>CAXIVR010000001.1:210642624-211047624 GCA_964035755.1 Teleogryllus oceanicus | reverse complement strand
TGAGTAACGAGGTCCAGCGTGAGTAGCCTCTTGCGAGGTTCGCCGTGACCTCGTGGAGCGGGGCGGGGTGGGGCAGGGCGGGGCAGGGCAGGCGGCGGTCTGCGGGCCCAGGCCCGCCACCTCAGAGCCCTGGTGCGCCGCCCGCCCCGCCCACCCCGCCGCCAGGCCATCCGACAAATTGTGTGGAAGCGCGCTAAACAATTCGGACTGTCAGGCGGAGGCGGCCTCTCACACGTCAGGGGCGGCGGTGGCGGCGGCGGCGCCTCGGGGGCGGAGGCGGCGGCGGCGGCGGCGGCGATGGCAACGGAGTCCGTTCGCCGCGGAGTAATGCGACGTCTGTTTATACGCGGGGTCGCCTACGTAGCAGCTACCTCCGCCTCTGCCTCCGCGCTCGCCTCGACCGTATTGATCCGCCGCGATAATCGTGCTAAGACTTCCGCTGTCGGGGCTGCGCCGTGCGCGGCTACCCCCGCACGCGCGCCCGCCTCCGCCTCCGCCCCCGCCCCGCCCCCGCCCTGGCCCGCGCTCCTCGCCGCCGCCTCCGCCGCCGCCGCCGCCGCCGCCGCCGCCGCCGCGCGCCACGGCGATGCGACAGCGACCTCGGCGCGCTATATCCGCCGACGCCGCCGATCTTCGCCACCGCCGCCGCCGTCGCCGCCGCAAGCTCGCTCGAGCGTGCCTCATCGCATTGACGCTTCCCGTTTGACGACGATATCGTTAATCACGCGTCCGACGCAATCCCTGCTGGAACGCGATTGCGGGGCGGGGACGGCGGCCGAGGGCGCCCGCTCCAGATGCGGACGCGCGCGGGAAATCGATATTGCGCTAAGAAGCCCAATATGTGATAACCTGCCAATTTGCTCGTTCTTCATTGCCGTGTTCCTTGCCAAGAACGCCCGAGCACTTATTGAAGTTTCTGTCTCGTACATCACTTTCGTGTCTCTTTTTCGTTATCTCTTTCCTCGTAAACAAATAGGGAGTCATCGTTGTGTTTGTCTTTGTTTTATGTACAATGAACGTAATTAATGAGATTAGATTGATAAATGAATTGTTGAAAAGCGTAACTCTATAATATTTAATATTACTATGTTCTGATGTTCTGTTGATATAAGTTGTGACATGTTAATGCTTTGTGTTCATTTTGTATTGTCTTATATTCGAAGTTGCTTTACCTGAAAGAATCTAGTATAATTATGTTATAATAATTGTATTAGAATATCTTTAGAATTATTTAGAATTATTGAGAGGAACTCGAGTTCTAATGTCAATGGTACTAGATGTTTTCAAATCCAATGAATGCCAATATCATTGTAACATTTTATAACACACTTAGTTATCGAATAATTATATAACGCGTGTAAATATTATTTTTGCATCTACAATGGTAGATTGAATTTGTCATAGCATAGACGTTAATATTCCATTAGAAATCGAGATTTTTTTGGATAGTATCACGAAACTGAGTTTTACTGTAATTTGATTAAAGACTTTCTCTTCAACTCTTCATTGCCAATTATTTTATTTTTTAATTAATTTCAGAATCTCATATGAGTCCCACAGAATATAATATCGTCGACACGAAAGCTTCTAAAAATCAATGTACTACACCATCCATTGCAGTACGAATATTTCGGATTTATTTTTCTGTGATCTATGACACTAGCGTCGATTCACCCTGTGGTCCACCGTAGGAAAACGAAAACACTCAACAAATCATCAAAAACGAATCATCCTCTTTTTACGAGCCCGGGCTACAAGATTACAAGAGAACGACCGGAATCGATCTCAATTACACGTAATGTATAGCGAAACGGTCTTCCTCTGGGCGCATAACGCCCACTCGCGTGAAAGAAAAAAGAACGCAACCGCTCACACCGGCCTCGCCCACGCCTCCCTCCCCCTCCCTCCCTCCCTGCTCCCGCGCCGCCGCGCCGCGCCGCGCCGCGCGCTGTTTCCCGTTCATGACAAGAGGTAATGGCAGCGCTTTGTCCGGCGATCTGCTAACGAGGAAAATTACTTTGTCTTCTCTGTTTCGCCTGCCCCTTTTGGGTACCGACACTCTCTCCTTGCTGCTGGGTGGGATACCTCCCGGCGAAGGTTGATTAGATGCTCCCGCGATTTCGGGGAAGAAGTTCGTACAAGCGACATAGGAATTCATTGAAAGGTGACGCGCTTGGGAAGTGTATTCGTCTTTTGTGTGACACAGCGTGCGTCCTTCGTTGACACTTTGTCTTAAACAAGCTGGTGAAACAAAGTGGAGTATTCAATTTTTCATTCAGAAATGTTACTGCTTTTGGATTAATCTTCGAGGACTGTCACCTCTTGATGTTACACGAGCGTTAAAAATGTTGCTGCTTCGTATTTCTTTTCCATTAAAAAGTTTCTAATCAACTGTTTCGTGAAAATTGCCCACAAGAACTTTATAAATGCTTTAGTAATAAAATATCTGGATGAGATAAATATTTTTACAAAATAAAATAAAAAATCTTTTTACATACAATGAAGTTCTACTAATTGGCGCTACTTAGACTTTGTAGTAACAAAACAGAAACAAAACAATTTTTATCACAATAAAATAATTTCAATATTTTTTTAAATTGTTTGCATTGGTAAGTAATAAAAATAATTTCGGAAGTAACACGCTTGATTAGATAATTTTACCTAATTATATAATCACATCTTCATTCACCACGTTCCATTGTCAAGATCGTACACTAAATAAACATCAGCCAAACATTGTGTGAACTAATCGGCCCTCATGAATTGGGGCTATGAAAAATGATTTTAATAAAATGAATAGCATTTGGCGTATTAAAAAATTAGGAGAAAACCATTTCTCATCAGACAATTACTAGATCAAAATCACAAAGAAATATCTATTTTTACCTACACTTTTAGTGCAATGAACAACGTTGATTGGTAACAATTAGCACAAAAATACTTGTTATCATTTTCTCTATTGGCTAAACCATCATTCCATTTCTTTATTGACCAACCCGTGAAGTCCTTCGCCAAAAAGTATATAATTTAACCTTCTCGTGAATCGATTCTGTATTTTTTTAATCATTAGATTTTGTTGTATTAAAAATGGGAAGTAAAAACTTGACATTTCTAATCAAAGACACATTCATTAGTTCAAAGTACACACGCATATATGTAGTATTTACTTATATTTTGTGTAAAACAGACACATGCACGTATGATTGCAGAGCGGCTAAATGGTCGCCGTCCATTTCCCTATGAAGTGCAATTTTACCACCAAACCTGAAGTAATCGGCCGCTGGTAATTGTCTCCAATCACCGATATCTAATAGTAAAATAAGAGATCGAATGGTGACTCGATCAGGTTCTTCATCCCTAGTATGGCGTATTTCTACAAAAGTATGGCGATGTTTCTACAAAAAAAATTGCCGGGCCCTGTCAACGAAAAATTGGATAAATCTTGTTCTTTACGTAGTAAATTACTTTCTCTAACACGTTGAGTAGTCAGAATCTATTATTTATGAGTCCTTGATACCGAAAATTGATTAACAACAAAACGTGTCGGCCTTGACCGTCGTCGTCTGTCGTCGTCGTCCGTCGTCGTCCGTCTGTCTCGTCGTCTGTCCGCCGCCTGCCGTCTGTTCGTCGTCTCGTCTCGTCTCGTCGTCCGTCGTCGTCGTCGTCTGTCTGTCCGTCGTCTGTCGTCCGTCGTCTGTCGTCTTCGTCGTTCGTCTGTCTGTCCGTCCGTCGTCGTCTGTCGTCTCGTCTCGTCCGTCGTCCGTCCGTCCGTCCGTCTCGTCCGTCCGTCGTCCGTCCGTCCGTCCGTCCGTCCGTCCGCCCGCCCGCCCGCCCTTCCGTCCATCCGTAGTCACGGCTAGCCTCTAAACTGTTCACATGATGTTCTCCAAAATTAATTTTCCCATCAATCTGAACGACCGCGAGGCTCTGAGAGTCAGCAAAATATGTTTTTATTTTCGGGTGACTTTACATGAAGCCTCAACATTTTCGAAAGTTTGGCAAAACTAGCTTCAAATTTTTGGTTTAAACTTTGTCATTGGATAGCGTAATATATGGCGCTGATCTAATTTTCATTGAAATCCCTGATTTTTCGATGTCTTCCCACTCCTGCAATATCGAAAATAGATTTTTTTCAGAATTGAATCTGATCTTCTAGGAAATCTTGAAATAAGGCCGTGAACAATTTTTCGGAATTATAACTAGCTTTCGTGTAAATTGTCCTTGATATTAATGCAATGAATAAAAAAAAATTTCTCCAAAATTGCTCCAAATTTTTAAAAAACAATTTCCATGGATAGAACAAATAAGTAAAGTAAGTTTTTTTATATTCAAGCATTATGAACGACTTTTTTCATTACAAGAAATCGTCCATAAAATGACATCTTATGGCACCCGTCATGTCATAATAAAGCATGTTTCCAAAAATTAACTTTGATTCTCGAATAAATTTGTAATGCGGTTATAAAACAATAATGTATGCAAATCTTTTGTAATGTTGCTTTATTGCATTGGTACAAATTTGAAAACTCGCTTCTAACGTTACTCGTTTTCAGAACATGAATTTATGCAATAAAACTTAACATTTTAAACCTGTTGTATAATATAGTACTCTCTTACAATGTGACGTCTTGAAATGTGACGTTTATTGTTTGGATAAGCTAAAAAATAAGCGAGATTTCCACGAGACTATTGAGTAAGTTTTAACAACCCACTGTAGACGAGTGAATAGAATTCAGACACCGGCTGTCAAATTCCAGTTGCCAACGCGGTTTGCGAATATTTACTTATTACACTTTTCACTTACCGCACCACGTCGTTCTGAAATCAGCGCCATCGGCGAATTTGAATTCCGTAATCTCCGAAAATCGACCACGCTCTCCGGTAAAGAATCTCTCGGCAACGGGCTTGGAAAGAATGTGGGTTTTAATAAATTTCGATTAGCAACTGTTCTATATTGAATGCAATCGCTGTTCACCTGATCGGAGTCTAAATATCATTTGCATATTTCTTTCCCATTCGCCGCAAGTGAACACAGATTTTTATTTTGTTGAGAAGTATTTTACAGATTTTGGTATTAGATTATGTCTAATAATTGAAAAGCTATCAATACAGCTACTAATAAACATTATTGGAATAACTATATCATACAGTAAGATAATAATTCACTGCGCTTAAAATTGTTGAATATGAGGACAACTTTTGATGTGTAATTTTCGTTTCCCCACCATTTTTTAGTTCAAAATAAAAAACCCAAGAATACTAAATTGGAATTAAAGCGTTGGGTCGAATAACGATCTATGTTACGATTTATGAATTTTTCAGGACAAAGAGAAACTCTGCATGTTACATTCGCTCTTGAATTTTACAAGTAAAGTAGTGACGTAGACCGTTATTGCATGAATAAGTTTTGTTTGTTATACACCTAATCTACACAGAACTACGTATACCATTATTCCACGTAAAACATGATTTGCAAATATTCTAACTTAGGCCATTATTCATCCCAATGCTTCAATTATTCCCAACAAATAATTAATTTCTATTTGAGAAATCATGTCTGACCAAAACAAAAATGTTATTGATGAGGAAATTACGAATTACGTGAAAAAAAAAGATACCTACGTTGAAGTAGAAAATTGCAAGCAGAGCTTCCTCTACCTGCGGGAAAATTACCTTCATTGCCACATAGGGAATGCCAATAAAAGGGAAGCGAGGGGCGGACTCGAACTTTTCCTCCTCCCTCCCTCCTTTCCTCGCCACCTCCCGACCCCGCCCTGCCCCGCCCGCCCGCCGCCCGCCGCCGGCCCGGCTCGCCGGACCCGTCGCCGCGCCGCCCGCCCCGCCGCCCGCCGCCCGCTCGCCCGTCGCCCCGCTCGCCGCCCTGCTCGCCCCGCCGCCCTGCTCGCCCGCCGCTCGCCCGCTCGCCCGCTGCCCTCGCCCCGCTCGCCCTGCTCGCCCGCTCGCCCTGCTCGCCCGCTCGCCCTGCTCGCCCGCTCGCCCTGCTCGCCCGCTCGCCCTGCTCGCCCCGCTCGCCCTGCTCGCCCCGCTCGCCTGCTCGCCCCCTGCCCGGCTCGCCCTGCCCCTGCTCGCCCCTGCCCCGCCCCGCTCGCCCTCGCCCCGCCCTCGCCGCGCCCGCCCGCTCGCCCCGCCCCGCCCTCGCCCTGCTCGCCGCCCTGCCTCCGCCCGCTCCGCCCCGCTCCGC
Organism: Teleogryllus oceanicus; assembly: GCA_964035755.1. NCBI lineage: Eukaryota > Metazoa > Arthropoda > Insecta > Orthoptera > Gryllidae > Teleogryllus > Teleogryllus oceanicus. The sequence goes on along the minus strand of CAXIVR010000001.1, from coordinate 211,041,422 downwards.
CCCGCCTCCGCCCCGCTCCGCCCCGCCCGCCCTGCTCCGCCCGCTCCGCCCCTGCTCCGCCTGCCCGCCTCCGCCCGCCGCTCCGCCTGCTCCGCCCGCTCCGCCCCGCTCCGCCCCGCTCGGCGCCGGCCGGTACCGTTCGTCCTCCTTCGTCCCCCCTGTTCTCCGGTTAAGTTCGGCCGCAAGAAAAGAAGTAATTTTAATACGGAGGAGGGGGCGGCTAAGCGGGTCCTGCGGGGGAGTGGCGGGGGTGGCGGGGAGCGACGGAGTTGGAGTTGCGGGGCGCGGGTGCGTGGCGGGGAGTGGCGTGGCGCGGCGGCCGGGAGGGCGTGGGGCTCGAGGGACGTAGGGCACGGGGCTGCGGCGCGTGGGGACCAGGTGCGGCCCACGAGGGGGCGTGGCCGCCCCAGCCCTCCGGGCACGCGCCCCCCGCCCCACCCCACCCCACCCCTCCGTGCTGCGCCCTGCCCGTCGTACGCTGCCAACTTTGCTCATACTATTCGTATCTTTTTCTTTTGAAGAACTGCACAGAGCAGCAACTGCCGGAGAAGGGGGGAAAGGGTGGCAGCCGGGCCGACGGGGCAGGGGGGCGAGGGGGGAATGCGGGGGCGGGGCGAGAGAAACGCGGAGCTTTGCGAAAGATACACATAAGGGAGGTATTCGCATACTTTCCACCGAAATTCCAAGACTTCTGTTTTATTTATTCTATAGGTGCGCGGGGCAGAGTTGAGAAATAAGTAATGATACAAGGAAATGCACTGGCGAATCTGTGTTAGTGGCGGCCAAGTAGCCACTCGGGAACCGCAGCGGTCACCCTGAGGGAGCAAAAGTCAGCAGAAGTCGCGAAGACGACGCGCCCAACACTCGTTAATCGATTGCAGATAGCGTTGGCCTCTTACTTTTGAAGGTGCTTACGTCAGTCATCTGTTCCCGTAATGGATGGTTTCTTATACATGTGATCATTTGTAAAGATTTAAATGTCCTACTGGTTATTTGATACATTAACAGCGTTAAGAGCGTTGCTTTGTAGTCTGCAATTTGAAAACAAAATAGTCCATTCATGTATCACCATATCTCTTGAACGTGCATGATCAGAAGGGAAAGGCAATTCCAAACATAATTATAATAGTCCAACTAAACATGAATATACGTGACTGATGAATTTGGTTTACTAAACGGACCTATCGTAAGGATCGTTTTAATTGCATTCTGATTAAAGATAATAGACCAGAAAGGTGTATTCAGTTGTTGGGTACAAATTACAGAATATGAGAGGTCTATATGCACAACCCGACAGCTGATATGTGACGTTACAGGAAATAATGTTATTTTTCATTTTTAAGATTGAACATTTGAAAAAATGTAACGAAGATAAATAAGAATAGTTCTTCCGCTTGGTTTTACCGTTTGCAACAGAACCACTTTTGAAAGACACGACCTCATTACTAAAATTTTTCTTAAGAACTCCGGGCACAATAGTTGACTTTATTGGAACCAACCGTTAATAATGTCCATTTTCGTTCGGTAAATACCGTTGTAATTATTCATTAGTTTATTGCCAACAGTAGATTGATTGAGCAAGGAAAATACTTCTATGGATTACATAATAATTATGATTAATATGTATTACCTCATGAGGCTCTAAATTCATATTAAGAAATAGAAGAATGAAAATTACTTTTTTATTATTTTTATATTTCAAACTTTCTATCTATATTCATTTTTGTGACAAGTCTGCAATAATCATAGAAGCCTAAGGAAGTGGCTTTTTCCATTTTTAGAAAAAAATAATTGTGTAAATATCTTTAAATACGGGAGGTAACTAGAAGCTTCTCATATAAGTTTGACGTGAAGACTACTAATTAAATTGTAGATTTCGATTAATAATCATAGTAATAATAATGTTTATTCTTTATTGATACGTTACTGCTTGCCTTCGATACGGAGTTCGATATACACTGCCCAACGTACCTGGATCGAGAGCATCATCGTTAGGAGTGATACATGCAAAAGTTGAATGGTGCTACATGTTCTCTTATGACGGGAATTACGAGAAAAAATTATGAAAGGGAATTATGGAAGGAAAGTATGAGAAAACAAACCTAGTGAAGTTAACAACAGGTTAATTAGTAAATAAGTCTATTTAAATCATTAAAATTGCGTAATAAAATAAAATATTCTATGTAGTACCTCGAGCGTTAACTGGTTTTCACTATCGTGAGCAAACAAAAGCACTCAGGCTTTTTGTTGCCGCTCGATCATTAGAAGCCTTATAACACCCTTGATGCTTAAATAACTCTTATATTAAAGATTTTTTTTGTATATTTGTTTCATTTGCGTTAAGTTAGAAGAGAAGTTTGTTTTAAAGAGAGACTGTAATTAAAAATACATTGTAAATAAAAAATCATTAGATCTTATAATTATTACGTTTTTAATTTTATTTAAAAAAGATTTGATTAGAGTTTCATTTATGAATGTGAATGGTTAGGCCCTGTGAGCGATAATGCGAGGGAGACAATTCTACTGAGTGAATGCTGGTCTCTTCAATCCCGTGAGGTGTATTGAGTTTATTTTAGACGACTTTTGTTCAAATTTTTGGTTTAATTGAAAACCTCTTGCTTTCTTATGAAGGGAAAATATATTGGCTCTTAGCAATGATAATTGATATACTTCAGAGTATATACGAATCTGTCGTAAGTCTTATTTCTAGCGGATGGTAGTTTTCATAAGCGATGACCTGAGGAACATGCGATATCTCTTCTTTCGATATCGTAAAAGGACAATTTACGCTATTGAAATTGTTACGTGAGAAATCGAAACGCATTTATAAGAAGGAATATGAGAAGATTTGCAAAGCGAAGGTGAAAGTTTAATAAAGCAACACTTCAAAAATAGTATTTATCTGGAATCATCAGAGGAATATTTTCGCTGCAGAATGACATAATTTAATAAAGTTTTAGCTTAATGGCAAACATAGTATTCTGTAATTATATATTTCAGTTAATTTGTTTTTGCAGTTTCTGGCACGTGTTCATTAATGCCATCAGTTCTTTCAGAAGGTAACAAAAATTCTTCCATCAACCTGTACCCTTTGGAAGCTTCTTGTATTTAGACAGGCTTCGAGAGACTGGAACATCGGCAAATGTAGCTTTCTAATTCCCCAGTGTCCTTAATCTTCGAACAATAACTTTTCTTCGTAGATATTGAAACACGATTTCTGACAAGATAAATCCGTAGATGTGGAAATAGTGCGCTTCAGCATTGAGTCGGATGCTATTGTGCGGGACGACGCGGCCGAACGGTTCGCGACTTCTTCCTCGAATTTTCTCCTCCTCTGCGGGTGGGTCCGCCCCCGCCTCATTCCCGGCCCGCGCCACCCTCGCCCGCTGCTCCGCCGGCGCCGGCTGTCGTCGCGGTCGTTGCTGCCGGGGGAGGGACGGGCGGGGCAGAGAGGGCGGGGAGAGCGCGGGGACAACGGCGCTGCGCCTCGCCTCCCATTCCTCCCTCCTCACCCGCAGGGCCCCTCTTTTACCGTTTCCCTTCGCGCCACCGCGCTGTGCACTTCCCGCCGTTCCCCCCGCCCCCGCCCCCGCCCCCGTCCCCGTCCCCGTCCCCGTCCCCGTCCCCGTCCCGTCCCCGCCGCCGCGTGGCGCGTCCAGCTCGTCATTCTTCCTCCGTTCCCCTGCTCAGCCACCTCCGTCGCCGGGTCCAACTTTTGGCGGCGGTCGACCCGCGCCACCGATTTCCCCGCCGCACTTCACCGCTCGGTCCTTCATCCCGCTCATGCACGCTCTACCCCCCCCCCCCCCCCCCCCCCCCCCCCCCCCCTCCTCCCTCCCCCCCTCGCGTCTGCCGGGCCTTGCGCATCCCTGCCCACCAGCTACGCCGCACACGCAACGCAAATAATTGACACGGCACGTTCTTTTTCATCACGATGGCATTTTACAAAAAGCGTTCCAAAAACAGTTAAGGCGAAATCCGAAAGGCATTTGCACACACAGATGGAATGTAATTTGTAGCGTGGCTCCCCATGGATTAGGTTCTAAAGCAAGTATGTTCCGACAAACGAGCCCTCGCTAGAACAAGCTGGATAAATACTCCCAAAGGCGAGGGAGACACGGTGGTGCCTTTGTCCCGTTATTTTTAATTTTTTTCTGGAAAGCAGAAAACAAAATGCTCCCCGCGCAGTGACAGAGAAATTAATAAAGCTCGTAAAAGATAGTACTATAATGGAATTTACTGATTTATTGATTTTCTTTTGTTTGGGGGTAAATATTCATTTAAAAAGTGGAGTTGCAGAGGATTATGAATTGCCGGCGCTGTGATGTGCGATCCAGGGGATTTGTGATTTAGACCGAGGCGTAATGCACAACCACACCGATCGTAAATTCTGTGGTCCCGATGTATTACACTGCAAACGCCGCGATCGCTACTTCCGTCCGTACAGCCCGCGCGGGCATTGGCCGCGACCTGCGCGTCCTCGCGAGCGGCGAGGCGGGGGCGGGGCACGGCGGGTGGCATGCGGCGGGGCGTGCGCGCCCGGGCGTGCCGGAGGCCCGTGGCCCCGCCGGCCGGCCACGCTGCGCCAACCGCCTGCCTCCCGCGGCACGCGGCTCTGCAGCTGAGCCCCCGCCCCCTGCCTTTCTCCCGGCTTCACCAACACGACGCCTCAATCACCGCTCGCCTCGCCGTCTATTTCTTGCCTTCGTCTGCAACAACTGTTTCCGACTTTCCCACAATTAGGTTACTGCTGTGTTCACTGCGTTGAGGCTTACGGTACGATTAGACAAGTTAGTGAGAGATACTTGTGAGAAGCCCTGGCATTTCTGTCGTTGCATCTCATGGCTGAAACCAAATAAGGTCTGATCTCATCATTACAAGTGCAGAATTTGATCTTCTGTCTGTTCACCTCATTATTTTATTTCAGTTATCAAACCAATCACAATATTCTGGTATTGGAGCATAAGACCAAATTATGGTTATATCGCGAACGAACCTCTTGATACGCACATTAGCCGCTTATATTGTGTGTTCACGAGAAATATTGTAGCACAGAAATGCTTGGAAATTATTCATTGCTCAGACCTACGGTTGTTTTATATAAATCGCAAAGGTTGGAACCGCAGCAACTCAGAAGTATGAGTTGCTTCCTGTTTATCTCATATTATCCGCTATTTCTCGGCATCGTAACGTACTTCACATACCCTAGCTCCATCATGTTGGCAGATTTGCCCGCCATCGGGCTACAGTTCGAAATATGCTCCGAAGATGTTTTTTATTTCGGAATTCATCCACCCTTTTGGAATAATGTGAACATGAAGCGACTAAGTTGTGAATTAACCAGATTTAGTTATTAGCCTTACACACTTGTATTTGACTAATTATTGTGTCCTCTATTCACGTATGATGTAGGAGAGCGTTAAACAATATCAAATTGAATTTTTTATTATTTAATAGAACACTTTTACACACACGCAAGAAAAAATCCATATTGTAGTACGTATGAGGAAAAAAACCCTGAAGCGGAAAACCTACCATCGAAAGGCGACTACGCACTAAATTATCATTCTAAAGTATGTATTTCCTGGCTTAAACGTCAGGTATTTTTCTTTCGGACTTTGACCTCCTCAGCAACTAAATTTAAAACAAGGCCGTTTTAGATGTTCCGCACCCTGGCCACTTGCATTTATTTGTCATACACCTACTCATAACTTATAACTTATTAACGTAATTACTGTTTTTTTGTTTACGTTATTAGATTTTTATTTCTACCCAGTTTAGACGCCGCTCGTACTATTAACCAGTGTTATTTTCTCGTTCACTAATTACCGTTTCCCGAATAGTCCGAACTATTCCTCGAAAATTACAGTTTAACTTTGTAAGATCAGTAGCACTGTGCGCTTCCGGTAACTGCACTCTAATGCACTTATGTATAAGCCTGTTCGTCCGCTAATAGTATAATACAACCCTCATTGGATTTCATTGTAAAATCTTTCCAAATCCCTACACCACTGACTTTTCTTAAGACTCCGACATTTCCTGCATATATATATATATATATATATATATATATATATATATATATATATATACACACACACACACACACACACACACACACACACACATTCAAAGAAGTAACTTGTAAAAGTCGGTTTCGGTCCATTCAATTGATCTACTCTATCCACTCCCCATGCTTCCGTTCTGCAATTCATAACCGGGAGAATTAGCGATTTAAGCATTGTGTCGCAAACCTTTAAAGACAAACACGGCATTTTAGCCCTGCGCTAACGATTTATTTGGGCGCATTCCGTACTTTACTTTGGGGCTCTATTTTCCATGCACTGACTAATTTACATGCATTGTTTAATGAAAATTTTGTACCAAAATTCGTGAATGTTTGGAGCTCGTCCTGCGCTCCGAACATGTAACTAAATCATCTGCATATAGTTTTCCAAGAATTTTCAGAGCACTTTCCAGTGTACATGTGTCAACTTCATTTGTCCATGTTATTAAATTGTTTATAAACAAAATATAGCTTCACTATGCGTACATTTTGTTAAGCTCACCTTTTGATAGTAGTGGTAGGAATAGAGCCGAAGTGTGTTAACACTTTGTAAGCAATACAAAACAAAATAAAATATGCAGTTTGTTTTCCAATGCAAATAAGTTTTCTACAACTGGGCAGAAAAAAATATATAGATTTGAAAAGTTGCTAACTTCGTTTTTTTACTTTTATTCATAATTTAACTATTTATAGTTAAAATGTTGGGAAGAGATTGTGTAGATCAATAGAACGTGCGTAAATGGTACTTTCCCCCTATATCACATACAATTTTTACTGTTCTTTGAGTAAATAAATGGACAATAGCTGTGAAAGAGGACTACACACCCGTACTCCTAATGGAGATTTTATTTTCTGCTTTGTATTTCCATCGCCACGCTACCTACAAAAATTTACGTCTCTGTACTATATATTAATTAATTATTAATTGAGTCAAAAGCCTTTTTAAAATCCACGAAACTGCAGTACACATAACCCCGTTTCAGGGTGAAAGCACTGTTTTTATTATCGTATCGAATACAAAAATATTGTCAGAGGTCGCGGACCCTCTCGTGAAAGATCAAAGTGTATCTTACCTTTTCTTTCAAACTATACAAAACATTCGTAAAACGTTTCTCATTCCCAACTATCTCAAAAAGTAAGGTTATGACTTTCGTTCAATCGATTAATATTGATAGAAAAAAGTTTGTGACTCGCCGATCTCGATCGGTTTCCAAACCTAAGTCTATCACTATCTTCAGTAGTCTCTATGAAAGAAATACCAATAATTCCAACGATTACGTTTCCTAGAAACTTCGCCGATGGGGGGCTTCACGATAACAAGAAGAGAGCACGCGTGTTCCAATGTGTACGTTAGAAACCTTCCCAGTTCGCGAGAGGCCCGTTCCGTAGACGAGGCGGAGTTTCTCGGAAGGAAAGACACCTTGTGCGCGATGCCTCCCCCCTCATCTCCTGCTTCTCTCACGCCCCCGCTCCACATCGCACCGCGTCGCGTCGCGTCGCGTCGCGTCGCATCGCATCGCATCGCATCGCATCGCATCGCATCGCATCGCATCGCATCGCATCGCATCGCATCGCATCGCATCGCATCGCATCGCACGCATCGCATCGCATCGCATCGCATCGCATCGCATCGCATCGCATCGCATCGCATCGCATCGCATCGCATCGCATCGCATCGCATCGCATCGCATCGCGTCGCATCGCATCGCATCGCATCGCATCGCATCGCATCGCATCGCATCGCATCGCATCGCATCGCATCGCATCGCATCGCATCGCATCGCATCGCATCGCATCGCATCGCATCGCATCGCATCGCATCGCATCGCATCGCATCGCATCGCATCGCATCGCATCGCATCGCATCGCATCGCATCGCATCGCGTCGCGTCGCGTCGCGTCGCGTCGCGCCGCGCCGCGCCGCTGTTTTCGACTTCGATAAACGAAACGAGGGCGTCGCGTGGCGGGGCGATGGCGTCGGTGCGCCAGTGGCGGAGCCCTCTCCCACCGCGGCCCGGGGGCTCTCGATGGCGCAGGGGGGTGAGGGCGGGGAAGAGGACGGCAGCCACCCACGCGCTCAAAGACACCCGGGAAGAAGGCAACTTCTAACTATGAGCGTCGAGAAGAAAATGATTGCTTGTCGCTTTCGATATTCGTCAATGAAGACTTTTCTTAACTTGCAACCTCCTTGTATCCCTGCACATGCAACTAGTAAAATCATTATTCTCAACTCAAGTGGAATTGTAAGGTCTACGCGGAGCAAGGATGTGACGACTCTATAAATATTAATCAAAATGAATTTTAATGTAATAGAAAATCATTTGTATATCACGATTGGAACTGTACTGAATTTTTTCTCTAAAAAGGAGAACGAACTGCTTATAATGATATACTCGTGAAATTAGTGTTATGTAGGAAATACTGGTACAAATTTGGGATGTAATATTTAAAATCTCTGATATGACGAACAATTTTTTGTGGTTTTCTATCAAATTTTATGCACCATTAGGCAAATTTTTAGGGGGACCCTGGCTGGATGGCACTAGATGGTTATTTTTGAGACGGAACTCCAGTTTAGTTTCAGTTTAGTTTTCACAAGTTTCATTGTATCAGTGAAAACATTCATTAGGTTACCTTATGGTATTTTTATTCTTCAATGTTTTATTATCGAACTTTTATAGTCGTTAAAATTCATGAAGTCAATGAGTGCCTAACGTGTGGGGTTAGTTGCCACAGGTTTTCGGGTTGGTACAAGCCTTGGATAGGTAAGCTCAATGTTTTATTTACACAAATAAATGCAAATACGTTTATCACAGTTTGGTCTTGACGAACAGCCTCATATTGGCAACTACAGGAGTTTCGTTAGTTCAAAATTATTTAATAATTAGTCTTTGTTTATCAATCTAATCATCTTAATCAAACTTTTACCGTTTTTAATAAAAAACATTACTTTTGTTTTGGAACATTTTGCTTTAAGAGAAATTGAACTTGCGATAGACGAGCAAAACAAATTTACAAGTTTAAGCTACGAAAAAATTATCATTAAAAAATGATAACTTAGAAAAGTAATTATCATTGGGTTTTGCTCCACGCCACCGCCCCGATGGAAGGCGCGCTGTTGCGGCTTTTACACGAAATGTGCAGTCAGCCTCATATGTGCCCACTGCTTGTGTCATCTAATGGCTGAGTCCATTGTGTTGCCGTGCACTGGGCCGAAACACGGGGACCTAGCAGGACAACTAACCAGAAATGCTATGATAATGTGCCTAGTTTTTTAAAAGTTATTTCTGCTTTTGAAAATACTTAAGAAATAACATGAAAATTTAATTTGATCCAGACGGTAGGTTGTAGCACACCAGTAGTGCCCTCTGCGTCAATAGTGATCGCTTCAAGAACAAAATTTGAACCGGCTGAGTGTCTCTAGAGCCAGTATCATAACCGGCTGAGTGTCCCAGAGCCAGCATTAGAACCGGCTGAGTGTCTCAGAGCCAGCATTAGAACCGGCTGAGTGTCTCAGAGCCAGCATTAGAACCGGCTGAGTGTCTCAGAGCCAGCATTAGAACCGGCTGAGTGTCTCACAGCCAGCGTTACCGTTGTCTCTGCAGCGACACTGACCGGGAGGTCCTACAGTTCGAGTCCCGATGGTGACGGATTTTCGACTCTAGATCTTTAGCTTGGTCGAATTCAGAAGCTGACATGAGGGGAAATCTAGCGGCAGTTGTGCCTGGTTTCTCCGATGAATATCAGGCGAATGCCGGAGAAGTGCTATAAAAAACGGGTCACAAACAGCCCGCGAACTGTCCTTCCTCTTCCTTATCGTATCCTCTCCCCTCCTAATCACCCACTCACATACGGAGCACACAGGCATGCCAATCGGAAACTTCGAGCTTGTATCGGCTAGGGCGGTGCCGCAGGTAGGGAGGATACATCTGGAGGTAATTGCAATTTTCAAGTGACTACAAGTTGATGAAAAGTCAGGTTTGGAAATAAATTAATAAAAAATAGGAAAAAGTAGTAAATGGTTAGTTTTTGGCAAGGTATTTATTCTGGAAGAGGTATCCTAATCGCCCATTGTATTTTACAAGTTGAATTTAGTACTATACTTCGACAATTTTGAGCAAACTATGAAAGTGTTATTAAGTGTCGCCACTACCGGAGCTTTTATCCTAGGTGTAAATAAAAATATCATACAAATAATTTTATTTTGCGGAGATGGTTGGTAGAAAAACAATGCTTCATTGCGCCAACCAGCCCCAATTGAAAAGTGTCAACAAGACCGGAACGGGAATTTTATTATATATGGCCCTAGTGGTGACAAAGAAACTCAATACTGAAAATAAATTAAAACGAAAATGAAGAACTTGTCTGAAGGTCGCAGCTGAAAAAGAGAAGCAAATTCCTTCCATATGCTACAGAACACAATCGCGAATTTGCAAAAATAATACTCTGCAAATTCTAAAACACAGATCACTTCTATTTGCGGTCACAACTCCACCATCGTTTCACTGAAAATACTGAGACATTTGTGAAAATGTCGTCGGTCCTGGAGGACATCTGACACAAAGCTATAAAAACTGCATAGCTGACATAGGTACCTCAGTGCTAGCCGGCTTGTGTGTCAAAGAGTATTGTTACCTGACTTTTCTATTACTGTCGCTGTTTTGATACTTGAAATACATTTGCATCTAATTCTGTATTTATCTTGTTTTGTCTTGACTCCGCACAACATGGTTGTTCCGAGTAGCTTTAATAAGCGGTTAATTAATATTGTTACTCAGTATAAGATAATAACATCAAATTAGTCCTTACATCGTCTTAATACAATTTAATTGATATAGACATATTATTACAGTGCAACTTTATTAATTGTAGTTTCACTTTCCGATAGTACAAAAATGGTTATGGTTATAGAATGTAAGATTTTGATTATTGTTCATTCCACTGAATTATCGACAGTCTTACGTCAACTAGTTCTCTTATTTACATAAATGTGACAATCAAATCAGACTCATTAAGGTGAGATTCTAATTCTAATTCAGAGCTGGCACGTAATGAATGACTATTAAATAACTTGATGTTTTAAAGTCATTAAAGGAGTATTATTTGCCCCCATTCAAGTATTCTAACTGCTTCATTGCGAAATGAAGGGAATGCGATAAGCGAAATCGGATAGCATTTGGTATTATTGAGGGAACTCTCCGCGAATTATCTCTGTGACAATGAGCGTGCACCGACCTCTGTCATAGGCACTGTGGGTGGGCCAGTCACGCAGAGATGCAGGCAGCTACGCGTTGGGGCGGAGAGGAGTGGGGTGGGGGGAGGCGATTGGGGTGGGTGGCTTGCGTGCTGGGGAGGGCGCGCAGCGACCTCTGGAAGCAGGCGGAGCGCGGCGGCGGCGCACCCGCCAACCAGACCCCGCCGGCCCAACCCCAACCCCACGCGACCCGCCCCGCCCGCCCCACCTCCCCGCGCACCGGCGCAAGTATGCGCGGCTGCGGAACGCGGACGGCGGGCGGGCGCGCCAGAAATGCGATCGGCCGGCCGTCGGCATAAAGACGTGGCCCCGCTGGCCAGACGCGGGCGCCGCGCCCGCCAGCAGATGGCGTGCGCGCCTGCGGCCGCCCCCGGCCGTGCCCCCGCCCCACCGCCGCCCCACTTCCGCCCCCTGTTCTGCCACCGCTCCGTCCCGCCCCGCCCCTCCACACTCCCACCCCGCCCTCGCCTAGCCCCGCCCCAGCCGCAGACCTTGTTCCTGCTCCTCCCACGTCCCGTCCCTGCCCGGCCCCCTGCTCCGCCCCTTGCCCCACCCCCTGCCCCGCCCCATGCTCCCGTCACTCGCCTTCCGGCGCCCTGTGCGCCCGCTCTTTGCCGGCGTGCGGGCCGCGCTCCGCCCCCACCCCCACCCCCTCCCCGACCCGCTCCCCGCCACACCTCGCCTCAACGGCCGCCCCTGCGCCACCATTGCACGCGCCTGCTCTCGCCACAGAACCTGGACCACGGCGCTGAGGTTCTCCTCGATTGCCGTCGTAGCGCAGCCACCCTCGGTATTCGCAACCACAGATACGCGCTCGCGCCTTGTGGTGGAGCATTAAACCACATGCGACTCCCAGAGGCCTCGCAAACTCTTCACATATCTTATTTATATTTTGTAATCCAAGAGATGCTCTATTGTTGATTATCCTATGCATGGAAAAGTTCGTTTAGAGAAATGTTTCATCTGTAACGATGGATATCCCTGACCGATCAGTCGATATTCCTATGCATTTCCTCTTTTCGTTTTCTACCTGACGTAAGCACACAATTAAGAATGGAAAATTACGGATTTCTCATAAGCCCTTTATTCTTTCTTCTAACGCATTCAAAGTGATTACAAATTGATCCAATGAATGTGCTGAAATAGCGGACAACAGAGATCCGCAAAGAGGTTAGACATTTAAATAAATCTTAAGATTTTTAATAATAATAATAATAATAATAATAATAATAATAATAATAATGTTAAACACAGTTCTTAAATTAAGTATATTAATTTCACGAAATAAGTTTTTTTATGTGAAACAAGTGATTACACTTGTTTAAAACGGAAGGAAATTGAAGCTTCCAGATTCGTTAAATATCGCGATTGGTAGTGATCTGTACGGCAGAGATACAACGTATTGCAAGTTGTTCGTTATAATGTATTTCTTCTCTGTTTATTAATAATTTATACAAATGTCCCATTTCTGTGAAATCTGTATTAAGTTTTGAAACTAACAGTTTATCACTAAGAATTAACTCTTTCCAACTTCCTTTATGGCTGTCTAACGGCTCAAATGTGATAACAACGTGCTATACCATACCCGCAGTTATCAACTGTATCTCTTAACTTATCATATTATTAGTCAAATCAGTAGAGTGATTAAAGATCATTACGTGCGCTAATTATCCCATGCGTGTAGTATTTACATTTGCGTCGGACTTTTTTATATCTATCATCTTCTGACTCCTGTTATACCTGGCTTATGTTGCCATGTGTTATTTTGTTTAAGATCAGTGCTGAGTGCATATTTACGTGTTCTCAGTTGTTTTCCACCATAGCGCCTTTACATGCAACTAACAACTGACAACAACCTGGAAATGGGAACAGAATCATTGTGTACTTAACATGTATTATGTTAAGTGTATGTAATCATTTTAGGTATTTTAAAAAAAAATTTATGTATATAATAATATTACAGTTATGCGTATACAGTTATTACCAACTATAACAAGTGTTTCAATGTGTCATGCTGCTACTACCATTCGAATCATTACAAGTACTTTTCAATTGTTTCCGTGCGGAATTATGAGTAAGTATTGTTTATATGCTCATCTGCATTTATGTGATAGGTGGGATGTTGTTAAATTTTGTGTCATTTTTTTTCTCGCGTTATAGAAGTTTCTATCGCGTTTACAATGGAACATTTTACTCTATTTTGGATTACTCGGTATAATGATCATTTTTGGCTTCTTTCATTTTTTATATGCTGTTTCGTTGTTTTAATTTTCAAGTAAGTTTCGTCTGATGAGAGAATTTTAATGTCCATTGTCAACAAAATCATTAAGCACATTGATCTCGTAACATAATTTTTACTTTGTCGTCTACTACGTACTTACGTGGTAAAAAATATTGTAAAGCTGCGTAGAAGTGTGGCGATTTTTCGAAAGAAAAACTCATTGTGGGTCCTTCATATCCAAAAAACGGATAATTCTTGTTGCTATATGTTGAAAATATCTTCCTCTAATGCTTTTTGTAGTTAGAATTAACATTTTGTTGATCCTTGATACCGGAAAATTGCTTTACGGCAAAAAGTCTATCTGTTCGTGCGTCTGTGGACAACTCCAATGCCTAAAACGTTCAGGCGATTTGCTCCAAAACTGATATTTTCCAATAGATCTAAAAGAACTCACGGCTCTACGTCTTTGAAACTTTTTTTTTGGGGGGGGGCTACTTTACATGGACCCTTAAACAAATTTTTTCAAAATTTTCTCAAGAATGGTTCCGAATATGTTTATTATTTTTTTTCTCCTAATAGACGCTTAAAAGTGGCGCAGGTCACATTTTTTTTAAATCTACAAAAGTTTTGAAAATTGCAAACGTTCAGTTTTTGTCTGGCCTCTCTTCAACTACAGTACTGAAGATAAAGATTTTTTTTCTGAATTTTTCTCAATTTTTTCTTTAATTTTTTCCTCGTATAGAGGACATTTTAAAAATTGCAGTTTCATTTTCGTTGAACTATCTGAATTTTTTTGAAAATTTCAAAGATTAGTAAAAGTATGTGTTCTTGTAGCACCTCTAATTTCTTTATTTATTGGAGCGTGTATAGATCCCATTGAAGGGTAAAGGTAATGTAATTGTAGGGCCTCTGCTTTAAGTTTGTAAAACAGTGTCTTTGATGTCAATTTTTGTCCGTGCAGTATTGCACGTGGCATTCTATGTTTCAGCAAAACATGTAAAATCTTCCTTTCCATTATGCGCTGGTAGCGTAGCAAGAAAACATTCCTGCTACGCTGTCAAAACGTGTTAAGGACCACGTATGAGATCCATATAGTAATACTGGCAAAACACATGAAGTCAACCGTTTGCTTTTTTGTATTTTGAGGCTATTTTTTGCGTGGGATTTGAGTTCATGATGTGTTGTGCCAACAAACTGAGTGCATGTTTTCCAGCACGGTTCATATGGAGACCATGCCGGATGAAGTGGTGTGCTGAGAGGAAATTAAGTTAAAGTGTGATATTTTTTTCTCTCAAGTGGAGTTTTAATTGTTGGATTGCGTGCTTAATTTCTCTGCATAGTCGTGATCTGTTGAATCGAAATGGCAGAGTGAACACTACAATCTTTTTCTTTTCGGCGGCACATCATGACTTGTTTACGTATTGTTCATGAGTAAAGTGAGAGCACAAAATAATGCCATTCTGTTCTCCTATGATAATGATTGTGTCCCGATTGATCAGTGTCTTCGTGTAGTTGTCCAACTCTGCAGTTAATTCCACAAACTTCCCGTTAATTAAAAAAACATTTTTTAGTCTTTGTGAAAATTTCTTTGTTTTCAGGTGCGTTAGGATGCGCAGCTTTTCGTGTTTTTGTTTTGACGCACTTCCGATTCTGTGTTGATTTGTGCGTAAATTGATAAAGGTGGTTAGCGGGGATCATGGAGTTAGTTCATAATTTTAAATTATAAACTTGTTTTAAATTGTGACTGGATGTGCTGTCTGTGTTCTGTATGTAGTCACGGGTGTACGATTGAGAAGATTCGCAATGATGCCGGCGAGTGAAAGACCTCTTCTAGCCTTCGAATATGTTTATTTAAACTATTGGTTATACTTGTGAAGTCTTTCAGGAGTTCGGCTTTGAGTGTGTAGAGGATAAAAAGTGTAAAATGAACAGTAATCATGACACGATTCAGTTGGAAGTGAAGTGATATAGCTGAAAATAAATATAATAGAGCTCTGGCAAAAGCAACAAATACATCACTTAATATTTTCAAACTAATATTGTTTTTAGCCAACAAATTAAAAATTAGGATTCAATTAAAATATGAAGATACGCTATCTACAAAATCCATTGAAAGCAGTGGTTACTAAATTCTGCAATGTGGTGATGCATGTTACGGTCCACTTACGCTGCAAACTTTTAATGCAACCAGTAGTCTATCGTGACTTCTACATCATTATTTTGTATGTCCGCACTTCGTAGACATTTGGGATTGAACCTTCTTAATATGATGTATATTGTACTATAACTGCTAATTGGAAATGTATTTTATCGTTTTACACCTTGTTCATCGCCAGTTCAATAAATAAAAATTTCAGAGTCAACTTTTAACGAGCTCGATTCTCAGAAGATAACCAATTAATAATTTTATTTTTGATATTGTCGTCGTCTTCCTGTGGGCACCTTTCAATCAGATTACTCAGCAGTTTCACTTAGTAGAATCATAAAAATACACTAAATACTAAGAATACATAAAAAAATTATGAGTGGATGAGAGATGTTTAAAATCAATAAAATCGTTGACTGTTCCTTATTTTAACTGATAATTTTTCGTGCAATAAGGATGTAATGTTCAGCATGCAAAACGTGTTTGCCCGCAGTCATAGGAATATCTCGAAACTTAAACTAGAGTTTTGATTTGTTTCGCAGCGATCAATGAATGTTGGAAATTTTCCAATATTTTACTTGCAGTTTGTCATTGAAATTCATGTACAATGTATATTGTCGATAAACAGTGTCAAGAATTTACCAGACGTAAAAATAAAATTCTTCAAAGTATATTTATCTGTATGAAATGAAAATCAGAAAGCGTTGGAAACTGCATCTCCCTTTCGCGTTTTCCTGTGTTTTTAACATTTTTAATATTACCAGGCGAAGCACTGTTACGTAACATTACGCAGAAGTTGTTGGTGGCTTTTTGATGAAGTGCGGGGAGTACCAGTTCCCACAGCCGCTTCCATCTTGCCAGGCGTTCAGCCGCCCACCTTCGCCTGCTGCGCGAGGTACGCCTGGAAAGCGCCGCGGGCGGCGTCACGGCGCTGGCAGGAGCAGAGAGCGGGCGGCCGCGGGGGTGGATGGGGCGGGGGCGGGGGCGGGGCGGAACGCCGTCGTATGAAAGTCCGCCGGAAGGACGTCGAGGCAAATGGCCGAGGGTAGCGGCAGAGGAGCCGGGCACGCGGGCGCCTGACTCGCGGTGCGAAGAAACAATTGGCAAAAAGAAAAGGCAGCTATGGAGCGAGGGAACAAAAACAGTCGCGACGAGATGCATGCCGAGTGACGGGCCCGCGGCGCTAGACGCCGCCAAGTTAAAGAAGATACCGCGAGGCTGTGCGCAGCGCGGGGGAGTGGGGCTGAGGGCTTCTTCTCGCATCCTTTGCAGGATTATATTGTTCGCGGGAAGCAACAGGAGCGGAGGTAAAAAAACATAAGTAGGATTAAATTGTTTGTTACGGTGGAATGCAGAGAATTGTGAAGCAACGTTTTCCTCAGACGCTCTGGCATTGAATTGACGTACGCAACCTGTTCAGGGAACGAACATTTGTTTGCGTTGTTTCGAACTCGTTCAATTCCCTCGCATTGCCTTAATTGGACCTAATTATACATTAACAAGCTTTATTAAAAAAATCCGTGTATGTATTTCACTACCACAAAAATGGCATATTGTTAATTTGTTCAAAGAGTAGAGATACGTTAAATTTACTCTTCGGATTGACGTGTGTATCCAGTATTATTAATTAGACTAACTGCATGAAAATATCTGTATTCGAAATAAAAACTGTGTGATAAAAAAGTGTTCTAACCCCTTTTTTTTCTATACCCAGATTCGAACGCGAACGATTACAATATTTTCTCGTTTTACGAGCTAAGGCGAGAAAGTGAAAAGTTTTATTATGAAACAATTTTGTCAAACATTCGAGCGAATTAGCTCCGTTTCTTATCTTAAAAAGAATTTCAATACCACGTGAACTCATCCACAAAGAGTTGTTTATGCCGTAAATATAATGTTTATTCCTGCCCGGTCGCCCTTCAAACCGAGTACAGTGGTTTGTTATACTATTATTCTATGCGACTTTCACGTTCAAAGTAGTTTTTTCTGAGAAATCCTCAAAAAATTGAGCATTGCTCGTCTTTAATCGGGATTAGACTCGCAATCAGTGATACATCGATCCGATGAACTGAGAATTTTATATTACAAAAAAATTACCTTTCGACAAACAAGAATATTTATATACACAATAATGGTATAGATGTGAACACTTTTGGGGACAAGAAAATCTGATTATTGGCGTGTGCTGTTGGTTTGTGGTTTTGGCTAAAACTAAGTTTGAAATTTTTAATGATGATCAGTTTAGAAATATTTCTTGCAAGGAAAGAAATAGTACTAACTCTTCAGGAAAACAAGATTATGATTTTTAGAAAGGGTGATCAATATGATAAAACTGGAAATGGAAAAGGGATAAGATCGAAGACGTTGAAGAATTTAAATATTTTTAAGGGGAAAGATGAGGGTAAATGAAAGAAGGGGGAAAAAATCACGTTAGATCGTAGTAAAAAGCATATTTTTGTGGGGGTCGTATATTTGGGGTTGGAAAGGAAGCCAGAAAATCGAAGATATATGTTCTGCTAAAAAGCTTTGAAACAGAAGTTAATTGGGAACTAAATATATGATTAGGAGAAAGAGATAGAAAGAAAATGATCCCCAGAGGAAGGATGAGAACTGTGAATTACGCACAGAAATTAGCAAAGTGAAAGGGTAATTCTTGTGCAATAAGAGGCTCAAAGATTTTTTTAGAAATTGTGTGAGTAATAAAATGTCAAATAGTGAAAAGAGCAATATCTATAAAAAAGAGTAGTTTCAAATAGAGATATTCAGGTTAAGGACACGGTTTAACTGAAGTTAAGTTCCAAAGTTAGTATAGAAATTGCCCCCAAAAAAAAACATAAATTACAATGCCTAATTTTTTTTAATAAAATTATTTTCTCTACCTGTAATGACTTGTATAATAACAAGAAACCTTGTTTTTCATCAGAATATTTGGGAAAAAGGCTGAAGGAAAAACAGAAACTTAATGGCTCTAAGTTTAGAAACATTTTAAATAATATGAGATATTGGTTAAATTTTAACACGAATAAATGAAGATTTTTTTTGTAAATTTGAGGAAGAAAGTTGTAAGCCTGTTATGGAGATGTGTGCACTGTTAATAGATGATTCCCAAAATGAAAATGATCGTATAAACTAATGATGCTACTACAGCAATTACATTCCCGAATTATTTGTAATGATTACGAAATTTTACGTACTACTTCACTCGCAAAAGGGTTTCCAGTCGGCAAAAATGTATGTCCATGCTGGGATTTGAATTTTGGTACTTTCGTTTCTCAAGCACTGAACTGAACCACTACATCACTCAGTAGCGTTATCATACTAACGTTTCCGGAGATTCAAAAGGAAAGACGAATATTTCCAATTTTCCAAAATTCAGAGCTTTTTCTTAAAATCGGATCTGTGTAATTTTATTAATAGAACATTGCTCTATTCAAGAAAAAATAAGAAAAACTTCGCAGATTTCAGAAAATGAAAAAAAATTTTAATTCTCTTTCAAATTTCATAATGAAAATTCACCCTTGTAGCTGTAGGTTAAAAAATTCATTTTGATTAAAATTGGGACTTTAACTACTTTTTTATGAAATCATTTCGATTTCATAAAAAGGGAAAATATTTCTTCTACTTCAGCACAAACTTTTTCGTGTAAAGGCTCCTACAGACCGGCGCGGAATATCCGCAGCGGGTGCGGCGCGGAAAGTTCTGCGCCTGATGCGCCGCCAATCACACCGGAGCGTCAATTATGAATCAGGGCGTGGTGATGGTCTTCATCCGATAAAGAAGAGGCGCTCGCTTCTATTCATGCAGGGGATAGAAAGGCCAAGTTACTCCTAGTACGTTTTCTCCGCACATGCTGGTAATTTTTCCTTGGCGTGTTACTTTTTCCTTCTTTATTTACGATTTTCTCTCAATTAATATCTCTTTAGAAAATATAAAAGGGGGTCCATAATTTTGACCTAGAAAGGAAAAAGTACTGAGAATTTTACACCTTGATGCCACAAAGGATGAGAAACGCTTTTAATTTATTAGAATGACCTGGGCCCGTTTTGATGAAATTTTGTATCTGATCGCAGAAGACATAAGAAAATCTGACACATAACAGTCATGAAGCTATCTCACCTTATTTAAAATTAATTAAATGACTGAACACAATTGAAAGTATTTTTTCGGTTCGTTCTGTCGTGTCAGATTCACTGGCGAGCTGAAAATATTCGAGATCTGAGGAGTCTTTGCCTTGGTGTCTACAGCAACAGTGGAGCGGCAGCGGAAATAAATGCGTCCGACCACGAACGTAAATCCGCAGCGAATAACACTGTCAATCCGCTGCCGCGCCGCTCACCTGCTGCGCAGGTCTGAACGTGCTCATTAGCCAACACGTGACGCTAAATTTCTGTTGCGGACATTCCGCGTAGGCAGCGGATGTTTCGCAACGATCTGTAGGAGCCTTTATTCGTATCGGTTTCCTAATATTTTTAAAATAGCGTGCGACACATCTTCTATCCCCTGAAAAACTACGAACTTAGTTAAAAATTACACTTACAATTTGTTGAAAATTTAAAGTAGAAATGAAATTTTCCTTCGGCCATTGAATCCAGAATATAATGCTCGACCATAAAACACTTTTTATTTAGGCTAATGCGAAGCAGAGTGCTGTGTGTGAAAAACTAGACAGCTTGGCGAGTGGACATGCAAACCGCCGAAAGACGGACAGGCATAACTTTTACTGTGGTACGCATATTCGAAAAGTATATTCATAGAAAACACGAAAAAATAAAACGCTATACAAAGTAGCATATACTTGTATGCACTTTGTTAACGAAATCTTTATTGTAAGTGTATAAAACCGCATTTTTCTGTGATGGCAGTGACATACAGGATGTTAAATAATTTGTTATGTTAATAGATGTTAGCGACTATGAGAGTAGTCTTGAGGGAGGAATACGTTTAAAGATAACTGATAAATTGCCAGGCTTATCAGCTACATTTTTCGTCCACCAGCACATGCATGTTAAATTTTCTCCGTAGAATTCTGATAATATTCATTACTTTTGATTTACGCAGGACATCATCTTATGGTAAGACATTTAATTTTTCTCATAAAATATTTTCGAAATATGCTAGTGAAAAAAAATAAACATACATGTGCTAATTTCGAAATTGATTTATTTACGAGTTCATATTGCAGTTAGATTTGATGTGATATTTTGAATGTTCTTGATATGTGGTATTTTAAACCGTAAAGCTAAGTTACTTTGCTACGCGTTTTAAGTTTTTATTATACTGGACGCTCGTTTTCGTTTTGAGGTCGGAATACTTGCTGCAAAATATAGATTAGCATTTTTTCTAAAATGTGATTTATTGTAAGCATCCGAATCTTTAAAAGCTGTGGAGAAGTTTCGGTTAAAATTGTCACAAAGTTATACTACTTTGTGGGGTTACTTTGTGACAAGTTTTATTTGGCCTGAAATGAACGGTAAAACCTAGCATCACAGAGTTACCATGCGTAATGTTCATTTACAAACGGTGTTCCATGTTATTTTTCCATACACGAATTCCGTTTCATGAACAAAATTCTCAAAATATTTGAGATGTACTTTGGCAAACCTAAGTTTACATTTTTTTCAGAGATACAGCCAAATGGACCTTTGAATTTCAATATTTGGGCAGTTTAATGTAGATCTTTGTCCTTGAAATGTGCTTAGTTCTCCACTAGCTTCAGAGAATCAATGACTTACAAGAATTTGATGCAATATTCCCTCCGCGTGGGCTTGCCATCTCCAATGTACTTTCGTTGGCTCTATTACGCTTTCCATGAAAGCGTGGGGTATGATATCTACTTTTCCGCGAAAAGAAAGTGCCATCGAACGTGGTCACAACAAAACCATTCACTTTCAAATCATATTATGTTTCCTGACTATTAGAATTTTTGCTGGTATGTGGGAGCCCCAAAGGGGATGGAGAAGCATATACCGCTGACCCGTTCAAATGCTCCTAGAATGACAAATTCATGCTATCGTCGGAATTGCTAAGAGAAAAATTCGTCACTCCTGGCTTCTTTTTCTTCGTCTATCATCTTTTCACGGAAAGATTTCTCGCGGATGGACTTGGATGCCTTACTGGATGATTAGGTTTTCCGTATGTTATGTTCACTAACCTTCAAGTAATCGTTGTTACACAAAGCTCAAATTATCTTTATTAAAGTTAATTAAGAATAATTACCTTAATAGATGGTTGTTTGAGTTTCTTCGCTCCAGCAAAGTTGTCGGAGTTCACATGAACAGCGCACGATAAGATTTTAACAAGATCGACTCTAGCGTATACAGTGGCTGGACCACAGCTTCAGCTGACAGTCCCTTGGTGGCGTGGAATTTTAGACAAACCGTAGCGCTGTTATTTTGCTTTCCCAGGCTCACGGATGCAACGCGAAATTCGATATGTGAAAACTTCGCCATGTGTCACAAAGTAACCAACGTAATTAAATTTTGACAACTTCCTTGCTCTGTTACACTTATGTGAAAGTCCGTGCTGATAAAGCATCACTAATTTCCTTTCGTATTTAACTTTTATTGTCTATCAACTTCTCTTGAAAAATTCATTTTAAATTAATCTAACTTTTTCCACACCATTACTCATGAATTTGGGTTTTTCTACATTGTACACACATATTACATAAAGAACTTTGAATATCACATTTAGAGAGAGTTGAATAAATGTTACGCTACAATGGCGTACATTTGTCTACGTGAAGAACAGCGTCACATCAGGCAAAGCGGCGCGATATAGCGTACGTATATATCGCAGTTACGTGGCGTACGCGCTCATACGAGAAGATTTACGACTCTTCTGACATAGCATAGCTTACATTTCACTACTTCGCTCAAACAAAAGAGAACAACACCGCGACACGCACTCAGCGCGTCGTATAATGAGCGATCTAGCGCAGCGCGGCAACACGAGTGCGCGATAGAACATAAACGATTTTTACGGGCGCGCGATATTATCTCATTATTTTCGTGATTATCTCAACATTAATGGCTTTCCATGGGTTCATTTTCCAGCTTCTGTACCGTGCGCCAAGCAAATATTGCACCTTGAAATACGGCTGAAACCTAGAGATTGCTATGTTACCAGCAAGTCCTTTTCTCCACCAGGTGCGGTTTACTGGCACGCTGCGCAAATATAACGGTCTCGTCAGTGCAGTACGTTTATCAAAAGAGCGCTTGCAATCTGTGACCTCTTGTTGTTACTCCCAGGTCGACTGCACGAACAGACACAGCCGAAACAAAACCATTCCCTTTGGCGCGCCGGGAAGCTGGAGCGGCGGTCGTCGGCCAACACCGGAGAGAAAGACTCCGCCACCACCTGGTTCCCTTCGCGCCGCCTCGCACCTGCCCCGCTGTTTCCGCTTCCGCCCCCGCCGCTGCTGCCTGTCGCAATGCCCGACTCCCGCGCCCCGCCCCCCCCCCCCCCGCCTCCGCCCCCGCCACGTTTGCTGCTCGCCGCCCCGTATTGCCGCCGGCCAAGCTCGTGACGCTTGTATTCGCGCCTGAACCCACCCGCTCTCCAGACTCGCCTCCGCGCCGAGCCGCGCCGCGTCGCCCCGTGCCGCTCCGTCTCGCGGGCCTTTCTAGCTAGCCTGCTGCGACCTGCCACAGCTCTCCTCTTTTCTATTGTGCCTGCAATCTTCTCCTCCGCTCGTCATCCCCTTTTCCCGCGCTGCGCCCCCCAGACCCGCTGCCGCCAGGCCCGTTTCTGCACCGCCCCCCCCCCCCGTTCCGCGCGTGCCGCCCTTGCCTCCCCCCGCCGCCGGCGGCCTCTCCGGCCCTGCGACCGTCGCACCGTCGCAATCGCCGCTGTTTTTGCCGGGGTTCGCCGTTAGCATCGCTCTCTGCCCTGCGCCCCCCCCGGGCCCATCGCCGGGGTCCCCGCGGCGCAGCGCCGAGTACATGGCGGGCCCGGGGGCTTGCGGGCGGGGGCTGCGGCGCTGCAGCTGCGTGCGGAGCGGGGCCGGGCGCGGCGCAGGGCGAGGGCGAAGGAGAGGGCGCGGGCGAGGGCTAGTGCCAGAGCGAGGGCGAGGGCAACGGCGAGGGCGCGTGCGCGGGTGCGAGTGCGGGCGAGGGCGAGTGCGGGCGGGGGGCCGGCCGCGTCTCTCGCGCCCGCGGCCCCCTCCGGCGGCGGGCAGCGCGAAGCCCCGTGACCACGAGCGTCCGGCAAGGCCTATCCACCCCACCCACACCGCGCCCCCTCTCAACCGGCCTTCTCCCACCCTGCCCTCCGCCCTTCATATTCTCCACCACCCCGGGCCGTGTTCCCTGGACCACGGCTTGTCCCATCGCTCTCGTTACCCACGCCATCCTCCCCCACCCCCACCCCCACCGTCCTCGCTCCCCCGATGCCTCATATTCTCTCATTGCTGCCGTCATCCCTGCGGCTACCCGGCGCCCGTTCCCGTCATCCCCGCCATCCGCCCTTCGCTGGTTCCTGCCCTCCTCTCCCCCCGCCTGGCCCCGCCACCCCCTTCGCGCCCGCTTTCTATACCCTCGCAAATCCTGCATGCAGCTAACGGCTCTCGCGTGCGACCCCGAAACACGTTATTATTCTGGTGTAGTGTTTACATACCGAAGCTATAAATAATTTCAACCGGCGAACATGAAGCACTTTTGTTCTCTATTCTCCCTGTTTATCGATTCTTCACCGACCATTTAACTTTAGTGTGACATTAAAAGACCAAACACAACCATAACTTTGGCACGAGGCAACAGTCAAGTGCCGTCTATTGGTCACAAATTCACATTTATACTATATAAAAGTTTTTAAAAATTACACTTAAAACACTTTATCATATCTGAAGTTAGACCGGGGCTAAAAATTTATTCATATATGGCAGGTTTATTTATTATATTTTATGAATTATCAAAGCCCATATCGTATTATATTGATTTCGAATTACGAACCGTTCATTTGGAATTACGTAGAACGATATATCGCGTACCTCATCTATTATATTATGGAGTGCACAATGCAAAAAACAGGTGGGCGTGAACGTGACAGCGAACCTCCAACTAGAGATCATATCCCACCGTGCATGGGTTCCCCGGAAGATATTTGCACCCACTTAATCTTTACGTTTGTATATTATTAATCATTAACCAAAATAGATATTTTCGACTGAAAAAATTCTATCTTTTTGGTTGTGTTGTGTTAACCTTATTTTATATGGTCAAAGAAATGAAATTAGATGATACGAGTTATATACAAGATGAAACGAGCGTAAATGAGATACGATTTCAATGTTATATACTGTCAATTACGTATGGAATATTAACAACTACACATATGTCTTATAATAAACGTTAGGGACTTCTAAGAGTGTGTAAACGTAGTGAAAGTTGGTCACCTTTTCGTAATGTTCCGTATGCATAGGTTCATGCCAAGCATCATGCTTTGATGTTTGACAGATACACGCAATCTCTCAACCTGTGTCTGCACGAAATCTCTCAGACCTATCCCATAGCAGTTCCTTTTAAGTTGTCTATCAATGAGAGGCAAATATCATATGTGATTTCATAACTTACATGAAATTTCCCACAACAGGTTCATTGGCAGAAAAAATACCATCTTTGACCGCATCTCATCAAAGTTGATAACAATTATTGAGGCATTTGGATATTACGTAGTGTTTTATGAACGTTTAAAAGGTGATGTGAAGGAGTGTAAGCAAATGCCACTGCCTATCGAACATGCACAAATATCTGTAAAACTAACCGCTTGACGAAAATTACGTACTTGACGCAATGGTGTAGTCATTGTTTTCATAAATTTCTATTTTTTTTGTTTTTACGTAGTTAAGTAAATTGTAAAAAAAATACATTCATTTATTGGGATAATAATTGAAGGTGTCGGGTGAAGTAAGTGCAAACCCACCCACAGTTGTTTTTTTAAGTTTGTGAAAATCTGTAAATCATATTTATAATTGTTTTCTTCGGTTCTAATTTTTAAATAAGTAGCTCTGTTGCTGACAATCAAGACTCATTTTATTCATTTAAAAGTGTTTATTTCATTCTTTGTAATATAATCTATTTATAAATATTTAAAATTGATAAAGTATAAACTAAATAATTTCTAAGGCGTTATCTTCGATTTTTTTCTTCTTGGTCTACCGCCTGAAGGTTGTTGTAATAATCATGATGTAATGATGTTATGTATGGAAGAAGTTTTCTCTTACGGCACGACAAATGCTTCTTTGGTGTAGGGTGCGGGGAAGTGTCATAAGCCTCTACCAATGTAGGTTGTGCTCAAGAAACGAAAGTTTTGTCTTGTTTTGGGGGTCAATGTAATGCTAACCTTTAGAGAATAGAAACCAAGATTTTTCAAATTGTATCGTTTTTTGAATTGAAAATAATTATTTAATAATTGGTAAATGAAAATCAAGGTGTAATGTTAATTACACTAAACAGGCTTTGATAAATGTCCAGTAAATTTATAAATAAATTAAATGCTATCTTTGTGGTTAAACTAGAGTCAATAAAATGCTAACCCGTACTTACACACCATCCGATGATTTAAATTGGTAATTAGGTTGGATCCGCAGCACTGTCATCCATTTGTTTATCAAATTCGATGTCATCATTTAAAAACAAATATTTTTTAACTCTGCACCGATACATCATACAATCGCCTAAAACCAAACTTTCCGTGAATGATATATAAAATACAATTAAGATGTGTAAGATTGTTTTCCAAACCATTCTGATTATGCAAGAATTGCACAATGCAGGTGTCTTCTCTTAGTTATCGGCCAAACTCTCGTGTATCGCGCACTGCTATGCCATGAGTCTAATTTTGCATATGATATTTCGATATATTAAGTTGTACGAAATACCAGCTGACTGCACGATATTTATAAAGCGACCCTCCATCAAGCACTTCTTACGCCGAAAGAACCACTAAGTGTTTTCTGTCCTCAGTGTTTTTCCCTGACTTGACGCAGCAAAATATTGCACGCGCCAGATTAACATATTTGCTGTGACCATAGAAGTACAATAAATACACTCTGGTAATCGTCTTAGATATTCATTTATCAGCATGTCTAGTTTTAAATGAATTATGAGTTAGTTGAGATATTCAAAATATGAACTCCAAAGGATTTGCATGTTATTGACTGTTTTGCCCATGACCTACTCTGAATTGATGGCCTGCTTTAAAGCTAGCCGCAGTTCTCAAATTTAACATTTGGAAAAATGTCGCGATTTCGCTTTCTAATGTGGTATGTTTCAGGTTGTGTTATGAAATACTATTCTGAAATTGTGGGTTGAAAATACTCTTTTGAGACGTTTTGCAAAATCAACTGTGTACGTAAGTTTTTCTGTAATGGTAAAATCTAGGAGGATGAAATTAAGTAATTGAAACAAAAATGGGCTGAAATTGTATTTACTAAAATTAAACTTGCTTACCTGATTAGTGGAGAAACTGTACTCTATTAAACTCTGGAAGTTTTAGTAGGTAATGGTGTGGTGTTTACGACATTGGCATCATAATAGAAATAGACACGAGGTGTAGTTTTCTCACGAGGTGTTGGAAATGGTGTGGTGTTTACGACAGTGGCATCATTATAATTATAGACTCCATCGTTTTTTATTAAATTTTGTTGTTGGGTAGTGTGAAGAACGTTGGAGAGAATGGTGCAGGTCTCATTTTTTATGTAAACTGATTTTTCGAAAATTGCAAAAGTTCAAAAAATTTTCGGCATCTTTCTACAACTACAATTTTGAAGAAAGAGATTTTTGCCTTAATGAAAACTGTTCCTTAAAGATGGATTTTAAAATAAGGTCGTGTAGCATTGTTCGAAGATCTTAATACTTTTCGCATAATTTTGCGTGAAAATACGGACGAGAAAGTATGTGCTGTTTTAGCACCACTAGTTGGTAGGGGAGAGTTAGGTTAACTGTTCCACTGTTTTTAATTTGCTTTAAAATGTTATTTACTTGACCTATACACGGAAAATTTTGCATGATATTTCAGTTAGGCTTTTTCCTTGCGTTGTGGGAACCATTATCATCATCATTGTGCCTACAATTGTTGTCAAATGTTTTGTACGTTTGTAAGAGGAACAGGAAACCTAACTGATAAGGTTAAGTGAACCGTAAATTGAAATAAACTGTGAAAATAACATTGACGTTTTAATGAAAAAAATAATTCTACGCATTGCAATAACCGTTTTTTACACATGAATGGAGAAAATGCTTAGTGAAGATTGTACTCTTCCAAATTCACGTTAAAATAAATCTGTCTTTATTTATTTCCCTGCCGTCTTTCAGCAGGCATGGAAACTTTGTAACAATATCTACTGTTGAAACAAAAGCATTTTGGTTGAGATGGGAGAGATAGCTCAGGGCATCAACTGAAGTCACTGTTAATTGCAAATCTGCAAATACTACTTTCGAAAAAAATGAAGGGTGTAACTGAACCGGTTCACTTAACCCCACAGCACATACTTTTTTTATATGCCCGAAAACATACAGTTGTATTATTAAAAACAAACCACACTATTATAAAGCACAAATACCAACAATTAATATAGTGTGAATATTTTTCTTGTAGTTTTTATTCAATCGCAATAAAGTTGCAAAGCAGATGAGTGGTAGACCTATCAGAAAAAATTGCGTTACTGTACTCAACAATGAAAGCCTGTAACTTCTGAAAGCGGCTTAGATTATCAGCCCTGTCATTCTACGAATGCCATCCAGAGGAAAAGCAGGAATCACTTTCCACCAATATTTAAAAGCATTGACCACTTAACCTAAGCAGTCCAGTTAACCTAACTGTCCCCTACTTGTTTCATTGTTATGTTTGTTTTCTCAATAATCACAGTCTTTATTCAGCAACTTTTTCGTTTTAGTTTATTTTAAACTATTAAATTCCTTATCTTAATTTCAATCTTTCGTTATGAACAAGTGAGACTACTGTCCGATTTATGAATAATTGGAATAAAAAATCAATATTTCTGTCCTTTCAAGGTGGTGCAAAGTGAAAAACACCTGTTCTTTGGTGGCCAAAGATCAGCTATATTATAGAGCATTTAGAGGTTGGGGTGAAGAGGTTGAGAACGTGTGGGATAACGAGCATTACCAGGAGACACGAGCGCCTGAGCACAAAAGACAAGAAGATAACAGAGGTCGTCGCTTCGGTTGGAAGCTTTATTGGGACGTCTAACAATTTTTAGTAGACTTTAGTGCAAAAATTAGTTCATTAAAAATATTTTAGAAATTGTGAATGACAGGAATACGTAAATAGTTTGAACAATTATGCTTTCAAGTGGAATGCTAGCATGTTTGTTTAATCCCGAACTCTGCGCGCTACAACCTCGTGAGGCTAGGGCCTGCCTTGGCGACCCACCCTGACGGCTATGGGCTCGGACATTACCATTTATTCGGCATTTTACACCCGAGAGAAGGTTTCACAATGTCACACAGCCATATAAAATGAGACGTATCAGTTACAAGCGACTACTTCATTTTTGCTCTCTCGCAGAATCGAACCCGGCGTTTCGACATGGGAAGCTAGCTCGCGAGCATTGAGACCCCGAGTGAGAAGGTTAAATCTGTTGTTAAAATTAAATAAACTACCCTCTGTATTTTCGATACACTATGAAACCTGGAATCCCGCTTTGTTGGTGCCTGTGAGGTCGACAACGAGGACTAAACGAGAGTGCGAATGGCGATGAGAACGAGAGAGGAAAAGTGTGTTGCGAAAGGCTTGGTCGTTGGTGGTTACGAGGGTGAGGACGAGCGAGGACGCGCAGAGGGGGGCGAGGATGATGGCGAGGACAGTGGCGCCGAGTCCCCCCGCAGCAGTCCAGCGTTTCCGGCTCTACGAAATATTTAAAGCACTCCGACGCTCTTCCCGAGATGTGGCGACACGTCAGATTTTATTACTCTTGATTCAACTGACGTAAACTTCCTCGCTGTGGGGGCTCCGAGAGTGGCGAGCTCTATCGTCGCCTGCCGCGAGCACAGGGGTTCCCGGTTCAAGTGCTGCCGTCCGCCGCACCGAGAAATTTTCATTTGCAAAAGACTTCTCCCTACGTAGGTGAATAACACGCAATATTCTCTAATTAACCCTACGACTCCGGAGCTTAATTTTATTCCAATTCCAAAGGGGGGTTTCGCAGCGAACCTGTTACAATAAAACTTCTCTTATTATGAAAAAATATGTTAATACTTATCAATTACAGTTGAAGCTAATAATTTTAATATCATTAGTAAAAATGAAAAACTGTATCAAATGTTTTCAATAACTTTTAATATAAAAAATATTTTGAATGCATTAGACAAAAAACATTGAGAATGATCAGCAGTGCACTGGACACATTTTACAATTCTCTCTGAACGCCTGTTACAAACGTGCTTCTTACACTGAAAACAATACAATTTCGGTTCGATCAGATGGTTGTATTTTTATTTTTTTGGTTTTGTTTCGGAGAAGTAAATATTTTCTCTTATTTTGAGATTGAATTTTTGAACAACTTCGTCACTGGACAAGCAATAACATTTTGCTGTCATATTTTTGACTTTGTTCTGAATGGGCTGAATAGTAACGACAGTAAAAATGGCAGTGTGGTAAGATGACGTAAGGACACCGTGGCCGTTTGAAGGGTGTTTCTCTGAATTTCTCAGACTGTTCCGGCGAATGCCAACTAATAGCCAAGGGGAGGTTACGATCTCTAGACATTCTTTTATTCATCCTTTTATTTAAGAGGGCATAAAACTAGCCATTGTTCTTTATGATCTCTTATAACCCATAAGGTTCATTTTTGATCTGCGAGCTTCATTCTGATTCACATGTCCTATGAATGGGTATTGGTAATTAGGAACTTGTTCGTCGAAAAAGTAATTTAAATTTTCTCTTTCGATAGCAAGGATGCGAATATAAACTATTTCTGGTTAATTTGATATACGGGACAATTTTCGTTACATAGAAAATGGCAGATGAAGTCATTAAACATATTACTATTACTTGTCGAACAAATATTATTTAAATATCAACAGTATGGATAATTTATTACTTAAGTATTAATTTGTGAACATAATATGTTTCATATGTTTCATATGTTTCATTGCGTTTATGTTATATAAAGTTATACAGATGTTTTACGAATTTTGTTAGGTATTTTTTTAATTACGGTAGTTTTCCCTGACTAGTTGAAGATACACTAGAACCTCTAGGATATGGTAGGATCTACCGAAAACTTATCTGCAGGGAGTATCAATATTTAGTGCAAAAAATGTTGATTATCGAATAGCCAAAAATTAATAAATGTCCAGAAATTGATATCTGCTGAGTAGTTTATTCGGTAATCGAATTATTTCTGTTATATTAGGAGAGTTTTCTTTAAAATGTTCTATTGGTAGGAACTCCCTGGTTTAGTACACGTGATAGCTAATTAGCGTTAGAATAATATTGACCCTGAACTTACTTGCGAGTTCCCAAACAACGCTTGCGAACGTAGCAACGGCGATTCCCCTCTTGCAAACATCAAAACCTTCATCCAGGCAGTGAGGCTGGGGCCTCAGTATACAGACAAATGGCTGACGTATTTGAATAAACGACTGCGATTTATAGATGTAAAATGGCCTATGCAATAGATATACCTTTTCTGTTTTTAAACAATATCGTCGACAAAACTAATGCCGTGGGCTAAACAGCCCACTCAAGCTATCTGTATTTTTGAAGTAGTTTTACGAGATATATTATCGGAAATCGAGCAAATAACATGGTGTTTACCTACCTCCAACAGAAATCAATATGGCATTTGGTTACAGTGAGAGAAAATTTCGCATCAAAGCGCCATGTGACCTGATGTACTACAAAAATTGAACAAATATTTCTTTCAAAAAGAGACGATTTGAATATGCGAAAAATATTTGAAGATGATTCGTTGTTATCTTTCCATAGAATATCATCTCGCTTCTTTTGTAAGAGGCCCGCATTGCATTTCGAGAACGTTGCATCACTGTCGTGGAAGTTCGGGATCCCAGATCCATCTCGGGAGTTGGCCATAGTATTTTACGGTGAGGGAAAAACTGACTGGCCGAGTTCTAAAGGGCGTTCATCACTCCCACTGGGGCGCGCGGCGGCTGGGCGGAGGGGGGTTGGAAGCGGGGGTGGGGGGCATCAGGTGGCCGCGGGAGGCGCGGCCGCGCGGAGCCGCCGCCCCTATGGTAACCCGGTTAGCCGAAGGAGGGGAGGCGCCGGGGCAGCTCGGGACGGACGGGACGTGATGGAGAAGCAAGTGGTGTGGTTGGCGCGAAGGCAAGACGGGGCGGGTCGAGGCGAAGCGTGGCGCGGGGGTGCGGGAAGAGCGGAGAGCCATGTAGGCGTCGGGCAGGTCACCGGCCGCAGCCACCCCGCCACGCCGCGCCGCGCCGCAGCTGTCGCGCCTGCGGCCGTCGCCGACGCCGCGCCCCGCCCCCGTTCCGCCCCGCCGCATCCTTCGCGCACCACTGCGCTGCCCCCGCCCCGCTCCGCCCTCTCGCCTTTCTGCCTTCTTGTCCTCTTTCCTCGCTCCGCTGGCCGCGCTGCCTGCTCCGCGTTCGGCCCTCGTTGCATCATCACTCATTCGTCACCCCCCCTTTTCCTTGGGGTGTCACCGCTCCTGCGCCAGCTTCATGTCGTGTACTTCGCGACCCTTTTATTCACCTTTTCATTCCCCCAATCCTCTCAGAACCCCTTCTTTCCTTTCGCCGTTTGAGCTTCCCGCGATCGCGCCCATACGCATCGTCAGGTTTCTTTTGCATTGCGTTGACATTGCAAAAGTACAATATTGAACATAAAGACTATTGTCTTAAATAAATTCTGTCCTAAAAAATAGATCTTTAATGAAGGGCATGTACAATTCTTTAAAAAAGCGGGTAGTTTTTTACTAACTTCTGCTTGATGTTAATGCAATTTATAAAAAATTGTTTTTCTCTAAAGTGGATTCAAATTTTTCCCACGCATGTATCCAATGGCTTTTAAAAATGGCGTCGGCCCCATTTTTTGGCGTATTCTCGTATCTTTCAAAATTGCAGAAAAATAACTTCACTAAACTACAATATTGATGTTTTTTTCCTTACTGAAATCTCATCTTTAAAAGTAGTGAAATAATGTAAATGAATATCTCTGAATTTTTGAAAATTGCAAATGATCAACTATTTTAACTGTCGGGAATATTGCTTCGTGATGTGCGAATGGTGATGTAGGGGTAACGTGCCTTGAGGGTTAACTCTAAGTGCACGAGTTCGAATCTCGCTGCGAAGAACATGTTGCTGGATGGAAACACTTTTGCAGATTCATGTAGTCTTATAATACTGCGTAGCCGTTACCAATGAAGCGAGAAAGTATGTATTGTAGCATACTAGTGTAGTATTCATTTATACTTAAATGTATTGAATTTCTTCTAAATTTGTTGCAATAATTTTCTAGAAATATGTAATTGAAAGTGTGGATCGATAATTAGTTTTCACATGTGAATAAATTGTATTATACTTTGATTTATTTAACGTGGCGCCTCAAGGTCACGAGCTAGAAGAAGAGGTGCACATTGTCGTACAATTGGAAGCTCCAAACTGAACATTTAAATCGTAACGAAGCTCCCGATTGGATGTCAGTGTCTCCTTCTTCGTCCAGCTCATGGCCTTGTGGCGCCACGTTAAATAAATCGGAGTATAAATGTAGAATAATTGTCTGCAGAGGAGGACCTTGTATTGATCATGTTTAGTTAAGGACTTCAATTTTCTTAATGTTACAAACTAATAACATTGATAAGTAAAGATTAACAGGACCCGTGACTGAAATTTCACTATTCTACTGAAAAGGAAAGATTTTTTGGTTTATGGTAAAATAATCTCCAATTCTTCTTCTATTAGAAACTAGTTAAATGTGGGTATTCTGCCATGTTTAAAGGTCATACAGTTATTTAAAACATCTGGCCAGGTTAGAGGTATGTATGTACCAGTCGACACCGGTTATTGTGAACTTCTGAGGACAAACGTGTTTGGTTCACTATATCAGAGTTTCACTATATCCGATGCTGACAAAATTAAATGGAATTTCTTCACAATAAATGATTTTATTAATAAACAGGAAAACTTATTAACAGCAGGAACTGAAAATTTCAATCTTTTTATTTATATGAAAAAAATCAACTATTTTCGATTTATTTCATTAGATCCCTATTCAGAGTTCGTGTTCTCTCCATCCTTGATTCTGCATTGTCCTCTGTCTCTTAAGTATCATAATGCCGTCTTGACACCTTTCAATACCTCTTGCAATGTTGAAACACCATCCCTTTGTCCGAAGGCCCTTTCAATCGCCCAATAACATACGAGATCCAATTAATTTTCAGAACTTATTTCTTAGGTTCACTATAGCCGAGGGGCAGGTTCACTATAACCGAATCTTCTTATGCTTATTTGTAATGTAAGAGAAATGGGACCAGTGACCTAAGTTCACTATAACCGAGGGTTCATTATATCCGAGTTCGCTCTAACCAGACTCGAATATATTCTGAAATCTTTAAACGCTCTTTTCTGCGGTTTCAGTTTTGGTGTAATGTCTTGTATTAAAAAACACCAAGCAGAACAATGTGTACTAAATTGCCATGAAACTGTTAGGAATAGTAAAATGATCGATTAAAAATTTAGACAATGATTTTGTCTTTAGGGTGGAAATAAACTTCTTGTTGGTTAAACTGAAGACTCCAATCTTCGAAAATTATCATAACATACTTCTAAAAAATGCTGATATTATGACACAAAACAAATTTTTAGTACAAATTCTTTAAATATTTGTTGCAGTAGTGCAAAATTTTAAGATAAAAGTAATAAAAAAGTTAAGTTGACAACAATTTTTAAACAGAACAAAATATAACAACATTAATAACAAAAATTCGATTGAGCCATATTCTTGAAAGTTGGTTCAATGGGTCATATTATGTTAGTGAATGCCCAGCGTTAGTGAATTTTGTTAATGTACAACGTATAAAATATAGAAATTCAAAAAATCCAGTCATCAGTCCTCTTAAGTAATCATGTCGGATATTTTTGCGATAGCCAGTGTGTGTCGTATCTCTCATAATTACAACCAACGAGTTTCTGATGGGAGTATGAGCTCTTAGTTACGTACGCGGTGATGCCAAAATTCCTCTGCTCACCACGACTCTCGTCGTGTGTGTTCGAGTTTCCTCAAGCCGGACACTGAGACAGACTGTACCACGTTTCAAAGTTATCAGGGGGTTCCATCATCTTTGGTTTATCCAGTGTCATTTTGCGTACTACAGTGTTGCTGCGTAGCAAAAGTTAAGGCTACTATTAAGCAGAGATATTTTGAGTTGAAAAAATTATGACTAGAGGTAGAGAAACTGATTCTTTCTGAAATTGGGTATCAAATTCTGTTTCAAAAGAGGACGACTAAATAGGCAGCAACATTTAAACTTTTGCTTGTTAGATATATATGTGATTCAGAACAAACATTAGTAATAATTATAAAAAGTTTATTAAAACTCATATGTAGTAACCGGTAGCGGTAGCTCAGTGCATCAACTGATGTTACTGCAGCGCCTCTGACCGGGAGGTCCTAGGTTCGAGTCCTGACGGCGGCAGGATTTTCGACACTAGCTTTTCAGCTAGGTCGAATTCAGTCGCTGCTTGGAGAATTCTAGCGTCCGGCTGCTCTGATCGGTTTTCCGTGGTTTCTCCGATCAACACCAGGCGAATGCCGGAGCAGTACCCTATCAAACGGGCCACGGACCGCGCGCGATGTTTCATTCCTCTTCCTTGTCCTATCCTCTCCTCTTACACATACACTTACACTAACATGCACCGCACTCTCACATATTCCGGGAGACGGATCGGGAGTTTAGAGCGTGTTCCGGCTGGGGCGGTGCCCCGCTGGTGGGAGAGTTCTGGTTAGGGGGAAACCCCACTAGCCGACGGTAGGTCGGTGCCGGATCTCGCCTTCTAGCGGGGGAAGATCACCGCCATCTCCCGAGAAAAAAATGCAGTACACTCACGGGACTAATGACCGAAGCAGTTGACGCGCCCGGAAACACGAAAAAATCAATCAATCAATCATATGTAGTACTACAGTTGTTTGATATCGAAGTGACTCACTCAAGGGTACTTTATAATGTACCGTAGTTTCCGATAGTGTGGTGGCGAGGAAAATTCGGGAGGAATGGGCGGCAGCTGGATGGCACAAGAGAATCACTATTGGCAAACCAATGGTTTATTGATAACCAGGAACATACACATCAAGCAAAAATCAATAAATCTTAGAAAATAAAATACTGACTGAAAGAAATAACTATTATCGGAATGACGTACCAAATGTAGAGTTTATGAACACCGAAAAGTGCTAATGAATTCAACCTATCAACGTAATATATATTCTTAATTTTGTTTGTTTTGTTTTAATATTGTTAATTCGAATATATCATGTTAATTAATAACTATGTATTCATACACATTCACTATTTCAATGTGCCGAAGTTGTTTTTCTAGTATTTCTAGTACATAATTAAGATTCAGCCAAACCTCTCTTAACTTAAAACGTGAAAATATTTATAATACTTTTAAGAAAAGAGATTTGTATGCCGAATGTCTAATTACTTTAGAGTCGAATTATTCTTTCTCCCATCTTTAACACAAAATATATTAAATCACAGACACACATGCAATGAAAGACATTTTTACAACAATTGGTCTCAGTTAATACGCACAAACTAGATTTTCTTGCAGAATTAGTCCTTGCATCCACAAACCTTAGAAAGAAATGGTCAAGAGCACGAGTTTAAAAGTAAATAATACGTTCAGTGTGACGCCACGTGCGATGCACTCACGCAATATACATGCCGCAACCATTAAGACGTAACAACCTTCCGCTTCAGACCACCAACATTACGGGGTCGTTTACCAGTCCTTAAAGTGGTGTGCTAGGAAATTACCAATGAAGCAGGCTGTGAAGTTCTTTTAATGGTATGTCCGAAGTCATGCCACTAAAAACTTGTATCAATCACCGAAAAACTTGGTAATGCACTTGTAACGACGCACGTTTTGTAAGTAGTGCACAGAAATTCCGCCCTGAAATTCCTACCTGAAAACGATCTGGGGCTGAACTTGACTCTCGTAACTGATAAGTAGATCTCGGATTTTAGGACAAATACCTATTTAGTTCCTTTAAGATATTGTGGAAAATAATTGCAAATGTTTGCGAATCATGAGAAAATAGATTTACTGAATGCGTCTCATAGTGCCTAAAATGTCCTAAAAGATGCCTATTTTAATGCCTGTTGATGCCTATTTTAATGTTTTTCCCTAAAACTGCCCGAAAAAATAATTTTCAAGAACGATCATATTTTAAATGCTAATTTTTGACTTTCGTTTTATGGAAATGCAAATACTTTCCCGAATTTCCAGAAATACAAATATTATGTGATTGAATACGTAATCGACAACGCACCGAAATCACTCACCCAAAACACCGGACACAAGGAACCTTGCAAGTGAAGAAATTAAGGGTGTTTAACTCTCGTTTCCGATCATCACGTACTTCTTCGGCAATTCCCAACCCATTCCTGGTGCAGCTGCGCTGTTGACAGGTTGGGGCTTATCTCCGCAGCGCGTCATCTGCAAAGTGCAGGCGACGGAAGACACAGGTCAGGCAAAAGCCTGCAGTCGGAATGGCGAAGATTCCAATGCGGTCCAATGGTTAAATGGGTTGTATGGTACACTTTCTTTTTTGGGGGGGGGGAGAGCGGTAGTGAAGTAGTTCCAGAAGAAGTGAGCATGAGAAATATGACTAAATGTGTTAGATCCTCTCAATCTGTGTCAGTGAAAAATTTATTTTAGTATTCAAAATGATTTTAATAGATAAGACACAGCCTTACTGTAGAAAAATTGTAGAATATATTATGTACTATACTGCTAATTATGAAAGTGAATAAAATATGCTCCTAGTCTCTCACACAAGTGTAAAAATACGTGACTTTCCTGCATAATATAATTTGCGTAATTTAATCCTTTTGTGATCATTTCTAGATACCAGAAATATAACATTTTCATGTCTATCTTTTTACCCGGCTTAGTCATTTAGTAAACTATTTGAAATGCCTAAATCGTCAATTTTAATGCCAATTGGTGCCTAATTTCATAATTTTGTTACCTATTTTAAGTGCCTAAAATTGCAAGATCTACTGAGAAGAGACTGCCCTATCGGCTCCTGCAAAAGGGGAGGGAGTAATGGTAGATGGCCGCCAGAATGAAGCGACTCTGATGCTCGCCAATGGAGCGGTAAAGAACAATAGTTTTAGTGAGAAAAAATACAGGAGTTTTTTTAATTACAAAATTAAATAAGTGTTTCAAAATACACATGGTAATTTTTTGTATATTTGTTTGTCTTAAATTTAATGTATTGTAGTCAGTGATTGCAGGAATTATTATTTCGATAGTATTGCATTACTTTCCAATTATAAAACAAATCGTTTAAAATCTGGCATTAGAGTTACAAACTTTCAGCCTTCAATTCAGTGTATCCATGTGGCAAAACCTTGTTTTATACAGTAAATATGTTGCTAAATCCGTTACATTTTTTAAAAAATGTTTTGAAAGTAATATCTTACTCTAAATGAAAAATGGTTAACATTATTTATTAATATAGTTATAGAATGTTTTTATTACGATTTTGGTTTCATTAAATATTGTTTTACGAGGTTTGATTACGTTATATTTAATACAATTTTTAAAGAATTTGACTGTGTGCAATCTCTGTTTATTAAAACGTGAAATCCACGAAAAATTGCATCATGCCATATGAAAATTCAATTAACATCTAATAGCAGGCTTTCGTGAATTGGAACTTCAGTTCTATCGTTTGATGTAGATTTTTCAACTCAATCGCGCATTTGATCTCTCCCGTTTGTAATCGGAAGTGATCCTTCTGCTTACTTTTTGTGAAACTCATTTGGAGCATATGTCCGGCAAACGGTGCTTGACGTGTTTGCAAATTAATTACTATTCTTCCAGGAATACTGGCTACCCACAATTATTTCCAGATGAGCGATGGAGCGAATGAATGAGGACTACGGGGAAGTGCGTGTCGGGTTTAAACGCTGCTTCATCGACGGACGATCAGGCAGGACTGGCTGGCGACGAGTGCTTCTGAAATGAGGGCGGGAGGACGTGTAGCGATGCAACCTGCTCTGCTCAGTTGGGCTTATTGCGATTCTATGCCTCTTTACTGCGCCTGCGCCCCCCGCCTGGCCCAGTCACGCTCCCCACTCATTCTCCATGTTCACGTGCTTCGCCCCGCCTCGCTCCCGACCCATTCCGCTCCCTCCTCCCGTTTTCCCCCCCCGCTCCGTCTTTCCCTTCCAATCGCCTGACCCGTCGACTCACTTCCCACTCTCTCCCCACTCACTCCCCACTCGCTCGTCACTCGCGCTTCACTCGCCCACACTCCTCCCCCATTCATTTTTGTCTCGCTTCTCAATCGTTCCGCCTTCCGATCCCCTCTCCCTCCCACTCACTCCTGACTCGCCCCCCCTTCCCCTCTTCCAATTCCCCCGCCTCTCTTGAACTTGTCTCGCCTTCGCCACGCGTCCACCCTCGACCCCAACTCCAAATCCCCAACCCCGTCACCCGTTACCCTCTCACGTCCTCCGTCCCGTTCTCGCCGCACGTTGCCCACGCCTCCCTGATCCGTTATTCTGTTGAATCGCTTCATCCTTTTCCCCGTTTTCCACGCCTCGCCTCTTCACGCCCCAGCCCCCCCCGCCCGGCCTGCCGCCCGCCCCCCCCCCCCCTCTCCCCCGCCCTTATCCCGACCCCGCCCAGCCAGCCCTACAGCCCGCCTGGCCCGTCCCTCCGCCCGCCGTTTGAATGGTGCGCTCCACGCAGGGCCCGGCCGGCGCCTCCGGACGGCCGCGCACGCCGAAGACACTCCGGATCCCACGCGATGGAATTTTCATGTTAATGGGCGAACGAGCGGCGGCGTGCTTCCTGATGCGCGCGAGCACGGGCGTGTGCGTGCCCTGCGGCCGGCCGGCCGGCCGGCCTGGCGCAGTGCACGGGAACCTCCCACCTCCCACTCACTCACCCAGCCGCCCGCCCGGCAGGCAGGCAGGACGCGTTCTGTGATGCTCGCCGAGGATGGCGAGGAGCCCGCCAATTGGTTTCCGCTTCGTTCCGGAATGCCGCGCGCTGGATGATTTCGAGTTGTGTACGAATTGCAGGAACGGTGCTCCCTGTATAAAAATGTCGGTATGAAATCATTAATGAACTGTTGATTACATACTCTGTGTACGAGCATTTTTCTTCTTCTCTTCTACCATACACCTAAACGGAATTTCTTCGAAACAATCATCACATCCCTTGAAATTATTGGTAATGATAAGTCATTCTCTGGAGATTAAAGTTTGACTTGAGTAAAATATTTTTTTCTTTGTAGGTTTGAATTTTTGTGCTGATTTTTCACTCACCTAACGAGCTCACATTAGTTTTCGCAAGTGTGCAAAAATAATTGTTATTTATTTGTAAATATATTTCACATCACATTTACTATTCTTCTGCTCGATGAAGGAAAATTTCATTTACCTATTCATATTTGTATAAGATATGTATACGTCATACACCTGGGTTAGTATTTTTTTAACGTTCTTCGAGTTTTCCAAAACACAATCTCTTATGAAGTATACCATAAGTATATACACGTGCAAGTACATGCTATTAAAAATATT
This sequence comes from Teleogryllus oceanicus, assembly GCA_964035755.1. Lineage (NCBI taxonomy): Eukaryota > Metazoa > Arthropoda > Insecta > Orthoptera > Gryllidae > Teleogryllus > Teleogryllus oceanicus. The sequence continues at coordinate 211,000,965 of CAXIVR010000001.1, read as the reverse complement.
CGAAAGTATCTGTAGACAATAAAATATTTTCGGATTTATTACACTTAAATATTCCTCAGACTGTATGGTATTTGGCAAACGACAGGAATCTTTACAATCGCTGTAAAAGTAATCAGATAATCACACTATTCTCTATTAAAATCTGTAATCATAATTGTAACCAAAAGTTCCCAAGGGACCGAAGGGTTCCGAAGAAGACATGAATTTGGTGAGGTGTTCACACATAGTCTCGAGGTTGTAGGATCATAAAACTAAGTGGTGCTATCGCGTCAGCTCACGAGAATCTGAAAACATATTGTATGGAAATTGAAAGGGGTGTTGCATCGTTTTATGCTCAACTGGAATAATTCCAAAGTGTGGCCATTAACTGTCACTGACCTCTTCATTTGTTGAATTGGAGATTGTAAAAAATCAAATATTTTATCATTATATAAAATGAAACTATTCATTTTAGCGAAGAAGAACATGTGACTAAAGTGTAATATAAACCTAATTTTCAAAAACATTTTTCCCAAATCACAACGGATCATGAAATATTATAATAAATCGTCTCAAAACCGTCACCTTCACTCCCCCCACATGAAAACTATTGTAAAATGTCACCTTCAGTACACATAAAAAAGTATGCCTTTTCCGCAATCACGTCGCCGATAGTTGTGCATCTTGCCGTGTCGCTTCCATCACCTCCCCGCAAGCCGACCCAATTGGACTCGTTGCATTCCCGTGTCGCCCCCGCGGTTTCCACCGGCCTCAAAAGACCTTCGCTCATGCCTCCCTCGGTCTCCTTGTTTTCGCCTGTCTTGTCACTGTCCTCCCCTCTGTGCTTCCCCCCTCCTCCCCACACACACACACGCCTACCACATCGCCCAGTCCCCGTCTCTGCTTTCCCCTCCGACTGTGCCAATCCCGTAGCCCCCGGCGCCCTAGTACAAACCGTATGCACATCACCTCTGATCCTTTTCAGTTTACTTGCTTTTCACAATTCCCTCCCGACCAACTTCTTAGCCTATACCGGCCTGCCATCTCTTGTAGCCCGATTCCCCCTCCCTCCCCGGTTTGCTCCCGCCCGGCTGTTGGACCATCGTGCCGCAGCCGCCCCCTTCCTGCTCCCCCCCCCCCCCCGGGCCCCCTTGGTTGCGTCGTCGGCCCGCCCCCCGCCGTGCCCCGCCGCCGGCGCTGTGCGGTAGCGTCGTTGCCGATTCTGTGGCGCGGCATCCCGGCGCTCGAACCCAGCGCTCGGAAACGGACCACTTGGGAGCTCATGCACCTCTTGGAACAACTTGTGTCTTGATTGATGTTGCCAAGCACTTCAACTGGTAGTCAGAAGTCCCGTTAGCGTAGTGAATGTTTTATCTCGAGAGGTGGTGATGTTTCTCCTTCACTGCACGGTAAGATCCGGCGCTGACGTACACGTCGAAATGTGACAGATTCGTCCTCCATAAATCCCCTCCCGGATGGGCTCCACCCCATTCGGGACAAGATCTCTGCTCCCGATTGGTCTCCTGGCGTGTGTGGTTGTGTAATGCATGTATGTGTGTGTATGAAAGGGGAAAAACAAAAACGGCAAGAGGAAGGAAAGATTACGCGGTGGTCGTGGCCGTTTGTGAGGGTACTGCTCCGGCATTCGCCTAGTTTTCGGAAAAACTTGGACACCCACCGATCAGAATTTACGACCGTTAGGAGTCTCCTCCAGACAGCAGCAGAATTCGACCTATGTGTGTTGATAGACTCCAGAATCCACTAACGTTGGGACTCTAACCCTACGACCTCCCGATCAGTGTCGCTGGTTCTTCGAAGGACGAAACATCTTCAGTAGGCCATCTCACCATTTTGCATGAAAAGAACCCTGGATCAATGCCCAACCGAATTATACACTTCCGATAATATCCCGTTCAAACGAAATCCTGATCCCGACCAGGGAGTTGGAACGTTATTAACTGAGAGCGACGTCTGGTGGAGCAAGTGAAAGTCCCTCCCCACGCAACAAGGCTCTCCCTCGAGACGCGCCTTCTCGAATATCCCCGAGCTCCGCGCCGCGAGTGGATTTCAAAGGAAGCTTGCATGGAAAACACGAGTGCGGAGCACGGTAAATGGCCCGTTTTCCAGCAAAAATCCCGAATGCGCAATATTTTTTAACATTATGCTCTCTATAATTGTAACTAGATTTGTGTGCAATGCCTTTAGTCAAAAAAATTCCATTTTTTTTGTTTCGTCATTAAATACGATACGCGGAAACTATTTTAGAATGTTTAGCGAATAACACAGGAAACTTGGAGAAATAAAAACTTACGGCCAAGCAACGCCTCAAATCCATTTCTATAGAAAACTTCATGAGAATCTGTGTTTTGCGCACCGAGGATATTAAAGATATCATTCAAATGCTCAAAATAGGTATAGCAATTTCCAATTCTCACCAAAGAGAAAACGTACTCATTTTTCGCATTCTCTTCGCTATACGAACAACTTTGCAAAGGTTCGTATATCGTTTGATGTTTATTTCCAGAAATGAGCCCCGACCTTCTTGACATTAATCTTTCCTTTTTGCTGTCTCTTGATCTCATACACAATATTCAAGGGTTTCTTTCTCACAATAGAGCTTAGTTGAAATTATTATTGCCAACACCCTCTGTATTTCATATCTGGTGCAAGATGAGACAAAATGATAGTTCTTTTGAATTTTTGTGATCTATGAAGTGTGGAGAGAAGTTTTAAAATGAGTTCATTTTTCACAAAGGTACGTGGATAATACAATTGCAAAATAAGAACAGGAAAATATCACTTCCTTGCGCTTTAGCATTCATCCCCCAGGAGAACAATAGGATGGACATCTCGTAACTACCTCTGGCCGTTCTTTGTAACTTACCGGCACATTTGTTGGGATTTTGTTGTTTTGCTAGGCTGTTAAGAGAAACGGTATTGTTATAAAAATCTTTAGTTTTTCTGGGTAATGAATGTGTCACCAAAAGCTCCAGGTGAGAGAATATTTTTCACTTTCTTCCGTATTCAAACTTGTATGAAAGGAACGGTTTAAGTAATATTAGAAAGAATACACACTTTTCAATTATGTAGCACGCAATAGCATTTTCATCCTAATTTCCTAAAATCCCTGAGAGAAAGGCTCCTTTTTATTATAATGAGATGGTTGTAAATAAATCACTTATTTTCGCAAGACTATTTCATTCTATACCTCTGTAGAATGTATTTGACCCCACTATCAATCTGGAGATAATTCACTTCTTCTTATCCCATATTCCGTGACATTACCATATAAGCAGAATACCTCCAAAAGTTAAAGAATCTCCAGAATTTGTAGAGATGACACGAAACATTATGGAAATCTGCTAGTGTTAGGTCAGCAGAGGAAGTGGTTGAAATGATATCGTGATACTTTCCAATGCACACGACTAAAAAGTATTGAATTTTTCTCAGACACTGTGTGCGCATTGAAAAATTCACATAACGGATAATTCGACTAAGATCTTATATTAAATTATCAAAGAAATGGAAGGTAAATTACTGTGACATGATTCCCTAACCACAAGGAGATCGAAGGTAATGAAAAGGCCGTTGTAGCGGCAAAAACCAACAACATTCTTCGATATTCAGAAGTATGTGCTACGTTTTGCTTGTCCATTGTGGCATATTCAACTCGTTGCTTACAGATTAAGTCGACGTATTATTTAACTTTTCTTTTAATTTAATGTTTCTCTCTCGTCTTTCAATGCTGAAAGTTAAACACATTTACTAATATTCTGAAATCAAGCTTATAATATTTCATGATGCAAACTTATAATATACTTTCCTTCATTAGAAAATTAATTAATTATCTGTTCCTAAGAATGATTCTCCCATATTCCTCAATACAACTAAGGTTTGGGAAACAATGTAAATTGATTCAACATTCAGAATACAAAATTAGGTGATTTATTAGTACTGAGTTGTGATACTAAATGAAAAGTACTGATATCTTGTCCACGAATTTTAAATTGAACGGGGAAATGTTGATTAAAAATTCTATTTATTTTTACGAATTAATGAAAGTTGAAAGCTGGCGATATATCATCAGCCATCTAATCTAAAAATGTACAAATAATGGGTATTTTCATTACATATTTGACAACAGTTTAGCTTTGACAGCGGAAATGCCTTGTTCCGTAACCCAACAAAATGTGAGTTAAATCTCTTGTCTTTAGTTCCCTTAGACTGGAATTCAAGATACTTCACTAACCCAAAAAATCTAAGGCACTCGGAAATTATCAAATCCACCATTCCGCTGGTACAAAAACTCGTGCGGAACCCCATACTCAGCGAGGACGAGTCCTGCGCAGCGTTTCCTGGCTTTTCATTAAACATGTAATAATTTCAAACGTTTTCTCGACTCGCCAAAGAGAGAGGACTGCAAATTTACGGCCGTGAAAATGAGTAACCTTGTTTCACATGTGGGCATAAGGAGCGCACATGCGACGTCCACGATGCGTGAGGTCAGGCGTGGTGATGAGGCTGCAGGGGGGGGGAGGACGGAACGGCAGAGGACGCAGGCGACGCCGACCGCCGCCGCCGCCGCCGCCGCCGCAGCCGCCGCCACCGCCACTGCGGCGCTCGTGTTTGAGCACGTCGACCGCGTGTTCACGGAGCGCAAACACACCTACTATTTAAACACGCCGCGTGTTCGTGGGAGTTATCCGCGTTTGACAAGCTGGCTGCTGCATTTTTACGGCGGGCCGGCCGCGATCGAAGACCAAGGGCGAACGCGTCTCGAGTCCACATGCTGCTACGGACCCCCCCTCTCCCTCTCCCGCCCTCTCGCCGGTGAACCCCTTCTGTCTCCCCTCCCTTCCTCTCCCGCGTTCTCCTTTGGCTCTCGCTCGCTCTCTCGTAGGCTCTCGCGCGCGCTCTCTCGTGCGCTCTTCAGGCCGGAGTGCGTTTCGCTCCAGACTCGAGACTTCTCTCTCCCGAGACCATGGGCACATTGAGGAAAATGGATGCTTGACATCGGAATGGGGGAGTAGAAAGCACCGCCTTTATGTGTAGATGTGTTTCGCGACTCAAAAACGCATAGAAAAGTGCGCGTACTTTCCAGATGAATATCTTTTTTAGAAGTATTTCATGAACTTTGTTGTATGTTTCAAGTAAACAGTCCTCAGGACTGAGTACTGGGAATTTTGTGTGTGTGTGTGTGTGGGGGGGGTCTCTTCTATTACAATGCGAGTACAGGTTTCTACATGTCTATACTTATATTAAGTTCCCTTTATTTCAGAATATCTAATACAAATCTGATTTGTAAATCAACGAGATATACAGTTAGTGCTATTTTTTAAATTTTTAAACAATCATAAAACACAGTTTTATTTTTCTTTCAGTGTTGGTGACTTTTCCTACAACTGTTAATTTAAATAAGAGAGAACAAAATTCTTTTATTTTACTGCTATTTATAATCGTATAATATTTATTTATAAACGAGTCCTCGGTTCAGTTTCCTTTTGCAAATAAACATAAGTAACTTTCAGTTACAAATGCTATATAAAAAGCAGTTCATGAATAACATAAGATTGATGATAATTTTCCAAGGAATTGCAATAATTTGCTTCTATTATTGTACGAGGTATTCATTTGCGATTAATTTTTTCAAATTGTCACTAAAGTTGAGGAGCGATGATAACCAATCATTAAACTTACATTAAAATACCGTTAACACTAGAAAGGAAAGACGATTAGCTTTAGGCCAGAACTTGGTAGAAACTTGTGTTAGATGTGGTTCGCAGTTCACAGTTCTTTCACTCCGTAGTTCTTGGCGAAAGGCTGTTGAGATAAAGGAAAACCACAGAATTCTGCTAACCCAAAGTCGACACTAATAACTTCCCTTAAGGATTTTGCATCTTTGGCTGGTCGTGAAGTAGAATAATTTCAGCGACTATGATTCGGGTTATCTGATTCCTCTTTACCTGTTCCACCGAATTTTACCTCATGAATCCTACGGCTATTTCTCCTTGTCGTACGCTGCATTGTCAACATACTTTTAAACCACTGACGTAAATACTTAGGTCTCTTTAATTCAGTTGACCATGTAACCTTCATTAATTATCTTCTATTCTTCCGATACTGGAGTACACTCTTCGCGTTTATCTTCTTCATACACTCTAGCACTTCCTTTGTTTTCTCTTTTCAATGTTCTGATATTTCACGAAGATATACTTAGGTACTGATGACCTGCGATTAATTCATTTTAACCCTTCAACGCGGATGGTTTGCTTCTGTGCGAGTTGAATGACGTGCCTAGTACATGCTGTGCCTTGTTATTCTCTTAGTCAAATTAAGTCATATGTGAAATCTGCTTCCTCAGACTTCGACTCAGTGAATCAGGCTTTACTTTCGTATGTGTAATCATTATGACGATCAATTTTTACGAAGTACCTTCAATATATAAATCAAAACATTCTACACAGTTTTTCCTGGTTTATTTACGAGTATATAGTAAAAAACTGTATGTGACGTATGGGGGAGAAAATCATCTGCGCTCGCATTCTTGAGTTTCAGAATCCCCTCACAACAATTTAACTATTAAGTGTTGAAAGATGAAAATAATAATAATAATAATAATAATAATAATAATAATTTTATAAAAGCAAGAGATTAACATTTCAAAAACTAGATATTTTCGTTTATGAGTTATAGAAAACTTATTTGTAACGGTAAACGAACTGCAGATATGATTTTTCTGTATTACTTACTAAATAGAAACTCACCCTAAGCTCTACACCACTACAAGCAAATGGAAAGCTCAACAAAACGTGCGCATAGTGAAGCTACAATTACGCCCAGAAGCAAATCAAGGGGCCATTTCGGTATTTGCTCAAAGGATCAGGGAAACTGGACAAAACCGGATCGAGATGGGAGTCATTGACCCGGAAGCTGGAGTACATCACTTGTCCCAGGAATATTAAATCTTTTTTTAAAAATAATGCATTACAAATGTAAACTAATTCATTATACTATATCATTGTTGTGTTAAAGTAAATATTGGCTTTCTTTTTGACGGTCAGTATAGTATCTAATTGTATAGAAACAGAAATTATGCTGTAGAAAATATTTAACTTTTAACTTAAATTTGTGTACCAATTTTAATTGTTTAGTTTCATCTGCCAATGCGTTGTAAAGTAACGTACATGTATTTTAAGTAGATTTCTTGTAGTGAGCTGTTGATACTGACACTTGATGATCATACTTTCTACGTCGTGTGTTGTAACTATAAATATCAGTATTACATGAAAATATATTCCCACTGTTAAGTAAGTCAGTTTTGACAAATACGACAGATTCGTAAATAAAAAACATCCTATGGACGTGGAGGATATGGTTCGAATATTCACGCTTGAATATCAAGAATTATAACATTTCAGTTATAAATATTACCCTTCTTGAAGTTTTGCCGAAAATAATGAACGCTCCGAGAATTCACGTAATGATTCTCGAACATATCTACATTTTACAACAATACTGATACTACAAATTTAAATCACATAGTTGAAAACCATGACGAAGTACGTTAGTAACAATGTATATGTAACAGTCTGTATTTGTATCAATGTATAGAGAATCTATGTGCATCACGCTTAGCCATGAAAAAAAAAAATCGGTGGCATAAGTAAGCTGAGATGTGGTGGAACGCTCCCGCACTGAAGGGTTAATATCATTGAACTAATTATCATCAAATATACAATTCTGTTAATTACGCTATTCTCTCGTAAGTACGGAAGTCACACCTTCTCCTGACCGTGACGAAAGAATCTTTCAAAATTTCGAGGAATCTTTCTTGGTTCCGAGATTTAAAGGCACTTTTTGTGTAAGCATCTATAACGAAATTTGATTTGCAATGTGGTTTATAATTTTTTTGTTCGTATAACTTTTTAAGTTTTGCAACTTATTACCTTAATTTTTTCCTCCTACTAATATATATGTACTACATCCAATACAGCCATGTATATTAGTATGTTCTATTACAATTTATTTGCATTGTTTACTCATTACACGCTGATTAAACTCGCATCTTCGTTAAAAGAAGTGAGTTAATGCCTTTCAAATTTAAATTGTTGGTGGTAGCGGACTGCTATTTGAACGTTGCAATATCTCTACATTTTGTTTCGGGTTTTGCATTTTTCGGTTCAATGCCCAACACCTCATTCTAAACCGCCGTCATGTGGCACAGCGCGCTTGACGCGTGTATCTAGAGCACAACGCCGGCATCTCGAGGCGCATGAGCGATGGGCAGGTCGCAACAGTTATGATGTAATAATGATAATAAATTATTATTATTATTATTATTGTTGTTGTTGTTGTTGTTGTTGTTATGAGAAGTAAAAGAATGTCTTTATTAATGGCGTGGCTGTCGGTTCTGGTTTCTGCCCAGCAGCCGCTCATCCTTAACTTCGTTCCGCTTCATTTCCACTCCCACCCCTGATCTACCCAGCTCCGCGGGGATCACTCCGATTGCTGCCTGTCCATCCGCTCCCTGCCGCTCGCCCGCCCGCCCCGCCCCGCCCCGCCCCGCCCCGCCCCGCCCCGCCCCGCCCGCCCCGCTCCCCGCCCCGCTCCGCCCGGCCCGCCCCGCCCGCCCCGCCCCGCCCCGCCCCCGCCGCTCGGGGCGCGACCCCGGTGGCTGCGGCGCGCGTGTGCACGCGTCCCGCTGGCATCGTTAAGTGTAATACTTCAGGCCGCCAGGGAAGATAGCGTTAGACCAATTGCACGCCACCACTATGGCAGGAAACGCAATCAACAGTTTATCAGTATTTTCAATAGAATAGTGAGCCCATTATCCGACGCGCACTGCCATTCCATTTTATTACTTTCTCCGTGCGCGTACATGCAACCCGCACAATTGGTATCAGATACCACAAAAATATCATCGTGAATGAAATTAATGAATTAATGTTCGGTTGTTAATTATTTAATTGAAACCTTTTGTAAGCGAACCGTAATTTCGATAAAGCGATTCATTACCGCTTGTTTTTATTTTAAAAAAATAATTCATTTTATATTTCTACATATCGTTTTGTATTGTAGTATAACATCATCGAAAATAGACTAACGCAAACTGGGCATACAATCATAGTATTTAACTTCCTAAAGTTTGATTTACGGCAAATCGTCTGTCAGTCTGTGTGTCCGCCTGTGGTCAGCAGGGCTTAAAGAATTCAGACGATGTCTCCAAAACTGACGATCCCCGAACGATCTGGCCTGACTGGAGGTCCTGCAAAATGGAAACGGGTGTTTTGAGTTATGGAGGTAAGTTATATGAAGCCTCAACATTTTCTCAAGCACGGCTCCAATTTTTTCTTTAAATATTTTCTTGATTAGACAAAAATACGCTGATAAACATGGCGTGAGTTCAATTTTTGGTTCACACTCTGCATTTTCAGAAATTGCAAAAATTTAATATCGCAGAAGTACACTATTTGTAGTAGATATTTTTCTCCTTTTATTTAGATTTTTACATAAGGTCATATACAATATTTTGAAAATATGAATGGTTTTCGCATACTTTTTTCTTGAAGTTAAGGCAGTCAAAAAATGTTTTCTCAGAAACTGCTAAAAAGTTTTTTTTTCTGGTGTAGACCAAAGATTGCTAATAAAAATTTCGCCGGTCCAATTTTCGTTTTACTCTAAATTTTCAAAAAGAACATGAAAAGAGCAAAGAAATGCAAGAAAGTAGTGCTATTGTAGCACCACTATCAAATCGCGTCGTTGGGCAATCGAAAAACGCCCGTTGGAGTGAAATTTATTTACCCTAGTATATGAATTAAGTCATATAAACAATGTTTATGCTCACAAAGAGAAACAAAACAATTAGTGTACTTACCAATGACAAAAGATAGTGAAATGATAACAAATTTGAAAATTGTTTTTTTCATAATGTGTATCTTTAATCTTCTTTTGTTATAATCTTATTTCTTATATACATTTTTCTTATTGCAATAATCTTATAAGTATTGGGAAATAGCAAAATGGAGTAAAAAAAGAGCAATATTATTATCAAATACTAGAATGCTAGTATTTTTTAAAAAATAAATCGACTGAAAATTTAGTTCGAAGCACAACAACCACCATTTATGTAGCATTTCATAGTTTGTCATAGTGACCATTTTGGATATGAAAACAATTTTTTCTAGGGCTTTTATCCAGCCAAGAGCTCTTTACGTCCCGATGGAACTCATATTCGATCATACACTAGACCAACGCACTTGCGGGCTCCTCTGATCTGGTGTCAGCAGAACGCGAGGCTCTCCGCGACAACACATACAAAGCCAAGAGACAAACAACCATGCCCAAGGCGGGACTCGAACCGGGGACCCTTCGGACCGAAGGGTCGAAGCCGCGACCCTTCGGACCGAAGGGCTGAGTCCGTACTCGCTCTTAGCCACCTCGGCCATCCAGGTCGGCTGAAAACAATTTCATTTAATTAATATCATCGTTGCACACATATCCAGCAATATATATATGCAATTTTTTAAAATTCACATTAAAAACAAAAAAATGTATATGTTGATTTTTCTTGTAAAATCGAAGAAATATTGTAGAAATCATTTGGAGGGAGAAAATGATCAAATAAAATAAATATTTTACTTTCATATCTTTCTACGCAAAAATATTCTGTTATAATCTGGTAATTCGTTCGTGAATTAATTCGCGAAGAAGATCGAGGAATCTCATCTAGTTCTGTTTACATTGTCTGATTTTATCAATACATAGTTTTGATAAGCACAATCTACTGCAAAGGAAAATAAAAACCATTTATTAATACCCCGCAGAATAGAAACCCGCCATTGCGCACTGTAGGGTAATTCATACGAAAGAGATATTTGTAACCCGTATGAATGTAGTGCTCCCGTTATTCGAAAAAGATTTGCATATGAAATACACAAACGATATTGAGAGAACTGACGTCCCAGCTACATCTCGCAAGAACCCAAGCCATCCTGGACAAAAACCCAAACAGAGTTCCCAAAGCCAGACGGCGTTACAACACATCTCTTTTCGCGTGCGATGCCTTGTTAATAGAGTGCCTTGGTAGCGGGTAATTATGTAGTGAATTATAAACCGTCGGTTTAAATTGATCGTTGAATTAATGACACTCCTAGAGAGGGTGGTCGACTCGCTCACCGTGGGTCGCCCGCTGCCGCTCTCCCCGCGCCACGTAGGCCACGCGGCCACGCCCGCGCCGGCGTCCTCGGCCGCGTTCGCGTTCGCGTTGGCGCCGCGTTCCGCTTCGCCTCGCCTCGCCTCGCCACGCCGCGCCGCGCCGCGCGCTTCTTCTCTAGCTCCATCCGAGCCGACGGTGAGCAAACACGCGAAATCCATCCGAAATTGTCATCAAATATGGAGAGGAGTGTGCCGGCGCGCTGGGCTGGGCTGGGCAGGGCAGGGCGGCGCTGGGCTGCGCTGCGCTGGGCTGCGCGAGGCGCGGAGGGTCGGCGAGGGCGCCTGGGCACGCGAGGGGCGTGCCGGGCAGGGAGCTTGCGGGAAGCAGAGGGGGTAAGGGTGCCTCGCGCGCGGAGAGTTGATGGATTGATTATTTTGTGTTTTCGAGTTCCTCAACTGCTATGGTCATTGCTCCCGTTATTGGTAATGCAAGTTAAATCGCGGGATTTTGCGGTGTTTTCCCCCGCTGAAACGTGGCATGCGGCGCCGATCTACTCGTCGGCATTCTGGGGTTTCTCTATGCAGATACCTCTGCTAGTGGGGCTCCGTCCCCGCCGAGACTAGCTCTAATGCCCGGCTGGTCTCCCGATATGTGTGGTAGTGTCGTGCATGTAAGTGTGTGTGTGTGTATAGAAGAGAAGAGAATTGGAAAAGGAACAATATGGAAAGACCGCATGCTTCGTGGTCCGTTTGTTAGGGTTCTGCTGCGGCATTAGCCTGGTATTGATCGCAGACAACTACCGATTAGAGCAACCGGACAGTGGGTTATTTTTACTACAGATATCTAGCGATTGCATAATAATAATAATAATAATAATAATAATAATAATAATAATAATAATAATGTCTTTGTTTCTGGCGAGGCTCAGGCCATAATATCAGCTCTTCCTCCTAACCACTTAAATATTTAATTTACATAATTACAATTGAGGCATTCAGCCGGAAATAATGACAACTGCTATTTCACGTTACTTACGAAACTACAATAATCGTATTAGCTAACGTGAATGTCCTGCACATAAGTAATGAAACACGAAGTATTAATGTATTTTCGTTGTCAATTTTCTTGACTCTAAAGCTAACAAGATATAAAGAGAGCCCATGTTTCTTATTTACAAGGGCGTGGTACGTCAATAATTTTACTTTCGCAAAACGTCAGAAATTATCCCCTTCGCCCAACTGCCGCAATTGTGAACCAATTGCAAGGAAAAAGGAGGGCAGATTTTACATTTGTATATTTGAGCTATCATAATGTAATATCTAATATCGTCCACCGCCGGGCCTCGAACCCTAGGATCTCCCAGCGTGGGTCGCTGCAGTGGCAGAAGCGGTCGCCCGGAGCGAACGCGGCCGGCGCGCGCGCGACGCGAGCGGGGAGGGGGGGCGGGGCCGGCAGGTGGCGACGGCGGCTGGCCTGGCGGCCGCGCGGGGGGGCGAGGGCCGGCGGCGGGAGAGGGCGGGGAGGGCGACAGGAAGGTTTGCCGCGTCGCGCCAAGGCAGGAGGCAGAAAATGAAACGCGAATGGCGACCGGCCGGAGACGCGCAATGGAGCACCGCGGAGCAATAAGAGCGAAACGAGAGGGCAGAAAAAGCGTGGGTGGAGTGCGTGAAGTGTACAGTCGCGATAGAAGGACGAGATGGAGCGGAAGCGGCCGGTTAGTTTGTGTGGACGAGTCCAAAAGGGTGGCTGGCAGATGATGGGAGCTGAGGAAAATGCGAGAGAGAGAGAAAACGCGAATAGGGTTAGTGGACTGTATCATCAAACAGAGTTATGGCTGCAATGACAAGAGGAGGTATAAAACGATAGTGTCTAGTGATAACGGAAATAGAAGGCGTAACTGGGTAAGCGGCGAGAGTGAGGAAAGATTCAGAAGCGCGAGTGCGAGGAGGACGGCGAGACGTGCTGGTTTGGATATGAGTATGGCGTTGGATTTGCAAGGGAGGACATACAGACGGTTCGGGGAAGAAGGACAGCAGAAACTGTTTTAATATGGACGGTTAAAGGCGGACATAACTATTTGAGGACACTTGCATTAGCACGAAGGAGAGGGCGGATGGGAAACGTTGTAAGAAGTATGTCGACGAGTCCGATGAAAACGGTGAGGAGGCTGGGGGAATGGGCGGGGTCTGAGACTGACCATCGGCACAAACGAACGGTAAAAACTCGGGCAAGGTCAGGAAGGAGTCGCAGCGGCAGCGGCAGCGGCAGCGGCAGGGCGACGCAAAGATTTGTGGAGTGCGAGGCCGAGCAGGGGAGATCCGGGCGAGCGCGGGAGGCCGGCTGGCCGATGCGGACTGTGGAGACGCAGTGGCGCGGGGCGGAGAGCGGGCGGGTGAGGGGAGCTGCGACGGGAGTGAGTACAGAGAGCGGACATGGCGAGGGTAAGCTGGGAGCGGGCGATAGAATCGGGCACGTGGGGCAGGAAAGTGGATGGAGATGAGTCGCGGGGAAGGGGGAGTGTAGCGGGGAGCGGGAGCGGGAGCGGGGTTTAGGGGAGTGGGACCGGGTCGGGGCATCGTGCGCGGAGAAGAGGGGGGTCGCCGGGAGGGGAAGGTGCGGGAGCGGTGGTGGCGCGGGGAGCGGGGAGGCGGGGGCCGGCGAGCGAGGGCGACCACGCGAGCGCGCCTCCAGTTTACCCAGCGCCGGCGAGGCGTCGGGCGCGCTGGCGCGGGATCAACTTAATTTAGAGACGCTGTTTACGCCTCTTCCGACCGGAAGCCCCCGCGATGCGAGAGAACTGCGGCGGCGGCGGCGGCAGGCGTGCCTCGCGGCCCGAAGCGCCACGCCGTGGGGTCAGCCCCGTGGCCAGTGTGTGCTCTGGCGCCGACACACACGCATGCAGGACGCCCACGTACTCACTCACGGCTGGTCCACACACAACGAAAGAGCGCGGATACTCAGCCAGTAAATGAGTTTCTCTGCACGCATAACGCAGTTTACATTCTCAGGAATTCTCCGGCCTCTTTCTGTCTCCAATCCTACAGCCTCTTTTTTTTTCAAATAAAATGTATGAATTAAAATCTCACCCTTTTCGTTGGAAGAACTGTTCGGAATGATGAGATGACTTAGGTCGGCTCAACCCACGTCAGTAGAAGAAAAAGTTCATACTTTGGATGTAATAGGTTGAAAGTGTGTAACCTTTGTGAAAAAGTTGAGCGTCTTTGTTCGCACACTTTTCACTCCTGTTCTCATCACAATGGACATCCCAGGCAGCTTTTGATGGACTTCACGGGACTCTTTTTTAGTTTTTTTCCACAGCGAGCGTGTCGTCTTCTTTCAATGGAGCGATAAATCTTTTTTTTTCATTTCTTCTGTTGTTCATTTGAAATTTAAGCAATTTAAGTAAAGGTTTAATGTGTTATTGAATGAATATCCTTTCTACGAAACTTCTTTCTGTATTTCTCAATTTAAACGGATTACTAAAAACAATTAAAATGAGCATGTCTCTCTCTCGTTTCAGTTACAAACAAACTAGAGAAACAGTTATAGTATGAAAGTGCAATCGCACGAGCAATAAGAGCCATATGGACTGCACACAAATCATGAAATATATTGCAATTATTCTTGAAACACTAATTATGATAATTTTGTACAGTACAAATAAATACAGCGTTTGCGTTTAATTATTAGGATAGAACACAAATAAATTACACATGGAAAAATAGATGATTATCGAATAATACTAATATTAATATAAAAGTACATTTTTCTTTTCTGAATCAAATATAATTCTAAATATTTGATAGTATAGGAGTATTCGTTACTTAGTTGTCTTTTTCATTTAGAATAAATTAAACAAAAGTATCCACCGATATTCTTTTTAATACAATTTACGCTCAGAGAAATAATAACTTTATCTTATCGCACAGAAAAAGCTTCTAAGATGGACTGCTTTGATCTAGTGTACTTTTAGCTTAATGTAAGAATATGTTCAATGTTGAAGAAATATCTAGAAATATATGATTTAGGAAAAATAAAACTCTACATAATAGCTTTCAAATATTCATCAACTCGAAGCAACTAATTGTACACCTACGCAATAAAATACTATCCCTTAGACCACAATGAACTGGAAAATGCATTAACACACACTATTAATTATATAATGAAAAATCGATAATCAATTTATGTTTTGTGTGGAATGTCATCGCTTGTCAAATTGAAGATTCTCAGCTTTCAAGTATTAACTTTTTAATTTTTCGAATGTCTCGAAATATTTTTGATATCTTCAAAGCTTTTTGCACGGGTAAATAAGAATTTAAACGTTAAATTGTATACGTCATTATATGTATGTATTACGAACACACTTCTGTGTGTAACGTATTTCGATATTTCGTACAATCTATGATAGATTTTGGAGTTATGTTTTAGCGGTAAAGTTTATTGCAGATTTAACTTAAGGTAAATGTCTTTTTTGTATCTTTATAATCCGTATTGCCACACTTTTTCTCAGAATCGGAAAAATTATGCTGTTCTTTGTCGTAGTTACACGACCTACGAGAAAATCGATTCACCAAATGTATTTTGGATTATAGTATTAATGTTTGTATGGAGAGTCGTGGGGAGTTGAGAAAAAGGAAAATCTGAAACTGAAAAGAAAAGATGCACTGTAATCCAGGGCATTTTTGATGCTATAGTCGAAAAGATATAAGCAAAAAACAAAATGTACGGTAGTTATAAGTAAAATGTCCGGAACAAAATAGTGTAAATATTTAAATGTAAGGAATCGCAAAAAGATAAGTGTAATGACAGCCTCTAGATTGTTTCAATACCGATGACGTGTGGGTATCGCAATTAGTGAGGGAGAACGCAATTGCAGAGTAATAGCGCAATCGGATTCGGAGAAAAAATGTAGAACAGACATTAGAGATAGAAAGATGAGAGACCTAGGGAAGAGAAGGAACGAATAAATTAATAGCGCAAAGAATGAAATTTAAAAGAGGCAAGAGAAAAAAGAATGAAACAAGTAAACGAAGAGAAAATATTACAAAAAGGAGGGGAAGAACAAAAGCGAAATGCAGAAATGGGATGAGCTCAGCGAAACAAAAACAGCTTTTTCCCCGGTGAGATACATTGTAAAATGCAGGAAAGATAGACATTAGAGATAGAAAGATAGACCTAGGGAAGAGAATGAGCGAATAAAGTTAGAGAACAAGGAATGAAATTACAAAAAGAGGCGAGGTAAAAAAAGAATGAAACAAGTAAACGAGAGATGATAGTACAAAAAGAGGGGAAGAACAGAAGCGAATGGCGAGATGGGAAGAGCTCAACCGAACGAAAACAGCTTTTCCCCCAGCGGGGTACGTTGCGCGTTGCGCAGCCGACGGCGCGGGGAGCGCGGCGGGGCGGCGCGGGGCGGGGCGGGGCAGGGATCGGGGCAAGGTCTGCTTGCGGGCCCTCGAGCCGTCCTGAGAGACGCTCGCCTCTCGCTCGGGCCACGAGAAACTGTTCCCTTATAAACCTCTCAGGGCGTGCGCGCCGCGGCACGACGTCGCAGCACGACGTCGCAGCGCGCCGGCTACCCAGATGGGGTGGGCCCCGCCCCCGCGCCCGCGCCCGCCGCCCGCTCGCTAACTCTAAACTGGATTATTACGCCAAAGTCGCACGAAACAGTCGAAAACAGATGCAAGGGACGAACGAATGGTCTGAACGGGAGACGCTGCCAGCGAAAAGGGAAAAGAGCACGGGCTCTTCCTCCTTCCCTGCCAACGAAGTTGGCCAAAAATAATAGCGTTCCGAATGTCACAGGGAAGCGTTTTCTTTTGTTCAGATAATCGCGATGTCTTCATAAAAATAGGTTAGTGTGATTGAAATGAAAACATTCATTTGGCCTTTAACACTCACATGGGGTTCAGAAAAGGGGTGGATCTCAAATGAACTCGGGTTAACTTGCATTTCTCCACTGCCTACGAATACAATATTATTGAATTGTTGATAGGTATCTTTTTTAGTTTATAGTTATTAATTAGTTTATATTCATGTGATTATGAAAAACTTAATAGTAATTCTTCATAAATTGATATAGATGTTAAATATAAATAAATCATTTTTTATTAATGGTATTTGAAGTTGCTTATGGCATTGATGTTTTAAAGCGACATAAAATGAATAAATAAAAAAATATTGTTATTGATTCTTTTTTTAAGTATATATTTTTCGATATAAAATTTTAGATTGTTGACTTGATCAGTACATTGAAATTCAACCAAATGGATCTGCAATTTCTGTCAGAATATTAAGTATCATCGTTCATTAAGAGACCTTTATCAAATTTTACGTCTCCACAGCTCTCATGTGCTACGTTATCACAAAAAATCGATACAACCTGTAGAGACACGAACACGGATATGCCACCACGGAAATTAGCAGAGATAGGCCAGTCCACGGAAATTCGCAGAGAAAGAAAACTAAAACCTCCGTATCATGCTAATCTGAAGGAAAAATGATTGTTTTTAACTGCTTGAAATTATTATATTTAATATTCTTTTATAATCAGAACAATGCATTTAATTAACTTTCGTATGAATTTAATTAGCAGGTTCTTAATTCAAATTTCATAATATATTCTTCTCTAGAAAATAATTGGTTTTATATTATTGAAAATATTTCTGATAAACGTACCTTATCTCTGATGAACTGTTGTTATTATTTACGCGTGTCAAACCTTTGAGCCATTTGCAAATATAATTGCAGAAAAATATGAACATAGCTTGTCTGACTGTTTAAAAAACAATAAATCTGTATTTTAATGTTCCAACTTCTACCATTTTATCAAATATTGAAGTATGAAATTGTTCTTTGAATAAATACATTTTGTCAGAATTCAGTTTTCATCTATTGATGCTAGTATGACGGCAATTTACAAAAGTTTTACACTTATTCTTCTTGATTGATCCTATAGCGTACAAACTTATCTTTTTCATATATTTGTATTTTTAATTAATTTTTTCAGTAAATGTTTAATTAAGTTTAGCTCAGGTTGTAGAGTTAACAACAATTTGCAAACCTTTAAGGCATTCGAAGGGTGTGCTTTTCTGACACTCCTAAAAATAATTTACTTGGTTTTCTGATAAGCAATAATATCATGCAGCGGTTTTGGCAGGTACCCGTTCTGACACAGTGAGGTATTTCGTGCTCCAGCCAAACACCAATGCAAAATTCTTTGCCTACCAGTAACGGGCTGATATCGCACGTGAAGTTTCGTTGTATGAAATTTCCCACCACATGCACAATAGTAAAAAGTAATCATCTTTGACACCCTGCGTGCCCTACAAGTTTGTAACATTTACTCTCAGATACCTGTATATTAAAATAAACCGAACGTTGTTTTAGGTGGCTGGTAGTACATTAGAGTTCTGTAGATTATGTGGGAGTAGCGTGTCCAGTACTAGTAATATTCGACAAAATCAGTAACAAAGTAGACGGGGATGATTTAACCCGGCACCCTAGGTGCAAACGGACCATTCCATGTTTTTAGATGTCCATCATCCAGAATTATTTTCAATTTAAAAATTCTACAGTAATACTATCTGCTGAAATATGTAGAAACGTATGTGGAATTATCTTTTATTTATTACGATACTTGCGCAAAATACCATTTAAAGATGCATAGAGGGATCGTTTTACACTCGTCTCTACAGCATATAATAGCAAAATCTAAAATTTAAAATTTTGTTTAAAATTGTCAATAAAGATGCACCAACCGAATTAACAATATTAGCAGCTGTTACCTGTAATGCATCTTCGTTGCCCCGCTATTTGAGTGTGTACACTGGTGTTATCGCCCAAAAAGGATGCACCAACCGTCGTTACAGAAATTTGGAAGTGTTTTTTCAGTGTAAATTTTTGTTTTGTGGGCACGTCGGGCCTTGGAGCGTAGAGGAAGTTTGTCCGGCTGGAGCCGCGATTGAGCTCAGTGTGCGCCCTTCCGCTGCACCACCTCGGCCGCCGCGCCGCGCCGCGCGCGCCGGCCGAGCGGCTTATCTCCTCGGCCGCCTCACCTCGCCCCTCCTGCGCCTCCGCCCGCCCCGCCCCGCCCCCGCCGCCCCACCCGCTGCGCCGCACTCCGCTCCGCCCGCCCCGCTCCGCCCGCTCCGCCGCGCGCCCCGTGCCCTGGCCGCTCCGCGTCGTATCTCGTGCGCCTGAGCCGCGATTCTTCGCGCCTGGCCCCGCCACTGTCTGCGCGGCCGGCGGCGCCTCCCGCCCGCTCCCCGCTCCCCGCCCTCCGCCGCTCCACCCTCGCCCCCCGCCCGGTCGGCCCGGCCACCGAGCGCGGCTCCCCGCCGCCACCCCTGGCCCCCGCGCCTTCACGCCGCTGTATCGGTACTTCGCGCAGATAGTGAGAACAGATTACGCGCTCCGCACCTTAAAGAAACAGGGCCAGCGCGGGCGCCGGTGGAGGACGGGGGAGGAGAAAAGGAAGGATGCCCGCGGCGGCGCTTGCTTCTACAGGACCGAATACTGTTCTTCAGGAATGGAATGTTTCATTGCTCCCGGAGATGCGAACGGAAACCAACTCCGAAGGCCGATGCGGCATCGTGGAACATCTTGATAATTTCTTATCGGTCTAAGATCGTATGACCGACGTGCTTTTCCGCAATCCCACCGAAGTCTTTCGGTTTCTGCTTTGATAGGAAACTCACGAATCGGAGGAAGCAAGATGAGGCAAACTGATACATGCTTCAATTATTGAGTGCTTGGAATGTTCTTAATGTATCGGAAGTGGAAACTATTTGCATGTTCTCAAAATATTATGCAACTTAGAAATGGAGGGGAGGTCTAGTCAATTTTTAATTTATTATATTCGGCGAGATGTGGGGGTTTCAGTACATTAAAACAATTAGCTAGCGACTACCCAGAAGTTATACTCACAGAATGCTTCTGACGACGTAGGTGACTACGTCAAAGATAAGCAAATGCCTTTCACGTCAATGTCACGATGAATATCTCAAACACAGGAAATATTGATATTTTTTCTACCCTAGATGAAAATGACATTGACTGTCATGATTTTGTTTTCCTATTACTTCTTCAACTTGAATTAACTTTTTTCATGCATTTTCATTCGCATAAAGTGATTATTTTTGATCCCTCTCCATGCTGTAGAAGTTTACATTTATTCCGAGACACTTGCATATTTTTCGTTCACTTCATGAAATAAACTCCGTTGTTATTGCAATGCATATTCTGTTTATATTTGCTCATATACTTAATTAACGGTATCGTTACGTAAAATAGGAGTTTCGCTTTTTATTTATAAAACCGGGAAGTGGAACGCAAACTGTTTGTGTCTTGTGTTCGTAAAAAAATACACTCTCTCTCCCCAAAATGTAATATTGGTCGGGCACAAAGTACCTCCCCTGCTTAGTCTACCACGGCTTAATAATTACATTTTATTTGCTTCATATAAAACTTTCAGTTCTCGGAATTTTGCTTTACACAAAAAATCCTGTACTTTATGATATCTTCTGCAAGTAGAATTTTAATTTTCCCAAACTCGGGAAATAAATTTACTTAAAGTGGTGGACATGAAGTACTGCCTTGCTATAATGTATAACCCCAACTCATACAAAAAGTTGCTCGATATTTCGCCCGTTCAGAGTTCGGTACATTGCAGTTTGTAGTTTCACATGAAAAATGAATGCCCCTGAAAGGGTACTGCAGATACATCATTATAAAGGGGCCCAATCATGGAGCCAACGGGACAGAGCAATGCGTGCTGCGAGGCAAATGCCATGTTAATATAACGTTTTGAGCGCTGAATGAGAAACATGAACACACACTGCGCGCGAAATGATAGCACTACGTGCAAATGAGCTGCGCCGACCGACCGAGGTGGAACGCTGAGGGGCTTCCGCACCGTGCAAATGGAAGGTCCCTGTTTCGAAACCTTTACCGGATGCCGTATTATATGCATACTTTAACTGAGGTAAAATGTATAAGTGTCTGTTTTGATCTGATGCAATTCATTTAGATTTATGTACTAATGTAACTAAAATGCCGTCCAATATGTTATGTTAAAGAAATAAATAAATAAAGATTAAGGTTTATCGGTTCCATAATATTTCCTAGAAATGAGTAAGACGACAAGAAATAAAACAAATATTCAGACGAGTGTGAGCTCAAGGAAAGAAATCCCGGAAAGAAAAAGCGATCACGTTTAAAAGAACAGAAATGTTTTAAAAACAAAAATAAAAAAAGACTAAAATGTTATATACCAGAATGTTTACACTAATTCAAAAATGTCAATATCAGCAAGAAAATTGCTAAAATGTAGTTCAAGATGCGTATTTTAGTTCAGAACAACGCAAAGCATGGAGGAGGAGGAGTCTCAACTATTCACGTTAAAATGTAATAAAAAGAGCAGTCAAGGTTTCCCAACAGGCTACAACAACGCTGATTGTTATACGTATGTATTGTAAGGATATTGTTTCCCCTTCACATATTACTGGACTAATAGAAATTAATTATTTTGAAATCGTAACATTGAACGTTCGTCCGTAGGCATTATACGACCACGTCACTTGGGCCTAAAAACCTTAGTGTTGCCGCAGACACGCTCCAATAAAAAGTGTGGCGCGGAGAGCATTTGCCCGCGAGGGCTGGCGGCGCTGAGCCCGGCGGGCGCGTGCTCGTCTTCCTGCGCGTCGTCTCCTGGCCCCTCGTCGCGCCCGTGGAGCGCTTCGCGGCGGGCCCACGTGGTGACGATGCGATCGATATTCAACAGTGGCGATGGAACGATTGGCCTCGGGCCTCGGGATCGCGGCTAGCGCGCACCCGACGACGATTCCTCCTAATTCCCGCTTAACCCCGTTTACGGGACTCCGCCCTCGCCCCAGGTCCCTCGCTTCAAGGAGCGGAGCGCCGCCGATGCCGTTGGTGAAGGGGGAGGGGGGGGGGCGACTCGTCGCAGGCGGGAAAAAGCGCCTCGGGGCCGTTTGCCCGCTCCCTCGCCCGCCCTCTGGCTCGCTCGCCCTCTTGCTCGCAAGCTCTCTTGCTCGCACGCCCTCTTGCTTGCTCGCCATCTTCCTCGCTCGCCCGCCCTCTTGCTCGCTCGCCCTCTCGCGTGCTCGCTCTCTTGCTCGCTCGCTCTCTTGCTCGCTCGACCTCTCGCTCGCCCGCCCTCTCGCTCGCTCGCCCTCTTCTCGCTCGCCCTCTTTCTCGCTCGCCCTCTTTCTCGCTCGCCCTCTTTCTCGCCCGCCCTCTTTCTCGCCCGCCCTCTTCTCGCTCGCCCTCTTTCTCGCTCGCCCTCTTGCGCGCACGCTCTCTTGCTCGCTCGCCCTCTCGCTCGCTCGCCCTCTCGCTCGCTCGCCCTCTCGCTCGCTCGCCCTCTCGCTCGCCCTCGCCCTCTCGCTCGCTCGCCCTCTCGCTCGCTCGCCCTCTGCTCGCTCGCCCTCTCGCTCGCTCGCCCTTTTGCTCGCTCGCCCGCGAGTGTGGGTGCGCGCCCTACGTAATGCCCGACGAGATATGACCAACAATCCCTAAGAGAGTGCGGCGTTTAGGAGGACGATGAAAGCCGCGTAAGAAGTAAAAAGGATGAGGCGGCGGCCGGCGCAGACGGCACGGACGACGTAGCCACCGTGGGGGGAGGGTGTGGAATAGGGCGGGTGAGGGGGGAAGGGGCAAGGGTTTGTTTGCTCGCACATGTGCTGCTCATCCGCAGACGGATGAGATCAAACTTTTGGAGAAAACACATTGTATGGATCGAGGAAAGCCGCGTTTATGCAATGTGGCAGCCTGTCCGTGGTCGTGGTCGTGCACGCTGGTAAAAATGCTTGTAAGAACACGTGTCGTGAATGTGTATACATTACTTCATTAAATACACCGGGAGCGGTAGCTCAGTGCATCAACTGATGTCACTGCAGCTCCTCTGTTCGGGAGGTCCTAGGTTCGAGTCCTGATGGCGGCAGGATTTTCGACACTAGCTTTTCAGCTAGGTCGAATTCAGTCGCTGCTTGGAGAATTCTAGCGGCCGGCTGCTCTGATCAGTAGTTTTCCGTGTTTTTTCCGATCAACACCAGGCGAATGCCGGAGCAGTACCCAACGAAACGGGCCACGGACCGCGCGCGATCTATCCTTCCTCTTCCCTGTCCTATCCTCTACCCTTACACACACACACACACACACACACACACTAACACGCACTAACACGCACTACACTACAACATATTCCGGAAGAACGGTCGGGAGCTTAGAGCTTGTCCCGGCTGGGGCGGTGCCCTGCTGATGGGAGAGCCCTGGTTAGGGGGATACCCCATAGATGTGTTATTTTCACATCAGTTTAATTAACTTCTCGAGAAAACTTTGCATCTGTATTTTTCTAGTTTAAAGGATGAAATAACTTCACAATCGGCAACAACATCAAGTGACATAGCAGCTAAAAATCTCCAAATAATAATAATAATAATAATAATAATAATAATAATAATAGAAATGAATACAAAATTTATATAAAAGAACGTTTCAGGTGAACTGACCCAGTTAACTTCCATGACTAATTAACTTCACTCTACTCCACAAGATCAAAAAAGCCAGCGCACGTTTTATAACGAAGTACATAACGAAGTTATCTGTAAATAATTAAGCAATAAAACAAATTAATCATAATGATAATACAGCGAAATAAATAAAATTATGGTTAGTTTTGGCAAGAGAAGAATGTTTGACTTTTTATTGTTTAATTAAAAAGTAAAGCGCACAAATGTTCCAACTGCATGCTCACGACCTGATCATTTGCTAATATTTCACTACTTGCATACGTTTTAATGAGCTCTCTTTTTGATAGTTGCTGAAGGGGAAGGGTTCAGGTGATTGTCATTTCACCAGAAATTCCGTAATATCATTTCTGTACTTCATTTGCCGATTGCAATACCTTTTGTATTACACGGAAGCGAAATTTTATAGTTTTCAAATGTTTCCCAATATGCTCGTTGGTAGCTTTATTGATAATTCAACGAGTGGACCTATGTAGTGTATTCAAAGAGAGGAGTATGGATTATGGAGCTCAAGCAAACTTGCTCTTATTATAGTACCACTTCTCCGTATGTTACTTCATTAAATACATCGCACAGAACTGATGAGCAACCCCTCGTCAAGTCCCTGTTGTTAATATTCTTGGCGAGATATAAATTAAAATCAAAGCAAATTTAAAAAAAATATATTCTTGTAAATCTTCCTTAAAATTCCTGTTAGAACGGTGTTTTAGTCATTTGAAAAAAACTATGCTATATACTGTAAAATATAAATGCCTTATTTCACCTCCCGATAATGTAGTATATTTCGATGGCGACTCGAAACTCGATGGCGACTTTCGATTTCGACCTTTGTGGCCGTCCGTACAGTTATTGCTTGCATCCCACTGGTTGTGTAGGGAGAGGAGAGCATTCCCTCTCAAACTATAATTCCATTCTCAAATACATTAGACCATCAGATAATTTATTTAGATCGCTATAAACCACTATCAGTAGTGACATCAAGAAAAACTATTGTAAAAAAATGTGGTTGCATGATTTATTTTTTTCAATTCAATTAACGACCAAGTGATATTTTGAATTGAAGAAAAAAGGTGGTTATAAGCCACAGAATAACTAAGGCTCAAGCAAACTCAAGTATTTACTGAATATATTTCTTAAACGATAATCCAAAATAACACATTTTTTTATTCTAAAATGAATGCAGTGATAGTTCCTCCCCTTTTAATTCAAGACATTTTTTAAAATGTTCACGCTCACACTCAAGAGAATATTCAAACCGCTTCATGACTTTTGTTGCAAATTTTCCATGTCAGATTAGTGTCTCCTTATGGCTTAAGTCAGGAATGAGACGAGAGACTTTCGGAGCCGCTGCGGCTAGAGAGGAAATGCCGCCGTTCGCCGTCTCTCCAGGCGCAGTTCACATGCAGGCGGCGTCAGCCCGGACTCGGGGAGTCATTCTCTGGAGGCAGTGGCCTAGAGATTAATAGAATTGAGCTTAAGGTATTTATGCATTCCGTGTGTATCACCCGGTGTCATTACGGTAATTAGGAGAACAAACGCCAGATGGCACTCGAGAGGCAGCACCACGGCGACCCGGCGCCACTACCTGATGAGCGCCGCGCGGGGACACCACCGCCGGGCCCGCACCACGCCTCCTAGCTACGCCCTCTCGCCAAGTCCCTTCGCCACGCCCCCTAGCTACGCCCTCTCGCCAAGTCCCTTCGCCACGACCTCGCCACGACCCTCGCCACGACCCTCGCCACGACCCTCGCCACGAAACTCGCCACGACCTCGCCACGCACCTCGCCACGAACCTCGCCACGACCCTCGCCACGACCCTCGCCACGACCCTCGCCACGACCCTCGCCACGACCCTCGCCACGCCCCTCGCCACGCCCCTCGCCACGCCCCTCGCCACGCCCCTCGCCACGCCCCTCGCCACGCCCCTCGCCACGCCCCTCGCCACGCCACTGCCGCGACCGCAACCTCCACTGCTACCGGCTTTGTCTTCCCACCCTCCGCTCACGTTCCCTGTCCATTTTCCCTTCTTTTTGCCTCTTCTTAGAACGCCCCGTCGCCAATGCCGTCTCAGACGGTACCTCTCTGCTGATTGCCTCTCCGAGCGAGATATTGCTTCAACATTGGTATTGCACCCAACTCCATTACTGTCGTTATTTTCGTTTCTCATTCTGCTTTTTAGTGATACGAAGATCATAGGAGATTGTCTCGTGTTGGCCTTTTGACACTGAAATTTCTTATCGTTTCTACTCTCTCAATGGATGAAACATTGGTGTCCGAGGTTGAAATTGAGACGAGGAAAAGAAAAGATGCAGGAAATCCGTTCGTGGTTGTTATCTTGCTACACTGAATGCATTTGCTGTAGACCAGTTCTAGACACGAAAATAATCTATTCGAGCAAGCTCTTCGGTTTTTCTAATGTTTAAATAAATTTTTTATTTTCGAACACTTTAATTTTATGTAATTATTCCATTCGACGAACGGATAATAGACGCAGAAAATAAAACAGACTTCTCACTACGATCCATCGAGTAAATGAGAATATTCGTTGTTCGCACTAATCGGCATAAATGGAAATAAAGGCACTAGCTCTGGAAGCCTGTTTATATTTAGGCTAGTCTGTTTTTACGTATTTTTGTTCATTTAAATGCACTTTAATTAACTGAATTGTTTGTATTTTGTGTGTGAATCGCCTTAAATATAATGTTCCATTACTATACGTTTTCAGAATTATTAAACGAACATGTGAAAAACGCGTTTCCTTTCTGTCAGTGTCAAAGCGCAACAGACATTTATAATTAACCGGTAATTTCGAAATTTATTTCGCTTAGCGGAGAGAAGAGATGTGAAACTGACTCGCGCTGCTCCCAATTTACGAAAACCTGGCCAAAATGCTATTATTACTGTTATTACTATTAGTATTTAGCATAGAAGCTTAATACAATTTAACAAATTACACGTAAATATTTTCTTCACACGCGTTTGACCATTCTGCAATAAAAGAAACTGAACATATAACCCTTAATCACAACGTGTGATCCACGGTGAAAAATTCACGCACCAGAACAATACATCTCTACTTTTCACTGAATAGAGCAGCAGAGGCTGCCTTTTCAAGATTTCACAGAATTCAAGTCAAAATGTTGAACGTTGTTTTTAGACTTTGGACAGGTTTTTGTTATTTGAGTATGCGGCGGTACGCTGGCTTCATCTGACCTGCACGTATTGCCACGTCCCGTAACATTTTATTTGCGGTAATCCAAGAATATGCGCTCAAATTAAACCATTATTATTATTATTATTATTATTATTATTATTATTATTATTATTATTATTATTGTTATTATTGTTATTGTTATTATTATTGTTATTGTTGTTATTATTATTATTATTAATATTATATTTATTATTAATATTATTATTATTATTATGCGACCCAAGTGAAATTTACTTATTTGAAACTCGGCTGAAAGGCGTTTGGTTAAACATGTAATACCTCATTTTGCATAAAAATTTACTGATTTAGGGAACTAGAGCAAGGAAGTGTAACTTCAGAAATGGAAAGAATTTAATAAGTGAAAAAATATCTTCGTAAGTGATATTAGAGTGCAAATATACGAAAGCAGACAGCCCTTCTTGGTCTTACAAAGTGAAACTGTTGCTATAACGCCTAGGAACTAACTGGAAGACATCTGGGCGGGTATAGTTTGGATATAGAACGGTTTATTTCTGATAGACTTTTGGACATAGCAGGAACAGTTATAAAAAGGTAAGATACTGTTACAGCAAAGGCCAGAAAACGCTCCGTAGTGGTATAAATTAACACTAGTCCAGTATGGGGTTGTGAACGTTATGCTCACACCCTTAGAAGAGACACAAGAGAAGGTTACACGTGGTTTAGGCTTGGAGGTGGCTGGAAAGTAGATTGAAAGACAAAATGCCAATGGTATCTGTGTACTTTGCGGTGAGGTTGAAGTTTTAATTCATATTCTTTTAACTTGCTGGGCTACGGAGACATAAAGAAGAAAATGAATGTGGTTAGGAAATAGGGAAGGTCACAATAAGAGATAATAGATCTCACTTCATGAAAAAATTAGGACATTTTCTAGGAATGGTTCGGACTATTACTGAAACGGTAATTAGTGCCTGGGAAAATTGCACTGGTTAGTAGTACGAGCGGAGCCTAAACAGAAAAGTAAACTAATATCTAAATAAGTAAACAATAAATAAGTTAATTAGTAATTAAGTTAATAGTAATAAATAATTGAATTAGTAATTTAAAAGCGTACAATTTCTTAAGTAATAGGTAAATATATAAGTAAACAAAATCTGTAAGTATAACAAGCATATCATTAAATACTTAAATGAGCTCATTTGGGGGTAAATAGCAGTGGGTGTACGAGAAGTAAGTGCAGAGGCGAGGTTGCGGACAACGGTCTATGGCTCTATTTTAATTGACGTGATAACGCCAAAGACTGGAAGGAGAATACGTGACGTCCGCGCCAGGAGATAGATAAATATTCCAAAAAGAGTTGAGATAGATTATCGTATCTCGCCTTCTGACGGTAGTTTTCCCCTTCAGTATGTTCCTCATCCGTATCATATGGTTTCTTTCCTCGGCTTTGACGTGATGGAGTGACCATCTAGGGTGAATACCACAATTCGAAACGCCAGAATGCCATTGGGTGTAGCTTTTGAAGTGGCATAAATGCCTTCGGTCTAGCCACATACTATTATGTGATTAAATTATGTACATAATAATGACCTATTAAAGAAAAAAGTTATATTAGTTCCAGATAGGCATTGCAAACAAATCCGTCAGGGCATATAATTATACTTTTTCCTTCAAAGAATTGAGACAAAGTACTCTTAACGTTGCCCTTTACCTTACGGTGTAGTGATTTTTATGAACCTATTTTCACACTTTAGTTCAGACGTTGAAATTTTCCTCATATCCCCAGGAGCGAGGGTAAATTGAGCTTGTTGACCTCACGGGTATTCGGTAATTCAATGGAAATGACACAATCAGAGCAAATCAACTAACAGCAATTCAGCAAATGGAATCGAATCGATATAGCTCTAATACAACTCAATTCCCCCTGGAGGGTGGAAGGTCACGTTCGCGATTTACCAATTAAATTACTTGAATGCACAGGAAATACCAATTAATGTAGCGTATACGACGATCATTACCATCCTTTCCTAGACAATTAAGAACTGTCGAATCGCCAGTTCCACATCACTACATTCACATGCGCAATATACAATGCGTTTTTTATAAGTCGCTAAATGCCACAGAAATCTCTCTCCGCGGCGAGCGCGCTGCCCGGATTCGCTGCTAATGCGCGAACCTTCCGCTTCGCTTTCTACACTTCGAATACTTGGATTTATTTACAACGGCACTTGGCGTTTAATCAGCTGTTACAGTGTCATCCAATCGGGAGCTTCAACGTCATCATAGTGACGTCGCTGTAGTGACGTCCAGACTCCTGATTGGATGACACCATAACAGCTGACTTCGTCAAGTGCCACTACGAATAAAACCAAGTAACTTATACCTTCCATCCGGTGCAGACAATTGCTGTCTCGCGACCGCTATAATCGACACAACTTTTAAAGCACATATCTGTATCTGATCCACTGTCTGCTGCAAATAACGTGGTCTTCTGTAGTGTAGGGTCGTGAAAACTCAAAACTCGGAGTCAATGTAGAGTTGTGAAAGAATTATCAGTGTGAATTCTGGCTTCAAAGATCCCTTCATCATTGATTCCACTATGATTTTCCTGTAAATAAATTTGAAAGATTAAAATGTAACCCATGAACTTTAACACAGAAGAGGGCATTCGAAAACCATGCAAATCACTTTCCTATTTCGTGGGTTTGCATCTCCGTTAGTAGAGGACATGAGAAACGATGGAACAGCATAGCTAAGGAGTATTACAGGGGAGTGGGGGCAGCGCGATCCCTTGCCAGGGAAGATTCGTCGACGGGATAATTCCTCGGCCCCGGTGCCAATCAAGAAAGCCGCGATGTGTAATAATAATAATATAATAATAATATAATAATATAATAATAATATAATAATATAATAATAATATAATAATAATATAATAATATAATAATAATATAATAATAATAATATTATAATAATAATAATAACCTAACAATTATGTCAACTTCACTTCGAAAAAAAACAGAAAACAAAAAACATGGCGATCACCCATCCATCAATTGGGAGAATTCCAGATTGATCATATTACAATATCATAAGACTATCAAAAAGAAATTCACGATGTGTAAGTACGCAGAGGTGCTAACATTGTTTCAGATCATTATCTAACCAGAACAAAAATTAAATTCACACCCGAAAGGAAGTTCTAAAAAAAAGCACCGGTGATTCCAAAATTTAATCTACATAAAATCAAAGACTCCAAAACCACAGAAAAATGGGAAGAACAACACGCAGAAGACGGGGGGAAATTTCAAACAAAAATCATTAAAACAGCAAATGATTTGATCCCTCTTCACAAAAAAAACAAAAAACAAACACCCTTGGTGGAATCAAGAATGTGAGATTGAGCTAGAAGAAAGAAAAAAGGCATTTCAAAATTATAATTGCAACAAATCAGAAGAAACACAGAAGAAATTTTTCGCAGTTCGCAAATAGACATCTAAGATTTTAAGACAAAATAAACGAAAGTATGGGAACGACCAACTGGAATAAATTGAAGACAGTTTCAAAAATTATAATACATTCGATTTCTACAAGAGCTTCTCAAACCAAGTCAAAGGGTACTCACCACATAACCTTTTCTTTCAAAAACAAGGTGGTAAATTGGCCTTGACAAATAAGGAAAATTGCCAGGAACAAGCCACATATTTTCACAACTCTTAAATTCTCCGGAACCTAAAGAGAGATTCCCGAACGTGCAGCCAGAAACCACACCTCAAAACTCGTCACCACCAACACAAGAAGAAATTTATTCCCACATCAAGACACTTAAAAATAACAAATCATCAGGGGAGGACGGAATTGTAGCAGAACCCTTAAGAAAATTGGCCCAAATTCTCTCAAGGAAATTACACAAATAATCCAAGATATCTGGCAAACTGAAAAACTCCCGGATGACTGGAATATTGCCCTCATTCATCCACTACATAAAAAAGGCAATAAATCAGATGTAAACAACTATAGAGGGATCTCCCTCCTACCAGTCACTTACAAAATTCTATCAGCTTGTATCTTGAGTAGAACACAACAGCAGTGAGAACCCAAAATAGCAGAATATCAAGCAGGATTGAGGCCGAACAGGTCATGTCCAGAGCAAATTTTCAACCTCAAAACCATTCTCAAAATGCGAGCCCTTAGACAAAAACCCATAGTGCACATTCGTAGATTTCAAAAAGGCATACGACTCAATAGACAGGCTGTCACTATTTCAAATTTTAGAAGAGAGAGGATTAGATCCCAAAACACATTAAATCATAAAACAAACACAAACTGGCACGAAATCGAAAGTAAAATTTATCCCCCATAAATTTCAGAACCCTTTGACATTCAAACCGGTGTGAGACAAGGTGATGAACTCTCTCCTAGAATAGGAGAGTCCAACGTCGTTCTAGACAAAGTTATGGAAGAATGGGAAAAAGAACTCAAGAAATGTGGGTTGTGGAAGCCACTCCCACTGGGCTTTGCCAAAAACAACATCTACATACCATACCTCGCATTCACGGACGACCTAGCGATAGTAACAGAAGATGAGCAAACTGCTGTCAAACAGCTGGAAGTACTTAAAGAATGTGCAGAAGAAGTAGGTTTACAAATCTCTTTCGAGAAAACTGAACTCTTTTGTTGAAAAATAGAAATTGCGAGCTTGAAATCAAAATATGGTAAAGTAAATAGGGTCCCATGTTTCAAATACCTAGGGAATTATTGAACTAACAGGTCTTGAAAAAATCTCACAGCAACATCGATTCCAAAAAGTCAAAAAAGGATTAGGGTTAGTGCAAAATCTCTACAACAAAAAATGCATGTCGAGAGGGACAAAAATTCGGCACTAGAACACAGTTTTAAAACCAACAATCCTCTACGCAAGTGAAACACTGAACCTTAACAGAAAACACGAACTTGAAGAAATGAAAAAAAAAGTGAGAAAGATTATTAGGAAAATTCTAGGAGCAAGACATACCCAAGATGGTTACAGGCTGCAAACAATTAAAGGAACAGAATAGTTTTCAAACATTGAAATTGATATTAGGAAAAGGCGAATGAAATTCTTTGGTCATCTCAACAGACTACCGGGAAATCGACTGACAAAAAGGATACTAAATTATATAACGTCACTTAAAAATTCCACACCTTGGCTAGATGAAATTCGAAAGCCTCAAAAACGCAAACATAAACCAGAGACATTTTAGAAAAAGACACCTTCAGACACAAAGTAGAAAATGGAAGTTATGCCAGAGCAACCTAAACAAAAACAGTACAGACCAAAATGGTAGAAGAACGTAAACGAGCCTTCTCGGAAAGAATGAAAGCCTATTGGATCAACAAGAAGAACTCAAAGAAAAATTGATGGTTACTTGCTTAACGTCTTCCATTTCTGGGGAGAATTCGCCAATAGTAATAATAATAATAATAATAATAATAATAATAATAATAATAATAATAATAATAATAATAATAATAATAATAATAATAATATAAATGGTAATGATAATAGCAGGAACAGAGGAATTTATAATGGCAATCCAAGATAGAGTACGCCGAACTAGAAACTACGAAAAAACATAGCATGAACATGCCCGTGGTTGACAAATGCAGGTACCAATGGTGAAACAATACAATGGCTAGATGTTCCGCACTTACCGACAGCGCGTACTTGAGGAGACAACCAACTAGCTTAGATTTTCCATCAACAATTGGCTCTCAAGCATTGGAAAAGTGGAGCTCCACCGAAGTATAAATACAATCCAGCACCTGTAATGGAAATAAATAATACCGTCATCTATTGGAACAGACCCATAATAACAGATAAAAGAGTGGTTTTAATAGACCAGATATAGATTCGATTGACAGGAAGAAAAAAGCAGCTATGCTTTTTGATATTGCCGTACCATTGACACACAATCTAAAGAAAACAGAGGCCGAGAAAATTGCTCTAGAATTGAAAACATGTGGAAACTACAGAGTGTAACAACATACCCACTTGTTATTTTGGCTGAAGGTGTAGTAACAAAAAAATTCAGGGAAAAAAAGGATTACCTCAACGAATCCTAAATTACGGACAGAAAGCAGTGATCCTGCAAAAATGTTATGTAGTTTGCAAGTTCTTGAACTAACACAAATGAGGCTCCCATGTCGGTCTTGGGGATCAGAGTGAAATATTTCTCCTCATGGCCGAGCTCTTTCCTGATCGTGTCAGGAATGGACAAATTAATCTCAGCACACGCTGCTGAGAATCGCAAGAGATGATGATGATGATGATGATGATAATGATAATAATAATAATAATAATAATAATAATAATAATAATAACAATAACAATAATATACGTCGATGATTCTGGACACTTGCAGCACTCGGCTTTATTTTCAGTTTAAAATATTTTGGAATAACTTTTAATGATATCGATTTATGCTCCTGTCTTATTGTTTTGTCATGACACAGACTCAGCAATAAGGATTCAATGTTTACAATTATTGTTTGGGCAATTATTTGAAATATTTAGAAGTACAGAAACAATTGTTTGTATTAATTTCAAATTTAAAGATTAGTCTCGGTAACAATAGTGCAATTTGGCGATTCGTCACTTCAAAAGTCGTCCGTCCACAACGGATGACAAAGAGGCAACCCAGACGTGTCCGGCAAGCAATCCCGACTACGCAGGGCGATTCACTCACTACCCGTCAGTTCTACAGTTTTGTGAAATGTAGATGCACAACCTATGGAGCTTAGACTGGCATGTAACGAATTTACTCATTTCATAAACACATTGTATTTGTATGTTTCGCGCGTGATTTTTCCATTCTCGCCTACAACCATTTTCAAAATATTCTTAAATCTTGCTCCACAATTTTTCTTTATTTTTTTCGGATAGAGTAGTCCTCATATAAAAACTGTGATTTTTGTTGAAATCGGAATGTCGGATAATTGCAAAACTATTTTTTTCGGCGTCTTCCTACAACAACAATATTGAAGTTTATAGTTTATAGAATATTTTAGTTATAGTATAATTAAAATAAATAGTAGTTTAAGAATTAGTTAATAGTTTATAGAATTATTATAGTTTTTCTTAAGGAAATCTGTTCTACAAAATTACATCTTTAAATAAGGTCGTGAACTCATTTTTTTAAATTTTCTGTCTACGGAGTAGAGAGAGGAAGATACGTGAAGCCACGCGAAAAACGGCGAATTTTTGGCAGAAAAACTCTTATTACGAGGCACAGTTAAATTGAGGGAAAACATTTTCTAACACGTGGTGTAGCCAGAATCCATGTCATGTTAGTCTTTGATACAGCAAAATCGAATGACGACAAAACGTTTATCCGTCCGTCCGTCTGTGAGAACCGCTAACGGCTAAACCGTTCTGCCAATTTTCTCCAAACTTGATATTCACCAATTGATCTGGCTGATGTCGCGGACCCTTGAATTTAAAACCGAAATTTTAGTTTTGATAGGTACTTTACATGAAGCACCTGGGACATTTTCAGTGTTTTCAAAAAATGGCTCCATTGTTTTTGATTCCATTTTTTGTTGGATAGTGTGAAGGACGTTTAAGAAAATGGTGCATGTCTCATTTTTGTTGAAAGCTCTGATTTTTCGGAAATTGCAAAAGTTAAAATTTTTTCATCTTCCTACAACTACAATTATGAACATAAGGGGTTTTCCCCTTAATGAAATCTGATCCTTAAAGATAAGATAGATTTCGAAATAAAGTTATGTACAATTTTTAACGTAATTTTGAAACTACGAGCGAGACAGTATGTGTTGTTTTAGCACCACTAGTTTAAACACGAGTTACACGTGTCGAACTTACTTTTAAGCATCGAAGGTTATCATTCAACCTGAGCAATTAAGCTCAGTAATGTAATTTAAGGTAAGGTAAATTAAGGTCATCATGTAATGGATATGCTCCAAGCTTCTTAAACCTAAATACGTGACTTCGGATCCTACGATGGACAATCATTTTTCAATTCGGAAACACATTTACAGGATCGATTTGTTACCGTTACAAACAAACATCCGTTACCAATAATGCAGAAATACATCCTATGGTAGCATCACTAATTAAAACAAGATAAAACAATCCCATTCCCACATTATTAGCTATCATTAGTTAATTTATTAGGTTATTGTAGACCCGTTAGAATTAATGTTTATTAATGTTAATCTGTAGAAATTATTAACTCATACTTCTTTTTAAGTGTTTTCCTTTTTCTAAAATTGAAGTTATTTTCAAAATGAAAAGTAGGTGTGAAGTTCATAGCATGTTTAGCTAGCGCATATGAGACAAGGAGCACAAACCTTGCGTCTAAGATGGAGAAAAAACTTGGAGCTCACTTTTTCGTCAATCGCATACATACCACGACTTTATCTCGAGTTACGCGTTTGCCTCAGAGATGTAATGGAGTTGCTTCCGTGGTTTATATTTCATATAACAGCTAATGGCTGGAGAAATTTGAAAGCGAGCCGTGCGCTCACCTTTTGTCTGCTTGTGGATGACCAGCGCGTATCATTTCGAAGCGGCATGTTTGCCCACGCAGGTGTCGCGCAGTGCGAGCACTTGCGCGCCCCGTTCTCTTGTCGGACGGCGCAACTCCGCGCAGCCACTTGTATTCACGGACGGAGCGAGGGCTGCAAGGCACCGGCCCAGCGCCGGCGCTCCTCGACTCCCCCTTCCGTTGGCGGTGCGGGGCGACAAAGCGGAAAGCGAAGGGCGGCCTCAAAGCGCGAGCGCGCGCAGGGCGGAGGGCGGGGGGGGGGCGGGGGGGAGGGCGTGCGCCGCGCCACGTGGACTGCGGCGCAAGACATTTCCGATACGGCGCGGCGCGGCGGCGACGGGGGGGGGGGCCGGGGCCCCCCCCGCCGCGCGGCACAATCCGCTTGAAAGGTAGCTACCACCGCCGCAGCCGCCGCTGCCGTCGCCTTCGCGCTGCGCCCACTTACATGTATGGCCCTATGAGCGGCCCGCTCAATTGACGCAACGCGCGCTCGCTTTGCGACCCCGCCGCCGCCGCTGCCGACGCCCGCGTCCGCGCCTCACCCCACGGCAAGGCCGCCGTCAGCCTCAGATATCCTAGTTGCGGGCGCAGGAGCCACGGGCAGTGTTATGAAGATGAGCTTAATGATTCCGCTTCAGTAACTGTGTGCTAACTAGAGTAACGACGCTACTGTTAAAAATGAGAGAGAAGCAAGAAATTATGAATTTGGGTGAATGAGATGAATTGTAGATAAATATTATTCATGGCAGGAAGCATATTTACGTGTGTGTGTGTGCAGCACAAATAAGTACTATCGCTGTCCGGATAAAATGAGTAGTGGGGAAAGCTCTTACACGTATAAGGAGAATTGTTAACACGGCACAAGATTTGCCAGAAATGATTTTCTTTCTCTTCGTGAGCGGGAGACTGGCAAGTTACTAATAATCTACTTACTAATTGATCGCTTCGTAAGATCAGTGATGAATATGAAAACAACGAGTTGAAAATGGAAGAATAGGGGAATAGATTACGTTTTCACGTAATAAATGTTACCAAAAGTGAGTAAGGGAGATAAACTTATACTTGAATAGTACATGATGTTAATGAATGTGGAGGTGAAGGAAGAGTCGTACCTGCTAATCAATGAATACCGCTTGCATAATACATGATGAGGGTGAAAACAACAAAACTCTAAAATAACCCTTTTAAACCATTTTGAGCAGTTTTACTAATGTCGCATTTTGATTGGTTGCACTGACATAAGCACTCAAAAATTGAGTTTAAAAACAAGTAAATTGGAGGACGTACACATGACAAACATGAAACCAATTTTAGAAACATGTAAATTGCTTCTAAGATTCGAAATAAATCAATGCATTTATTTACAAAAAATGCACAGAAATAAACGAACAAAATTATGGTATCTCCAAATTGTGGTATCTTTGACAGTATACTCTTTCTGTCTTACCTGGCGCGAGTTTAAACTGTGGCTTCTATCGTACGGGGCACTCATTGTCAGGTAGTGAAGGGTAATAGGCAGACAGGAAATGCATACATTATTACGTCTTGCGGTTGGAAGTGTTAAATATTACAAAGCATGTGAAGTTACACACTGTTGTACAGAAGTGTCTATCTTGTTCTCCTTCCAACAGCCAAGCGGGAAGAAACTCTTCCGAAATTTGAATTTCTCCATCTTCCCTGAAAACAATATTCCTACTTGTTCCGAATCTGGCGAAAAGCCGCGTCGGGGGGTCAGAGAGAGTAAACAGGATTTCGCAACCTCAACGTGATGATAAACACAATTTTATGCAACAATATGATTACTATTACGCCTGTTGTATTGACCAGGATAGCTCTCTAGGAAAGGCAATATATTACAGGGTTAGACTTTAGGAGCATACACCTTGAATATTATCTGGACAGTTTATGATACAGAAATAGTAATTTGATCAAACGATACAGGATACAGGAGCCATTCACTGTAGTTATTTACTTTCGGAAGCGTTCTTGGTTTTTCAGATATTTGACCAATTTACATTTTAAATAGAACACTGTACTATTTAGTTTCCCGGCTATTACGTACTTGCGGAATAAAGAGGAAAAATTGTAAAGCTGCATGGAAAAATTGCGATTTTTGTTTACAGAGAAGCTCGAATTGTGGGTTAGTGATGTCGAAAAAGTGTCTTCTGTATGTAGTAAATTACTTCCTCTAAAACGTGGCATAGTTAGAATCCATCACGATTTGTGGGTCCTTGGTTCGTAAAAATTTATTTACAGCAAAACATTACTCTCTCTAACTCGTTCTGTCGACCCGTCTGTTTTTAGATAATAGTGGTGTTTTAAGTGTTTACAGATTTTCTCCAAAAAGTATGTTCTCTACTTTGATCTGGACGAACTCGATGTTCGGCTAATTTGAAACGGATATTTTGATTTTCAGGGGTACTTTACGTGAAACTCAACGACATTTTCAATATTTTTTTCAAAAATAACTTTATATTTTTTCTCTATATTTTATAGGTAGATTAAAGTATGCTCATGACAATGGGCGCAGGACCAATTTTCGTTGACCTCCCTGAATTTTCGAAAGCTGCACATGTTTATAAATGTTAGGGATCTTTCTACAACTACGATATTTTAGATACAGATTTTTACTTTCTCGTACTTACAAAGAAGAGAAAGTAACGGCGAATTCTCAGCTGAAAACCTCATTGCCGGGCCCTGGTAACGAAAAGTTGATAAATTCTGTTCCTATGTATAGTAAATTACTTTCTCTAAGGCGTGGTGTAGCGAGAATGCATGTTTTCTGGGTTCTTGATGCCGAAAACGGCGAAACATCTGTCTGTCTGTCTGTCTGTCTGTCTGTCTGTCCTCCCGTGCTCAATACTATCGCCTAAACCGTTGTGCAGTATTTTTTCCAAAATTGATATTCTCCGATCTGAACGAACTAAAATTTTTGGGACTTTCAACCGGGTATTTTGATTTTGAGGGTTCTTTACATATAGTCTCACAAACACTTTCAAACTTTTCTCAAAAATAACGCCTAATGTTTTTTATTAAACTTTGTCCTCGGATCGCGTAAAAGACGCCTAAAGTAATGGTGCAGAACTCATGTACGTTGAAATTCCAGATCTTTCGAAAATTGCAAAACAGCATTTTTTTTTTCGGAC
This sequence comes from Teleogryllus oceanicus, assembly GCA_964035755.1. Lineage (NCBI taxonomy): Eukaryota > Metazoa > Arthropoda > Insecta > Orthoptera > Gryllidae > Teleogryllus > Teleogryllus oceanicus. The sequence continues at coordinate 210,962,410 of CAXIVR010000001.1, read as the reverse complement.
GTCTTTCAACAACTATATTATTGAAGATATCTTTTCCTTACTGATACCTGTTCCTTGAAGACAGATCTTCAAATGATTCGTTCAATTTTCATTAGGTTCAATTTTTCCAAACCGGTGGCGGTAGCTCAGTGCATCAACTGATGTCACTGCAGCGCTTCTGACCGGGAGGTCCTAGGTTCCAGTCCTGACGGCGGCAGGATTTTCGACACTAGCTTTTCAGCTAGGTCGAATTCAGTCGCTGTCTGGAGGAGAATTCTAGCGGCTGGCTGCTCTGATCGGCAGTTTTCCGTGGTTTCTCCGATCAACACCAGGCAAATACCGGAGCAGCACCCTACCAAACGGGCCACGGACCGCGCGCGATCTGTCCTTCCTCTTCCTTGTCCTATCCTCTCCCCTTACACACACACACACACACACACACACTAACATGCACTACACTACCACATATTCCGGGAGACCGGTCGGGAGCTTAGATCTTGTCCCGGCTGGGGCGGTGCCCCGTTGGTGGGAGAGTCCTGGTTTGGGGGAAACTCCACTAGGCGACGGTAGGTCGGTGCCGGATCTCGCCATTCAGTGGGGGAAGATCACCGCCATCTCCCGAGAAAAAAACATGCACTACTCTAACGGGGCTAATGACCGAAGCAGTTGACGCGCCCGGAAACACGAAAAAATCAATCAGTGAATTTTTCCCAAATGTGAGTATTTTTTGCGAGAAATAGAGGCATTTAAATGTTTTTAAAACATTTTTTCTCCTAAACTGCACCAATTTTTTCTTCAATTTTTTGCCTCATATGTACCAAGTGACAGTAAAAAATATGGTGCTAGTTCCATTTTCTCCGTATTTTCGAAAACTGCAAAATGTTAACTCTTTAAAACTGAAAATTGAGGATAGATATTTTACCTCAGAAAAAGTCATTTGAATTTTTTTTTAAAAAAAACGAGTAGATTTTGCGTAATTTGTGTCTAAAATTCATGAAATCTCTTAAGAAAGTATTTCTCAAATACCAGTGTACATTTTTTCTTCGACCTGTTTCAACGGAAAGAACAAGGGACACTTAGAAGAATGGCGCAGTTCTCATATTTGTTGAACTCTCTGAATTTACGAAAGTTGTAAATTTAGAAACAATGCGAGAAAATATATGATGTTGTAGCACCTCTAGATTCTTCAAAATTATTGTGGTGTGCCAAGTTAAAGAATATTTTTAAAATTTTGTGCGAAAGAAAAATAACCGTGATGGGTGTTTTTACATTTTCTTTATTGCGTGAATATTATTACTCATTTCTAACAAATTTCGTGTCTTTCACTTCTTGAACATTTTTGTGGTTAAACATTGTCATGAGAAACATTATCAAGACAAGAGCGAAAATGTTCTCTGTAAAAGCATCACAGAGAATGTGTGGTGTCTACCAGGTATAGTTTGGAATGCCAGTTGGAGATAAGTAGAAAACAAGAGCACCTCTGTTCACCTGTGATATTGCCTGTGTATCACTGTAAACATGTTTTATCTATATTCGTATATGGAGATATAAAAAAACATAAAAATCTACAGCAAATGGATTTTATACTTTGCATGTGTATTTAATTTTCATCAAATATTGAACTATGTTTATTGTAGAATTTGTCTGAAGATCTGTTCATTGGTTAAGAAAATAGTTTCATTAATAAAATTGGTTCAATATCTTGAAAATTAAAATTGCTCAGAAAAAGCAAATCACTTTTAATGAGCACCTGCATTTTGTATCGTGTAGTGAAAACACTATCCCAATATACTGAATCGTTTCGAGAGTATTCTCGGTGGACATTCTTATTGAATCATGACGTATTAGTTGACACGACATCTCCAAGTATGGGTGACTTAGGGATCAATAAATGTCACTAATAAAAAGTAATTAGATTTTTAGATATTTTATTCATCTATGGTGTATTGTATCTCATGAACCTCGGCAAGGAGTTTGTAATAAAATAATTAATTTTCCCCTTTCAACTCTGAGTGCACTAGCAGTACCTTCTCAGATACAAATAAGCAGTAATATTGAGAAATCGTATCTGCTATAAGTCTCCTGCAACAAATCCCAGAATATGGAAATTGCTTACTCTTTGTGTAAAGTGCCTACAAACAGACTCTTTGTACGTGTTCCGTTCCAGTTCCCTCCGTTATTTCCTCAGGCAGAATAACAGACGTTTCAAAGGTAAACGTTTTGCAAGGACATGTATAACAATGCTTATCAAGGAAATGCAAGAATTCATTTCATCTTAAATACCCAAGGGTGAGAGGAAAATTCGTGCCTGGAACTCTGCAGATGCAGATTTTAAATGATGGATTGTTAACTCAGAATGTTATCTTCGTAGGAGATCTGGAGAGAATAGTAATTGTGATTTTTCTTCCCAACCTTGATGTGTAGGAGCTGCGATTGCTCGGGCTTGTGTCTTTGATATCGAGCTTTAGCAGCAAATATTAATTAAACTTCTGTTTAATTTGTTTCTCTTTAAAATAACAATATTGCGTGTCAAATCACTTTGTAGTTTTATTTCTATCATAATAAGAAAATGCACAAGCGTTAAGGGGAAAGGTTTTGTAGAAAATGGCGATACGAAAAATAAAATAAATGAAAATATATCAAAGACACAGTGAAATACTGTACCAGTACCAACATCATGTTGCCGCAATACTGAATGTTTTCCGAAGCAATTATTATCACTTTAAAAAATAGAGTATTATTTGCTTGATAGTGAGTTTTGTATGGGAAAGAAACATTTCCCAAAGAAATAGTGACAGAATTTAATGCAGTTTGCGAACGGCATATTAATAAACTGCGCTACTTCAATTCTGTGTTTATCCCAAAGAAATACTATCCTGTGATCAATAATATAAGATATTCTACTGAAGCTACACGGAATAAAAATATGATGTGAATCAAAAATCTTTTATGATTGTGTTGTGTTGTTTCATGTAGAAAATTCTTATTTGGCTATTTTTTGCGCCCTGTACTTGCTACTCTAGAGCCGCAGACAAGTGACCATCCATCTATATTATTTGTCTTCAAAAATTGTTTCATCAAATGCAATTCAGTGGCAGGAAACCACATAGGAAGATTTATGGGTGCTGATACTGCCAATAAAACAGCTTGATAGCTCAATAACCTACATTAAGTGAGCCTTTGAATTCTCATCTATTCAACAGTAAAAAACAAATGCAGATATATTGTATTTTCCAATTCACGTAAACCAGTGTATTTCAATTCTTCAGCTCTAAAAAAATGACTTTGTGAATAATATTTTTTTAATAACACTATATTTTATTTCACATATTCTCATACAGCGAGGTAAGCGATTTACAAGACTGTTCAGAGCGGCAACGTAGCACGTATAGTACTAGTCACAAACAGGAGAGCGAGAATACTCACACGAGAGACCTCAATAATCAATAGTAATTTGTACGAGATGAAAATTGAAGAATAGGGGAATAGATTACGCTTTCGCGTAGCAAATGTTACAAAAAGTGACTAAGGGAACATCATGAGTTCTTCTTTACGGCGATTTAAATTTGGCCTTGGAGAATCTGGACTGGATTCTTCTGTGGTGTTTATAAGTTTTTCCTAATTTGAATATGATGGTAGCTGGGGACGATGATGGGGAAACACTGAATTTGTTTGACATGTGTTTAATACAATGTTCGATCGTGGAAAGATAAACCTCTCTGTGCAAGTGTTTCTTGGAAACGTACCACGACGCTCATAGGCAGTGCGAAGTATTATATTTTGAACGGTTTAGAGCGCTTTCCGTACCGAAGGAGCAGCTCCTCCCAAACATGACATGCATAAGTATGGGGCGAATGGCAGTTTTGTAAAGTAAAAGTAAGAGGTCTGTTTTAAGAGCCGACATCTTGTTTATTAAAGAGTTTGGAAGAGTGCGGCCTGTGCTTTATTGCATTTATTCAAAATATGCGGTTTCCATGTTAATTCCAAGGAGCGTTCCTAGATATTTTATCGGTTTATTTAGAGGATTCCAAGGAACTTTTGGATTATTAATTTATATATGAGGGAGATTGTTGATGCGCCGTAGCATGAACATCTTAGCTTCACATTAGGAAGGATTCATAATTAGTCTCCATGAAGATGCCCCTAATCTGAAAGGCGTGTAGTGCGTCTTGTAGGTTGTGTGTGGCCTTTGGAAGTTGCGAGTCCGCTGAATACATGGCTGTGTTGTCAGCACAAAGTGCCGTTATGTGATTGTCTCGAACGGGTATATCTGCTGAGAATGTTTTAAACAATGTGGGAGAAGGAGGGGACCCTTGAGGACCCCTGCGCGGATTATTAAGAGGGGTGAAATGTTTCAATTTCAATTCAAATTCAATTTGGTTGAAATGAAACTACATATTATGTTAAATAATTAATCAGAAGTTTCTATGTGTTGTAGCTTGAATACTAAACCTTGATGCAAGACACGATCAAACACCTGAGCGAAATCCATAAAAGCGGCCGTTAAACTTTTTTTATCATGAAAGACTTGAGTTTCTTCTGAGATTCTTAAAAGTTGGAGAAGAGTGGAATTATTTGACCAAAATTTAAACTGACAGGAAGGGTTGATGTTACTAGAGGGAAAATTCTTTAACCTGCATTATATTACTTTTTCCAATTTTGTACTAAATACAGATAAAAAGCTTATTGGTCTATAACTAGTGAGGTCATTAGGCGATTTCTTAGGTTTTGAAATTGGAATTAATGGAAATTAATACTCGTTTCATTTGTTGGCGAAATAACCTTGCGTTAGTCATCCATTCAAGATGCTTTTCAGAAAAGCAATTGTGCTTTTACAGATATTTTTGAGTGCCAGGATAAGAAATGGTCAATTCGAGGATTTCTTGTTTTTCGAATTTTTGATTCATTCTGCTACCTTGGACAGAGCAATGTAGTTAATTGACAGGGGCATAGAAGAGTACTGCGTATCGAGGAAATAAGTGACTTTATTATTGAAGTTCAAGTCAGAAATAGGATTTAGCTTTTGATTATTAACAAAACAATATGCTAATATATTTGCTTAATATTCAGATGTAGTTGCTTTCTTATTGCAATAATTTAAAGGGGCTCACGGCGGGTTATTAAAGTACCTGAAAATTTTCTAAAGGTTAGGGGAGAGTGTGTGTAAATTAGATTGTGCGGGTTGAAATTTTTGAAATCTAAACTGTTCAAGAGGAGGATGAACTTTGTATGTTAAATGATTTCAGGTTTTCTTAAGACGAGAAATCTATATTTTTGCCAGAGATTTGGGGCGATTGTTTATGATTGAATTAGATATACATGTTATGGGAAATATTATTTGTGTTTGAGATTTTTACGGTAAACGTTATTGAGACTAGTTGCGTTGTTAATGGCTGTATTTATTATTTTATAAAATGTACCGATTGCTTCGTCTTTTTCCGTAATGTTAGTGCAAAAAGGGGCTATGAGGTAGAATATTAGTAGGCGAATTGAAGATGTGCCAATTAATGATTTTTGGGATAGCTTCCGAATCACTTGAAGGGGGGGTTATTGAATGTAATGAAAACAGGACAGTAATCTGAATTTGATTCGATTAAGGCATAATTCATAAATTGGACCAGTGAATCGTTTACTTACTATAATATCCAGTTTATTAAGCGGTATGCGATGATTGAATGGGTAGTGAGTAGGTTGACGTGGGGATATTATATTACAATGAGAGTTCGGCGCAAAATAAAACAAAGCTTTTCCATTCAGCGTGTTTGTTTTACATCCCTAAGTTCGGTGTCTGGAGGAGAATTTTATCGGCTTCTCAGATCGGTAGTTTTCCGTGGTTTCTTCGATCAGTACCAGTCAAATGCCGGAGCAGTACCCTGCGAAACGGGCCACGGAACGCACGCGATCTTTCCTTCTCATTTCTTGTCTTATCCTCACCTCTTACAGAAACTGACGCATACATTTACTACACTACCACACATGCCGGGGAAACGGTCGGGAGCTGAGAGCTTGTCTCGTCTGAGGCGCTGCCCCGCTGGTGGGAGATACCTGGTTGAGGAAAAACTCCGGTAGGCGACGGTAGGTCGGCGCCGGCTCTAGCCATCCTGCGGGCCACGATAACCGACACCTCCCGGGCCAAAAACATGCACTACACTTACGGGACTGATGACCTTGTTAGTTGACGCATCCGGAATCACTAGTAATCAATCCATCAAACTCAAGCTCGGTGTTTAGCATTAAGGGGTGACCCACATGAAAAATCACATCTTGAGTTAAACATTTTTTAAGCTAGATGGCTAAAACTTACTTACACAGTTCACTGACTTATTTTATCTGTGATAATTTTTAAACAATTAAAAAAAATTTTTGTTAATACAATGAAAACATTTTTTAAAATATTTATAAAAATTAAGGAACATTTTTTTAAAAACTACTGAAGATAGAACTTTACAATTTTAGGACATTGTACTTGAAACTCCTCTTGTCAAATCCTTGGAGTCTAAACTATTTTTTAAAGTAATTTTTGAAAAATGCATTTTTTGCAGATTTTCATGTGGGTCTCCCCTTAAAATCTCCTAGTCCTAATGTGGGTGGAATGTGCAAAGTCTTTGCAGATGAGTTGAATTTAGGCGGTTTGTACCCTGGGGTAATTGTCAACAACTGTGAGGTTTTATCCCTTAACTAACATTTTCTAGGCCGGGAGTGATTGCCAGTGAACCTTGGTCACGGGGAATGTTCTTTTTGGGAATTATTGCCACTCCACCAGAAGCATTTGCGAAGTGGTGATCCGATCTATTCACTTCATAACCTGACAGTGAAAAATCTGTCGTAAGTGCTAAGTGAGTTTCCGTAATGAATGGTAGATCGATATTATGTTCTGCGAGTAAGAATATTAAAAAATGTTTTTTACCCGTGATGCCATTGCCATTGCAGTTTAATATAGTTAAATGTATGTTTGTTTTTATCCATGTACGAAAGAGTGCGAATTGTAGGAATTAAGATAGGATTGAAGACACGATTGTACACAGGATTGAATAATAGGGAGTAAAGCACATATGATGTAGTGAACAAGATCAGAAGGATTGGGAAGGGCTGGGGAGGTGGAATGGGAATTGGTAGTTTGGGGTAGGAGCGTAAGTAACGTAAATTCTCACATCTCGCAGAGGACAAACATTTGTACAATTTTGGGGAATTGGAAGTTCATGAGGGGTATTTGGAGCAAGTTGTTCCATAGTGTTATTATTTCTAATTGTGTTAGTGTAGGAAAACGTGGGGGACCTTATATGTTGAAATGCCTTTTGTCTTGCAATATAGAATGGGCGATTTTGATCTAAGGCCAAGTGGTTACAGTTGCAACTGATACATTTAAAAGGTTTGCTTGCTAGGTGACAGTTTCCTGTTTGATGAATTTTCTCACAAAATAAACATTTAAATGCAACTTTACAGTAGTTTCTTGTGTATCCCAGTTCTTGACAATGTTTACACCAATCCAAAGCCTCTTGTTCTTCGGAATTCGACGGAGACTATTGAGTTAAACATTTTGGTAATTTTGAATAGTTTTTCGAGTTCTATTGAGTCTTGAACTTCTATCGCGCAGAGCAGTATTGGCGTTTTGTTTTGTCGGAGCAGACGTATAACCTTTAGGATGTTAATTTCGTGGGCTATAAGTTCCTCGCCGATTTTGTTTTCGGAATAGTCAGTTGGGATATTGCCTGTGAGGGCACCTTTGATCTTACTATTTGGAGCACGAAATATGTGATACTGATATTTATTATCATTTAATAAAGTTATCTTCCTAGAATCATCTGGAGAAGTGATGGACACTCGAGTTTGAGAATTCTTTAATAGAGTTGTGAAGTTGTCACGAATAGCTTTGTGAATTTCACTGATTAGTTTTTTGTAATTTTCTACATCGTGAATGCAAATTGGGGACCCCTCTACAATTCTATAATTGAACATTAAATGAACGATAGGCTTCTAGAACCGCCTTGACATTCACCATATTGCGATGTCTGATGTTATTATTTTGTACAAAAATATCTCTGTTAGTTCTTTGTTTTTCAAACATTTTTTTCAGCGAAACAAAACCTTCATGCCTGCATGGTTATATAAAAGAGTTGCGATTTGATTTTAGACGGAAACCCATTCACGGGTGAGTGCAGCGTACATCTAGCGTGTTTCGTCTATCTGCTTGAAATGAAAATTAATCATTGCAGGGTCTGGTAAAAACAGGAAGTTAAAAATTCATCACAGAGAAAGGCATAAAGTGGCTGTGTGTATTCGATCAAGCCTTTTTAGAGTTATCACTGTCACTGCAATGAGTCGTTTCAAATTGTGCCAACAGGTGTAGATTACCAATCTCTCTTTTAATGCGATGAACTAATAATGCCGTATTCTCGTGTTTTCATTTTAGTTTGATCTTTTAACGTGAAATAGCTTGTGTTTACTTGTAGCATACTATATTCAATGTGCACGAACCCCGATATCAGCATTTTCCAAAGTGGTTGGAAGGAGTTTGAATATCGTTTGTAGGTCGGGTTTTATCGAAACACAGGAAGGCAGAGCCTGGAGAGCTTACTCCCGCTTACAGGATAAGGGAAAGGCAGCGTTGTTATGGGGGTTATGTTCCCCGTGATATTTGGCGGCACCTCTCGTTTGCGACAAAAGCCTGGCAATCAATGGAAGTGTCATTAGGGTCCATGCAGCCTCTCGTGTGGCGGGCCGTTGCGCGCCACCACCTACCTGCGCATCTATTCGCTCTGAGGAGAGATAACGTCGATAATACGACGCGAGACGCCCCACATTAGCTGGCGATCGTAAATTGATACGTGCGTGCGCGCGGCGGGGGCGGAGGGGGTGGCGCGCGGGGTGGGGGTTGGGGTGGGGAGGGGAGGTGGTGGAGAGGAGGAGGGCGCGCGGTGGGGGTGCAGCAGCTTTCGGGCTCCGTCATTAGACAGAGCTTGGCGGTGGCGCACGGCTTTGTTTTGTTCCCTCCGTGAATAAATGAGCGGCGCGGCGCGGCGGGGGGTGCGCGGCTAGCGACGGCAGAGGAAGAGGAGGAGGAGGAGAAGCAAGGGGGGAAGGAGGGAAGTAGAGGCAATGGTGCGACGCGACGGAGGGTCTGTGTAGAGAGGCGAGTGGCAACGTGGGGATCGGAGGCGTCCGGGGACGTGGGATTGTGGGGCAGCGGAGATGATGTTTCGGGAGTTCGGGGGGTCTGCCAAGGTTGCAAAGAGGCGGTTGCGGGATATGGAAGTCGAGAAAAGGAGACACTTGGAATGACGAGGAAGACGGAGAGAGGCAAAGAGTGAAATACTCGAAGACGTGAAAGGTATAGAATATTAAAATATCCAGGCGAAACAGTGTGATCTGAAACAGATCTGAGGTGGAAAGAAAGCAAATAAAGGATGTAGGAAAATGAAGAAGTGTCACGTAATACACGAGAGAGAGAGAGAGAGAGAGAGAGAGAGAGAGAGAGAGTATTACCATACACGAAGATGAAGAAAAACGGCAGAGAAATAAGTGGATGGATGTGGGACGACGTTTTGGATGGAGGTGGCCGCGTAGCCGGGAAGCCGAGAGCGATGAAAAGAAGGCTCAGTACAGCGGAAGCGAGAGGGGGCGACGGTGGCGCACGAGGTGCGGGAACCGGGCGGCGGGGACGGGCGGCGGGGGACGCGGGCGCGACGAGGCGAGAAACTAATAGGTGGCGGGGCGACGCGCCTTGGGACGGTGGCGGCGGCGAGGGCGGCGAGGGGCGGCGAGGGGGCGGAGGCTGTCGGCAGACTGCGGACGGCGGGCCACCGAGGTGAGGCGGCGGCGGCGGCGAGTTTGCGGACGGGGGGGAGGTGCCGCAGTGAAGAACGGACTCGAGCTCAGGGGCGACAACGGGATGTGGGGCCGAGTGGGGTGACGGAGGTGGAACCGTCAGGCTTTTGGGGGACCGTATTTCGGAGCAGCCAATCGTATTCTAAAGATATTGTAAATAACTAGTGGAATGTAGCTGCAAAGTCCGCTTACCTATAGTTCGGCATATTAAAAACACAATTTTTTTTTCGGAGGAGGGACTCAAAGTACGTATTTCCCCACTACGCAGAGGGGGGAATTTGAAGCTTGTTATGGTCGTCGTGCGAACCGACTTGATTGGTGATTTGAGTGTGACCCATCGCGGTCTCTGCTATCGTCACTGTCTTCATTTTAGAAAGAGGACTTTTCACTATGTGAAACCTTCGGGTTAGGACATCTATTAATATGAGATTACCATTACAATTTGTCGTACATTAGGAAACTTACAATACGGAAGTTTGTCTTACGTACAAGGCGCAGTAATTCTGAGCTGAGTAAATGAGTGGATTTGGAGATCGTTCCTTTTTTTAACTGAACGACATGTTCAGATACTTGTTCAGGTGACGAACGGTTCGGCAGGTTTCGAAGATAAGGAACAGAGCGCCTGCGTTTTCGACCACGCAAGTGCGAATGCACGTGCTCAGGAAGAGGGGAAGTAGGAGTGGAATGCAGAGGAGAGCGGTGCCTCTCATCATTGAAACGGGCGCTTGTGCACTCGGAGGAAGCTTTACAACTTGTTGAACTAATGTATTTCTTTACATGATTTTTATTTGCGCTACGACCAGGTTTGTGCTCTGTCATTCAGGTTTTAAAGGAAACAGGGAAGAGGGGGTATTTGTCAAAAAGATAAGAATGCTTTCAGCATTTTTCTTGAAATAATAATAATAATAATAATAATTATTATTATTATTATTATTATTATTATTATTATTATTATTATTATTGCACTTTAATGCAATTATACACATCAATATTATGAATATGTCAGGATAGACGCACGTTTGTGAATACTACCAAAAATGCCAGGCGATTCTTATCAACTACAAAATTTGCATGGTTTTCGTAAACGCTAAGAGAGTAAAGAAAAATAGTTTATGAAAATATTTATTTTGTTAATTCTTTACGGAACGATTTCGAATGATTTCTTTCAAAGACTTACGTAAAGCTCGTGAGTGGAATACGATCCATTCCTGCCAACTTGCGCCTGTGGAGGCGAGCGAATTTGAAGAGAATTCCTAACAGAAGGATTTTTTGCGGGAGCGTGAGAAAATTAATCGGAGCGCCGACTGAGCCGAGGCCGAATTTAGTTTGGGTTCCTGGAGGAATCGGGTCGTATCTGAGCGCTCGGGCTTATAGGCATGACTGCCTTCTCCCGAGCGCGCGACCCAGCTCGATTGGGCGTGACCCGTTTTCCCAACTGCTCCAACACTTTGCATCTCCAACAGTTGAACATTGTTCACACAAAATCTCTTTTCATTAGACAATGTCACCATCGACAACAAATATAATTTTACTACTACTGCTACTATTGCTACTATTGCTACGGCTACCGCTACGGCTACCGCTACGGCTACCGCTACGGCTACCGCTACGGCTACCGCTACGGCTACCGCTACGGCTACCGCTACGGCTACCGCTACGGCTACCGCTACAGCTACCGCTACGGCTACCGCTACGGCTACCGCTACGGCTACCTCTACAGCTACTTCTACAGCTACTTCTACAGCTACTTCTACAGCTACTTCTACAGCTACTTCTACAGCTACTTCTACAGCTACTTCTACAGCTACTTCTACAGCTACTCCTACAGCTACTCCTACCGCAGCTGCCACGACTGCTACAACTGCTACAACGGCTACGCTACAACGGTCGCTGCCGCTGCCGCCGCCTCCGCCGCCGCTCCCGCTCCCGCCGCGACGACTACGACTACGACTATCACCACCACTGCCACTACCACTACTACTATTATTATTATTGTTTTTGTTGTTATTGTTATTATTATTATTATTATTAATAGTAATAGTAATTACTCGTGTATATAATTATTGTAGAAAAACAACTGCTTTATTTTTATGGTGAGGTCCCTTCCACCATCGGTTAGTCAAAAGGGGAATACCCGAGCTGGCACGCCGAGTCGGGAGTTTTCCGATCGCCTATTCTCAGGAATTTGAGCCCAGTCCGTGTTCACCTGAACGCAGCCAAACCTGTTGGTCACCTGCCCGCATATCCCTTTTGAACGGAGCATCCCCATGCCTCTGCCTCTTCCGGCTGCCTCTGCTGGCGCGCGACTTCCGGCAGCTCCTCGGCCGAGGACGGGCGGGGAGTGCAGCTAGGCGCAGCCAGGCGCAGATCGGCCCCATTCGTCCTTTGGCGGGCAGGCTCACGAGGTCTCTAACGATCATCACATTACCCGCTCAGGGAAGTCCTGTCAGCACGCAATGCACGAGGAATTGTTGACCAGTGGGCGCCGTGAATGCGTTGCGTAACGGGCTGCGGGCCCCGTGAATGATGACGTTCAAGTGGCTGCCTTGAGCAGAGCAGCCACTGCGCTGATATCCATGGCTCAGATTCTAATGACTTAAATGTTCTTTGAAAATTACCTTTAATATGACTTAAAAATAAGAGACAAATGAACTTGGTATGAAAATATTTATTCGGTAAATTTTATTTATATATTATTAATTGAATCGATTGAATCGGTGTTGTGATTAGTACTACAAAGTCAATGCCAACGGAGATGCTTTTGTGCCTTATGCAAATTGGGAGTTGTTTGGTATATCGTTTACTGAGATATGGGCATTCCCTCTACTTTTCTACTATGAATGAGTATATCATTAATAAGAGCATGTTCTTGCATTTACTTGTCCTTTGTGAAAGTGTAAAGGCTAGTACTGGTTTGCATTCTTTCTGATTATTGATATTGTTCTTGTGAGTTGTACATTTTTAGTAATTTAAATTTTTTTGGAAAAAAAAAAAAATTCACTCATTTTCATTGATTGATCATTCATTTCATTGATTGGTTAAAAACAAAGAGTGATGTAATCAACAGATATTCACATTTGTGTAATGAGATCGTCAAATTTGGCGATACTTGAAAATTGAAGAAGTATATTATTTTCATAAATAATATAAGAGCTTAGATATCGTTATGGTCTTGTAGGTAAAGATAACATTTAAGGATAAAAACAAATATTTAAAAAAATAATTAATTAAAAATAGGAATTTCCCATTTGTACTTCCTACTTTTATATGCTTTTCATCATAAGTGTTTAAAGAAAATGTCATAAGATTTCTCAAATAATTTATGAATTAATAGAATTATAATTTGCGATTACGTGTCAGATTTCATTTTTCACAAAATCCAAAAATTCTTCGAAAACGATCTCTAAATATCCATGAATTCGTTTTACAATAATTCTTTATAAACTTTGAATAAAACAAGGGTTTCATTGTTAAAAAGGTGTGAATTACGTGTTTTTGCATTCTCCTACTGAATCATTCAGATTATATAAATATGTTGTTATCTTGTTCTCTTATTTTGATCATATAAAGAGTATCCACGCTCTTCTAAATCACATAACACGATAAAATCCTTCAGATAAATTAATGTTGATACTACACATCCAATCTTCTCTGATGATAATTCCTTTTTAGAATAAAAATACAGCAACACTTTGAAAGTATCTGTATTGGTTGCTTTGAGTTTTGAATGGACTTCAACCATGACAAACAAAATAATCATTTGTGATTTAGGAGGAAAGTGAACGCCCAATGAATATCGCATATAAAATACTGGAGTTAATGGAACCGCTTTTGAAATTCACACTCCTGAATAGGAAGAAAGACACCTGTCATAGAACTCATGCGTATCCTGGTATGAAAGCCTTTGCCGAATTCTCGTCCGCACAAACATTCCATTGGTTGCTCTGTCCATCGTTCGATCCATTTACAGCGATTCATTTAGTTGCCCAATCAGAGTTTCTAAATTTCAATATAACATTTGGGACGCGCAGCCAAAGCTCGCGTCCAACGTGTTTCGCCATGTCTCCCACACGTGGCCTCCATGGAACGGTCTTCCCTCGGTCGAGGGTGCAGAATTAAAGCTACAGAGTTTTCGCAACTCTGGATTTAAGAATTCTAGAACAAATAAATGCAAGGGATTTTCGAACGAAAATGTAGAGAAGCACGAGAGGGGGGAACCCCACTAGCCGACGGTAGGTCGGCGCCGGATCTCGCCATCCAGCGGTGGAAGATCACCGCCATCTCCCGAGAAAAAAACATACACTACACTAACGTCACTAATGGCCGAAGCAGTTGACGCGCCCAGAAACACGAAAAAATCAATCAATTGAATTAAATTAATTATCATGTTATAACCATCATTGTACCGTTCTGCACCGTTGTAAGGGAGAATGATATATATTGTCTATTCGGTGTTAATAACTATACGGACTATATATATGTGTGCGTGTTTACAATATGTATGTATAATATTACGATGTACTATATTGAAATGTGGCTCCTTTCGGACGTTACTATTTGTATGTAATTCATTATCCCTTCCTGTCAAACGTATCGTAAAGTTATTGCATAATTTTAAATCGTTTCTAAAGCAAGACTCTTTGCTATTGGTAAACTAATTGTTGCCGCTAAACGGACTGCCAAAACACAATGTGACAAGTCGTGCATTCCCTTTTCGAACGCCCGCACGTTGTAGAGGAAAGGACTAACAACTTCAACGTTGTACATTTTACACGTCCCGATCGCGTGTGAGAAGTCACCGGGGGGACTGTTACAGGCGAATTCCGCTCCGAAATTAATGAAGGTAAGTCCGCGGGCAATTGTGAAGACAGCTCCAGTTTGCTGCATATTCATCGCGCGCGGCGGTTGCACGCAGCACAAATTCCCGCGAAGTAAATAAACGCAACTCGGGGCGTCTAATCGTGGGTGTGGCGGCGGGGGCGGGGCGGGGGGCAGGGTGCGCGGGGGAGCTGGGCTCCCCGGCAGGCAGGCGCTTGCGGCTACCGCGTCGGCCAGCTGCGCCGCACGGCTCCTCGCTGGGAGAGGCGAGCGAGTGAAAGAAGGAAGGCATTGAAACGCGGGGGACGACGAGAAGGGAACGCGTGGCGAAAGGGGGGCTGCAGAAGAGAGAATGAATGAGAGAGGAAAAGGAAAGGAGGCAGAGAATTTAAGAAAGAAGGAAGTTTGTGAGGAGGTAGGAGAAGAAGTAACTGTACAGTAGATAGGGTGGAATTGAAGAAAAGAAAGTTACAAGGGAAATAAACAGAAAAGGCTGGGAAATACGGATAGGAAAGGCGATATTAGCTCCTCGCTTGGAGAGAAAAGCGAGTGAAAGAGGGAAGGCATTTAAAACGCGGAGGACGAGAAGGGAACGTGCGGGCCACAGGGGGACAGCAGAAGAGAGAATTAATGAGAAAGGAAAAGGAAAGGAAGCAAAGAATGTAAGGAACAAGGAAACTGTCAGGAAATTGTCAGGAGGTAGGAGAGGAAGTAACTCAAAAGAAAATGAGGCGAAGTGGGAGAAAAGAAAGACAGGAGGGAAATATACAGAAAAGGGAAAGCTAGGAAATACGGAGACATGCAATAAATGCAATGTAAGGCGGTATTTGATGCGGGAGAACACTCGGTCATTTGAATGACGTACACATAGCACCCAAAGTGCCAAAAAATGATGTAATGGTTGAGAGATTATTTATTTAAGACGCAATGGCTCAGTTGGCATGTCGGCTGAGAAATGTGATGCTGGGCTCGTTGTAACTTTCGTGCGGTTAATGAAACTACAGTATTTTTTTGGTAATAGTATACCGTATTTTTGTTATTTAAAGGATATTTCTACTCCTTAAAAATCGGGTTTACGGCACAAGAGCGTTATTATATTTTATGAAACATATAACGAGTAAAGCAATGTTTTAAAGAAATTTTAAAATTATGATTATTTTACTGAAAATTCAATAAAGTACGTAAGTATTCTTTTATCAACTTACATTTTCCACGAATTTGTTAGTGGTTGAGAATGACATTGGCTTTGAATAAAACAATTTACATAAGCCACATTTAGCCCGTTCGTCTGACTTGGAAAGCCCTGGCGTAGTTACAGGCTTACCGATGTTGGGCCAAGCAGAGCGGCGCGAGGTGGCGAGTAGAGGTGTGCAAGTGAGATGAAGAACTGGGCGCGGTATTTGGGGAGTAGGGTGAAAGGGCAGAGAAGCTTATAGCCGTGCAACGGGCTGGAATGTAGCGGTGTGCCAGGCGGGGCTGAAGTGAGACTAGTGGACACGGCACGGCAGGCGAATGGAGGCAGAATGGCGTGGGGAGTAGTTCGTACGGAACTGAGTCAAGGGTGGCGTCACTAGGGAAGAGGGTCAAGCCTGAGCAAGTTACTGCGTTCCGAACGACCGAGGGGAGGGTGGGAGCGCACAATTCTTATGATACGATGCGGTCACCCTAGAGGAGAGGGTAGAGGCACGGCGTCCGTAAACGGCGTGGGCGGATGGAATGGGGGGGGGGGGGGGAAAGGGCGCGCAGGGCAACGAGGCGTGGTGTAGCGAGCGGAAGAGGGGGAAGCGGGGTAAGGAAGTCCGGCGATGCGAAAGGAGGTGGGGCGTGGCAGGGGGCTGCGGGGGCGCGAGGAGGCGGCCGCACGCGCCAGCGCTGCGCTGAGCCCCTAGTCCTCAGCTTCCCCAGTGACAGATAACGCTGCGCTGATAATTAACCAGCTACAGGCGGTCCCCAGGCACCGCACTTCATCAGCCGCCGCCAGAGGTCCCCGCAAGCGGTCAGAACTCGCTCCGACGCCTGCAAAGCCAAGCCGGGCTTACTCCTCGCCCTGGCCGGGTGACCAAAGCCGGGCTTACGCCGCGCCCGGTTATTCCGGCAAAGCCTAACGGCAATGAGACAAGGTCATGCAAAGCTAGCCCGGCCTAGGTGGAGCTAGGCGCCGTCTAGCGGACACGCCGACACGTGGCCGCGCGAAGCGAGAGGCGTGGCGCCATGACGCGCCGGGAGAAGCACGCGACGGCGCCGGCGGCGGCACCGGCGAGATGCGGAAGTTCGACGCGGGGGAGAAGGAAGGACAGAGGGCAGGGGCGAGCGACCGATTTGATTGATTGTTTGTGATTCCGGGTGCAACTGCAGAGTTCATTAGTCCCTTAAGTGTACTGCATCTTTTTTATTCGGGAGGTGGCGGTGATCTTCCCCGCTGGATGACGAGATCCGATACCAACATACCGTCGACTTGCGGGGTTTTCCTCAAACAGATATCTCCCATCAGCGGGGCACCGCCCCACCCGGGATAAGCTCTAAGCTCCCAACCAGTCTCCCGGCATGTGTGATAATGTAATGTATGTTAGTGTATATGTAACGAGTGAGGATAGGACAAGGACGAGAAAGGAAAGATCGCGCGCGGTCCGTGGCCCGTTTGTTAGGGTATGTCGGCTGGTATTGATCGGAGAAACTCCGGAAAACTACCGATAAGAGCTGTCAGCCGCTCGAATTCTTCTCCAGACACAAGATTTTCGACACTAGCTTGTGAGCTAGGTCGAATACAGTTACCACCGTCGAAACAGGAAGCTTCCCTCCCGAAGCAGGACCTCCCGGTCAGAGGGACTGAGGTTACATGCCCTGAGCTATCTCTCCCGGTCGGAAGAGGAGGAGGCGCAGAGAGCAAGGGCGAGCGGCCGATTGCAGAGAGCATGTTGCCAAAAGGCGACGGTGTCGGTGGCGATCGCCGGCGGAGGTGGAACGACCCTGAGGAACGCAGCGCGCCAATGGCGTACCTGCGCGCTGGCTGCGCGACGTCGGGGCGCCGCGGCGGCGGCGGCGGCGCGCCGTTGCTCCGCTGCTGTCCTGCGTTTGGTTTTCAAACAAGTTCCATAAATAAACAGAACGCACGCCGAATTTCGCGAAATTGTGCGGGTGGGGCCGTCATGTAAGGGGACGCGCTGCGGCTGAGTTGTTAGCGCGGCAATTTCTCCAGAGGTTAGTGCAGGCGCGTCTCGAATCCATTACGCCTACTAAATCGCAAAGTACGCCACTTAATATGGATGCATGGATGGCGCAGTAACCCAGTTCACTCTTTCGCGCCGGGGGGTGCTAAATATTGCAGCGCGTGCGGTGCGGAGGCGGCGCGGAGGCGGAGCGGCCCGTCAGACGGAGGAGGCTGGAGCGACGCGCGCTGCACGCGGATAGACGGAGCGGCCTGGGGCGAGAGGGGGCGGGGCAGGAAGGGCGGAGCGGCGATCG
Organism: Teleogryllus oceanicus; assembly: GCA_964035755.1. Taxonomy (NCBI): domain Eukaryota; kingdom Metazoa; phylum Arthropoda; class Insecta; order Orthoptera; family Gryllidae; genus Teleogryllus; species Teleogryllus oceanicus. The sequence goes on along the minus strand of CAXIVR010000001.1, from coordinate 210,944,326 downwards.
CGTTTCGCCCGTGCAGTGCGGCTGTGCGGAGGAAAGGCTCCCACAGACCGGCGCGGAAATCCGTTGCCTACGCGGAACGTCCGCAACGGAAATTTTGCGACACCTGTTGGCTTATGAGCACGTTCAGACCTGCGCGGCTGGGGAGCGGCGCGGCAGCGTTTGGACAGCGTTTTATTCGCTGCGGATTTCCATTCGCGGACGGACGCACTTTTTCCGCTGCCGCTCCAGTTTCGCTGTGGAAACCACCACAAAGTCTCGTCACATCTCGAACATTTGCAGTTCGTCAGTGAATCTGACACGACAGAACGGCCAGAAAAAAATACTTCTAATCGTGTTCAGTAATTTAATTAATTTTAAATAACATTAAACTTGGATTTTTAATTTTTTGTATGTGTGTGTATATATATATAAACTGTACTGAATTTATCATCAACTCTAATCTAGTGTATTTTCTGACAAAATGGGCCCCACACACCTAGGAAAACCGGATGTTGAATCTCCGAGACTTAAGCAAATTATTATTATTATTATAATTATTAATATTATTATTATTATTTGAAAAGAATTGATCAATATTTATCATTTCTTATAGCAGCAGTTGTATTCCATATAAAATGATAAATAGCCTATATTTCGTTTTGGTATAATATTACGAAACCTTACCGTACTCTTGACAATATGTTATGCTTCATCCAATTAAACAACATTGAGAGAGTTGTTAGAATCTCCTAAGGTTCCTCTCTGCGCAGTCAAACTTTTGAGGACGACATACAAATCGCCGAGTAACGAAATGCGCTTCCTTGGTCGCTCGTTGTGCTGCGGCGTCCGTGTGCTCGCCGCGACGAGGTCCACCGCACGGTCCGTCGGCAGAGCGTGCGCAGGCCATTAGGGCAGCCTGGGAGCTCTGATTTATCACATCCGTTCGTTTGCCCACTGTTAGCTCACATTATCCCAACGACAACGGTAACGAAGTAACAGCTGTGTCAACAGACACTAACGAGACGGTAATTGAAAGAGATTTTGTTCAAGAATTCTTAAATCAGATTCCCCTTACAGAAATAAATTAAATGTTTGTCTAAAATGGTTTGTAAATGGGCCAATGAAGAAATACTTTCATTTTTATAATACGTTGGGCTATTGTTTATTTTTAACAATATTTTGAAGAAACAATTCATATCTTTGAAGTTCTTGTTTAAATTAGAATTAAAAATGTATCTTTTAAATTTTCAAATTGTGAAAAAGATCTGTTACAAAATTGAAAGAAAATGAAAAGACAATTCTGTTAATGAAGGGAGAGTTATTGTGTGTATGAAAGCGGCTGTAACAGGAGAAACTTTCTACTTTAGCATACACGATGTTGAACTCTCGAGATATTTCACTTTTTTAAATTTATTTATGTATGTCTTTATTTACCGTCTAGAGACAGTTTAAAAACTGTGTGTAATGAGCGTCGGTTTGAAGTTTAATAAACCGTGCAAAATGTTAGTTATTGAGGTATGAATGGCTGCTCACCAAATATCTTCTTAGGTAGTATATTTATTTTATGCGACATTGTTGAGAAATACTCGAAACTTAATTTGATTTTTTGTATTTCATTTTGAAGTTAAAATGTAGCAAGCGCTGTATTTTATTTTGAGTGTTTTACCTTCAGTGAGTATTGGTATGAACATTTTAAAAAAAAAAGAACATTGCAGGAGAATAGGCAAATGACAGGAGATTCTTGGTTCATACCGCGCTTAGATCCGGGCTCTTCCCGTTGGAGACGAAAGCGCGCTGTGAATCATTTGCAGGCAGTGCGAGCAGTGCGAGGCGCGGCGACGGAGGCTGCGACGGCGCTGAGCGGCGCTGAGCGGCGCTGCGGGGCGGCGGCCGGAAGACAGAGCGCTGGGCCTCTAGAACGCGTGATAAATCAGAAACGATCAGAGCTCCCAGGCTGCGCTAATGGCCTCCGCCCGCGCCGCCGACGGACCGTGCGGTGTACCTCGTCGTGTCGAGCACACGGGCGCAGCAGCACAACGAGCCAAGGAGAAGGAAGGGCATTTCGTTACTCGGCGATTCGTACGGGTCCTCAACGCTAGTGAATGAATGCACGGGTATTAGCCTCAAGAGATTCGAACAAATTTCTCAAAGATACGTAATTGGCTGTAGCATAAAACATTGTCTAGAGTAAGGTAATTAGTCTGGAGTCACGTAAGGAACTGGTCTGGGGTTGCGTATCATTTCATCGACAAGGAAATTAGATTTGGTTTATTATATTGAATATATAATTATTATTATATATAAATATTATCTTCAAGAAGACACCTTTTTCCTTCCAAATCGCGAATTACAATATTCGATTTGTATCCTGTAACGCACGATTAATGTGGTCATGCGTTACACATGTTCGTCATACAGTTCACAATTCAACAGAAGTCACATATTTTGTTGTTTGTACCCCTTGAAGCGTGTATTGGGAACTTTGGGGGGGGGGTTGAAGAGATGTCAGAGGAGGTAACTACAAGCCGTTTCATGTGTATTCGGACTTTGCCACAATTAGACAAGCTGAGACGGTTTCACTGGATGATCAATGGTTTCTACCTGTTCCTTGACAAAAACGCCATTTATCATCATGAAAATTTTTCAGAACCTTTATTATTATTGTTATTGTTGTTGTTGTTGTTTATGCGCCGTAAATAGGTGGTTAAGTCAAATTACCCTATTTTTGAAGGAACAACGTTTAAAGTTTGCATAGTTGGATGAAATTGGAATTTCGTGAAAAAGTCTCTGATATTTGGTGAAATGTATTACAATGCTAGTACTTGCCACCATTACAAAGATCTAGCATGGATAATGAGAGGAGTTTAAATTAGTGTCCTGAAAAGTGAAAAATTTGACTTAACAACTTATTCATTGTTCGTACAAATATTAATTGATTACATTTAACGGAATATGTATAAATTTCTTTCAAGAATGCTGTGGACTTGGAAGCGTCGTGGCTGTGAGTCAGCGCAATGTGAGGTTATTTGGTTAATATACACAGGAAAGGCAGCAGATAATCGTCAGGCTCAGGCTGAGATTTCTTACCAAAATTACCCTTTACAAAGCTTTAAATATAAGAGAAAGTATTTAACGAACGATGCAATAAGATGATTTCACACACACTTGAAAATTAAAAGGGAATTATTGTTGTTATTTAGAACTCTAACTTCACATAGAAACGCTGAGATATATTGTTTTTTTGAAATGTATTTATTGTTGATGTTTACGTAGTCCAGTATTATTAACTTCATATTATTTTATTGTCTTATAAGTATACTTTTTCTAACTTAACATTTAACTTTATATTTTCTCTTTGCATAAATATCATCTGCCGTGTTCAACTACATATTCTTTCTTGAATGAGAATTCTTCACGGCTACGGGCAGTGAGAAATCCACGCAAAAATGCTTAAATTAGTTACTGCAAGGAGGTTGTTCTGATCTGCGAGAACGGAGGCGCGGTTGGTAGTGAGTGCGGAGAGGAGGGCTGCAGCAGGCGTAGCAAAATCGGCAGCTTCTTTCCTCACCTCATTCCGCCCTACCACGCCCCCTCCCCGTCCCGCGCCTACTCACCCTCCCTCCGCGTGGGGATTCCGTATGAAACCTGTCGCGCCTCGTGTTTATGCTTGGAAGCTTTTGCTCCGTGGTGGTCGAGAAGAAAAGTAGCATTTATATTTTACACAAATCCCAGGTACTATGACAAAACAGAATTGTGTTTCCAGAGCGGTATAAGGGTGGAGACGCAGAAATGTATTTGCACATGAGCTCGGAAAATTAAATTTCGAGTAGATGTATGGCGTTGAATGCGTCACTCCTGAGAGGTGCCTCTCTGTTTCTCAAAAGTGATGTCGGAGATCAGTAAACTGAAAGGAACGGCGAGGAGTTTAGTGCCAATTAGCTCGTAGTTTGTTTCTACCACTGCAAATGGAATTAAGAGTATAAAAGAATTTGAATTAAAGATGATGTAGCTGCTGTAATGGCGAATGAAAACTTTTCCCAATGCCCGCACAGGAATTGGAAAACTCTTCAAACAAACGTAGCGCAGAATAAATGGGCCATTTAGCCTGTTATTAGTCTTCTGACCCGAACACATTAACAAGATGTATTAGGGCAGTAGAATGGCAATTTTCCTGCAAATGGTTTGCAATATAAATAATCTCGAGAACATTCGAACGGAACTTCAATGTGCCTCCTGGTACACTTCCTCCTCATCTCCTTCGTGTTGTTTTTATTGTTGTTCTTGTCATCGTTGTTGTATTTCATCTGCATCTCCTCTGCTACTGCTTGTGGCGTATCTCTTTTCTTGCAATTATATTGAAATTATCTTCAGTACTTTTTATTCCGTTTCCTTTCATTCTCTTTTTGTATTCCCTTCAATTGTCGTGCAGTTTTACATTCTCGTGCTCAGAATTATTTCATAATTGGATATGCTCTAAAGGGTTTGAATCTATCTTTCCTATTGTTATTAGAGTAAAACTCGCTCCTTGCAGAACGTGTATATTGCGCAAATCCGGCCAAAGTGAATATAAATCGTGATCCTGCAAACGTTAATTCTAGTTTTACATTGTGTAATGCGAAAGCTTGTCTAATGCGAAAAAATAACGAATCCCTTGAGTTTCCAGATTAACCAATTATTTTCCATATTATATTCCCTTAATTCAGAACTAAAGATGCTAGATGTCGGTTAAAAATAAAATCTAATCCAGGCTGCAATCAGTTTCGTAAGGAGCAAATATTTTATCTGTGAGTGCCTTTACAACCATTTTGGGCAAAATATGGATTGTTGCAAATAGCACGATGTCTTGGACATCCCAGTCTTTTGAATATCCTGGAAAGTCCTGGACAAGTTCTTTCATAAAGTTTACAGAACAAATCTCAGATCGTTCATAACTGTCGAGACGACGTGTGTTTTTACACCCCACACTCAGCTGATTAATGATGTTTCCCCAACTCATTATTATTATTATTATTATTGTTGTTGTTGTTGTAAATTTCTTGGTGTGAAAATGAATTGTTTCACAATGACTCAATCCAATCCAGGTACCGCAATTAGCTTTCTAGGAACGATTTCTACCTAAGCAATTTCAGTTCATGAAACACCTTTCGTGGAATGGTATTAATCGATACAGCACATTATCTTGTATGACATAGCTAGATCTTCAACAATTACTTGGGGCATCTGAATTTATTGTAGTATTCCATTGTAGATTGGCTAAATAAAATAATTCAATTACGAACGTTTTAATAATTCGTTAAAGCATTAAACCTTCAAACGTTTAAAATAAATCAAAACTAGTGACCTGCAGCAGCAAAAATGCTGCTGAACAATGGACTCCAATGGTTTTTCCAGAAAGCAGGACGCACACCACTCAAGAACAAGACAAATAAAATACTTTCGTTTAGCACTTATCATAAATTTAATATTCTAACAAAAATTGTCGTTACGAATAATTCAGTAACGTAGTATTGTATATACAGATACACAGTACAACAGTATACGTTCTTTGCATACCAAGAATATAAATTAAAGATGGCCGTTCCATAACGTCAATCGGACGAGGCGATTAATGGCATCAATTGGTGACACTGCAGTGCCTGACTTGAGGACCTTAAGGGCCTGACCGGGTAGGTCTTGGGTTCGAGTCCTGGCGGTGGCAGGATTTTCGAGACCAATCTTAGTCGAATAATCGCTTACGTCGAATTCAGTCGCAATCTGGAGGAGAAATCTAGAAGCCGACTGGTCTGATCCTGAGAGTTTTCCTGGGTTTCTCCGATTAATACCAGGAGAATACCGGAACAGTACCGTAACAAACAGGCCACGGACCGCCTGCGATCTTCCTTTTCTCATTCTTCTTCTTTCATCATTCCTTAGTTCACACACAACTATAATTACTTGCACTACACTACCCCATGTGTAGGGCGCTTACTGCCGGTCCCTGGGTTACTGGCGCCCCGCTGAGGAGATACCTGGAAAAATCTCCCACCTAACAAAGTGATAGATATATAATTGTTTATATAACACCTTTAATTTTACCAGACTTTTCATATTTTTCTTTCACTTTCTGCACGCAGAGTGTGCTCTGCAATTTCCCCTTGTTTTCAACGTGTTTTATGTGAACTAATTTATTATAAATTCTTTCATTCTGGTTATTTAGTTTCAGGTTGTTCCAGTATTGAAGAGAATAATAGTAAAAATAGTTTTAATGAATTGTTTAAACTTATTTGTAAGTAAATTATTTCATTTCTCCCACTCTACTTGCTGGCACATTTCAAAGTACGGCAAACTTTACATAAACTCCATTTCTTACTGGAGGGTGCAGACTCTTTAATAGAAAACCAAGAATTAATAAGACAAGAATAAACAACCTAGAATTAATGAGACGTCAGTATTTGCATAGTACAAGAGGCTGACCGCAATGGAGAAAACCTGATACCTGAATATTTTCTTCACCTCTTTGAAATTGATATTTACCAAAGCATGGTGTGTACACGTCAATTAAGAACCCCGGTTATTTTGTAGAACAATGGCTGGTTTTGTTGTCTGAAATTACACGATCAACGCACATCTATTTAACGTGGAATGCTATCCGTAGAATGTCTTCCTTCAGTAACTGGTAGCGACAGAAGCAATAGATTGGAGTATCAGGTCGGATTCTTGTGTCAACAACCAGAAGTATTTTCTTACAATGTGGTCAGTCGTAGAACTAATGAAAATCGTAGAAATAATGACGTACTACATTATAATAAACATGAAGTTTGTTAATTTGTACTTTTGAACGTGATGAATCGACTGTTCTAAAATTTAACTTGTAATGATGATGATAATAATAATAATAATAATAATAATAATAATAATAATAATAATAATAATAATAATAATATTAAGTTTGTAAGTGATATGAAAGAATCAGAGCTTCCCACAAAGGCACAGATAGAGGACTTTTGGAAGCCTATCTGGTCAACTGCTCTGTCTCATAATCCAGATATGTTGTGGCTTGAAATGGAATATGACAAACGCCGAGATACCCCTCTAATGGATGAACCAATCATCACCGTTGACGTTGTCCAAGCAGCTTTGAAAAAAACACATAACTGGAAGGCACCGGGCAGTGATGGTTTGCACAATTATTGGCTCAAAAACTTCACCAACATTCACCGTCATATAGCTGCTATAATTCAATCTTTTCTGCACAATTCAGAATATATGCCTTACTTCCTCACTGAAGATAGAACGTTCTTGTTACCAAACGTACTTGTTGACACTTAAGACCCCTCGAAGTACAGGCCTATAACCTGCATTCAAACTTTCTACGGACTCATGACATCGTGTGTTCCACAACTGCTGATGACACACATTAAGGAACAGAACATCTTAGAGGATGAACAGAAAGGATGTAGACCTGAATTTCAGGGATGCAAGAAGCAACTCGTTATAGACTTTGTAATTATGGGGCAAGTGCTTGAAAAACAAAGAAACGTATACACATGCCACATAGATTATGATAAAGTATTCGACACCGTACCCCGTTCTTGGCTCCTTCAATGTTTGGATGTATACAAGGTACACCCGTTTGTCCAAAACTTTCTGAAAAGGGTGATGAGCCGATGGAATACAAATCTGTGTTTCTCTATTGGAAAACAGTCCGACCAGACAGATACTATACATACCCGCCGAGGGATTTTTCAGGGTGATTTTTAAGCCCTTTATTGTTCTTAGCCTTTATGTGAACAATCTGAAGCTCTATGCAGACACTGAGAATCATATGCGGCAACTAATTAGCGTAACGGAGAAATTCACTGACGACAAAATGAAATAGGAGAGTGAATATCATTCGGGGTCATATGCAAGTTACAAATTTGGAAAATGACAATGAACCAAAGATTACCTTCATGGAACCCCGGGACGTTTACAAATAGTTGGGTTTTCAACAGCCACTCGGAATCAAACACACTATCAGTAAGAACTTACTAACAACTGAAGTGTGTAAACGATTGCATGGACTCTTAAAAACTCACTCTTTGCTAGAAATCTTGTGCAGGCGATCAATTCATATGTCATTCGAGTGCTGACATATTCCTTTGGCATTATTAAATGGAGCAATACCGACCTCGACATCTCCAGAGGACTATTCGAGCTGCTATGACTCAACATCAAAATCATCATCGCCATTCAAGTATTGAACATTTTACCCTTCCAAGGTGGGCGAGGTGTTAGAGATCTCATAAATCTACACAGCTCTCAAATTGCATCACTCAGAAGATATTTCCTGGAATATTGCGGGAAACTTCAGCAAACAGTGAGCGCAGTTGATAATGACTATAGTCCTCTGAATTTGAAAAAGACTGATCCATCTGTTCAGCCAGTCATTGAAACCGAAGGTAAAATAACCTCATGGAAAGGGAAAGCACTGAACGGAAGGTACCCCCATGAACTGAGCAAACCTGAAGTCGACATACCTTCTTCGCACGCATGGCTCCAGCATGAGGATCTCTTTCCGGAGATAGGAGCCTTGATGACAGCTATCCAGGACAAAGTGGTGCCAACTTTAAACACATTTGAGAGATTCGACCAACTATTCAGACACCTGTAGAAGATGTGAGGCTGCAAGCGAAACTATCCAACACGTGGCAAGTGGATGTAGCGGCCACGCACAGTTGGAATATAAAAAGAGGCATGTTGAAGTTGTGAAGCAGGTCCACCAATTATTGGCAATGAAAACGGGCTTACTCGCCATTTCCTTGCCATATTATAAATATGTTTCTCAGAACGTGCTTGAAAGTAGTGAGCACACACACTACTGGGATCGCTCCCTTATCACTGACAGACAAGTCGGCGGCAATAGATCCGAAATAACTTACAACAAAGAACCATCCATAACGCCCGAGTGTCGATGACCGATCTCGACGAAGAAGTCGCGGCTCAGTGGAACTTCAGCAAAGTGACAATTGCGCCAATAATAATATCAGGCACAAGAGTGATCCCGAAAAAGACACTTCAAACACTACAGTGCCTTCACTTGCTTGCCAGGAGTATATAGAATATGCAGAAGGCAGTTATTTCGAACACATGCCGTATTGTTAGAAACTACCTGTATCTTCAATAAAGCAACCGCGCACCTGGTCGTCATACCTGTGAGTGGTTGACATACCAACCGGGAAAAACTGTAGAAAATAAATATAATATGATATAATAATAATAATAATAATAATAATAATAATAATAATTTACTTCAGTATTTGCTGACTATGAAATGTAAAATATGAATATTTTGGAAATTAAAAACATTGTAAAATAGCTACCAAATATTGTAAGCATAATTTGTATGTTTGTATTATGCAAAAAAGAGTACAATAGTTATTGAGTCAATGACACTGTGCCTTATATTGCTACATAATTCTTAATATTTGATACGTCAGAAACTCAACAATTATTTTTGTAACACTCGGTGCGTCAGTTACAACTTTCAGCTGGTTGCTGCTTACAGAAAAAAAAGGACGAATAAAATGCCTGACGTCCCGTTGACATTTATTGGAGTAACATGGGTAAATACATTTTGCTCTCTTTCGTTTTCTCGCGCTGTGACACTGGAATATTCGTCAGTCCGCCCCTATTGCATTCATTCGCAATGACGGCCCACATCTCGTGGTCGGGTGCGCGTGGAAAGTCCTCCGCCCTGCCCTGCCCCGCCGCGCCCTGCCCTGCCCGCCCGCCCCGCCCCGCCCCGCCCCGCCCCGCCCCGCCCCGCCCCGCCTCGCCCCGCCCCGTTACCGGCACTACCTCTGAAGGCCCGACACGCCGCACTCTTTTAATCCCCCTTCCACGCGCCCCGCCAGCCGCCAAGTAATCCGCTTTCGCCTCATCCTGCCTTGCAGCGGCATCGATACGCGTTATGCTACCTGCATATGTGTAATGTAAGCGCATTACTCGACTTGTGATGAATTCACAATAAGCAAAGGACTCCTTCTGGTTGCCCTATCAATGGATCTCGTTTACATTTTTTACTGCTTTGTATTCACAGGTCATTTTCTGTGTTTCATGAAGGACCTACTGCATGTAGAGTTTTTGTAGGAATATATTACTTGGAATCTGATTTTTAAAATCTCATTGCAGCTAAATTCGTTATGCGAAAAGGAGTAGCTGGATTTTAGATTATAACATTCATATTGTATGATTAACATGTTTTTAAAAAATTATCACATAATGTCAGTTAAATAAAATTATATTTTATGTTTTTATTATTAAATGCATTCCTACAACAATTTTATTCATTCATTTGCCTATCGTGGCAGCTACTGTTGGTTTTCGAGACAAAAATAAATCGGAATTTTTATTAAGTAAATACATTAAGCTTGCCCGCGCAGGTCCAGCTTCGACCTGTGGCTCGCTAAGCTTTCGGCAGAGAAGCTCGGTGGTGAAGTGACATTGGCTCTGCGGCGCGCTGTGGCAGGGGTCAATGTGGGAGGCGGCGGCCGGCACTCATATCGGCGGTCGTCCCCGCCGCGCACCCTGCCACGCCTCTCCCCCTGCTCCGCCACACTCCGCACCACTCCGCCCCGCTCAGGCCCGGTCTTCCCCGCTCTTCCCCGCCCCACCGCTCTGCCCTGCCCCACCACTCCGCCCCGCTCCACCGCTTCGCCCCGCCTCACCCCCTGCCGCTGCCCGCTTCGCCGCCTGCCCGTCCGCGCTCCCGGCCAATCCCAACCCCTCCCACCCGCGTCCACTCGGGCGGTGACGGTCGGCACCAGCGCCCCTGTACAGAGGCTTAGCGCCGCAAATCGCGCACAGACCAAACTTTTTGATGAGAAAATGGCATTTGTCATTGCGCCTCCAGTGCCTTCGAAGGTAATAATCTGCCGAGGGGGAGTCGCGTGCTTTCGAAGCAAACAAGACTTCAATTTACTGTTGAACCATAATTTACATCCAGGAGTCAGATTACTCGTAAATGCTAGGCGATGTAGTTTTGTTAAAGTTGTCTTCAAGATACTTCCACAATTCAATGTAGATTTTCAGCATAGGAAACAATGGTAGATTATAGAATGGCATGAAGTTTTCTGTTTCTTTGTAGGAGTAATCGGTCAGCATTATTCCTGTACAAAAATTAATTGGTGTACACTTGGCAGTTTTTTTGCGTATATTACTACATGAAATTGAATAATTGTTCCAGATATATCAATCAACAAATTCTAAGCGGATGTTTTCAAATGATAGGTCTATTGAAAAGTATCTAGTATTTATTTTACTTTTTACCTTTTTATATTAGTAGTCCGAATTTTTATACGATCTTGTTTTTGTCCTTCTCCTTTAACGTTCGCAAAACCAGTTGGGACGATTTTATTCTCAGGGAGGTATTTGAATACTTCGTCCTTAGGTAACTAATATATTACGGAAACAAGGATACGTTCATCACATATTTTAGCAAAAATATGTTTTGTCAACATGTGCCAAATTACGACATAAAAGAAACAATAAATTGAGAAAAAATGTATGTAAAAATTAAAAAAAATATATTTCACAGCTGTTTGTGAAGTAAACTTCAAACTGAAAGGAATAATATGCAAGTAAACATTAAACATTTGCTGGTCATTACAATCAATCACCGAAGCTGCGTGTATTGACTTTGTTTTACGATCCGTGTATGTAAGGCTTCTGATCTATTAGCCAATGTAACAGAGCAATCGAGAAAGTTTGTTTGTAATCCGAGAGAGATAATTTTTATTTAGAGGCGATTCACCCGCTCCTTTGCAAGGCAATTGATGAGGTTGCTATAATTCTGAAGAGAGTTTTGGTTACTCGCACAATTCACACGAGGCACATCAGTTTCGCGTCACGCCAAACTTTTGAGTTCTTCAGCGAAAGCCTCGACAGCAATAGATGCTTCATGCCGAACACATTATCACCACTGATTCCGTGAGGAATGTTCCGCCGTGTGTAAGGCGAGCACGGAGTTCCCGTGCGTCTGCATAGTGTCAATCCAACAAAATAAGTCATAAATTACATAAGATCCTCGCTCCTGGCATGCCATTTATATAATGACCGCCCAATCCCAGGTAGAAAGTAAATACACAGATCTTGGGGTATCCAAATATTACGCGCGAATACTGTAGTTACGAAGATGCGGAATATGACTACGCGTCAGAATTGGGTTAAATGAAGTTGCCTAAATACATACAATTATTTTCTTACAATTGTTTTTCTTCTGTTTTTTAAATTAAAATGATTATATTATATCAAATAATGTTCAAAAAACTTCGCTTTTAATGGTGGGGTTTCTGCCTGATATTAAGTTGAATATTTAAAGGTGTTTCAAACTCTTAAGCTGTGATACTACTTCGAAGTACTACGATGGAACTTCGAATTATTAGCATTGTTTTGTCTGTATATGTAAGTGCATATTTTCTTTCTCGCCTACTATGTATAAGGTAGCAAAGACTTTTTTTGTAATGTTACAGTGGAAAGTGACGATTTCGTCAGAGAAAATAGTTTTGTTGTCTTCTTTTTAAACGTTGTCTACTCACAACCATGTATAGTGGGTTCTTGGTTTTAAAAAATTGGTTTACGTATAGTCGTCAGCTCGCGTATCTGTCAGTGGTTAGGGCTTGCGCCGTAGCTGTTCAGACGATTTTCTCCAAAATTAATACTCACCAGTCGATGTGGATTGTTATCGAGGCACTGCGAAACTCAAACGGAAATTTTGATTCATGGTGGTAATTTGCATGAAGACTTAACATTTTGAAAATGTTATCTAAAATGGCTCCAATTTTTTTTCGACTAAATTTGTGTCACGTTAGACCAAAGGACACTTAAGAAACGACGCAGGTCTTACTTCAGTTTTATCACACTCATTTTTCGAAATATTGGAAAAGTCGAAAATGTTTCCAGCGTCGTCCTTCTTCTACAATTGAAAATAAGATGTTTTTCTCTAATGAAATATGATTTTCAAAACTGGATATTTAAATAAGTTAATAAACAATTTTTTGAAAATATTGGTAGTTTTCGCGTAATTTTGCATGAAATGAGGTATTTAATCGATTTTTTTCCCCAAAACAACCCCAATTTAGTTCTTTATTTTTTCTCTCAAATAGACCAGAGTACAAATAAAAATGGGAAAGTTCTGATTTTTAACAAACTTTCCGTAGTTTCGAAAATTGCAAAACATTAACATTGGAAAACTACAAAATTGTGAATTGAAATTTTTCCTTTATAAAATCTGTTCAATTAATGGATCATTGAATATGGTCATGTACAATTTTTTGTACAAATGTACTACAAGATACGTAGAGGTTTGTCATTTGTGTTTGAAGTGAAAGCTATTAAGAAATATTTTCTCAGAAATGACTCCATTGTTTTTCTCGAATACAGCAAGTACGCTTATGAAAATGGCTTAGGTTTCATTTTCGTTGAATTCTCTGCGTTTTAGAAAATTGCAAAAGTTGCAAATAATGCACCAAATTATGTGCTGTTGTAGCACCCTAGTTTTGTAAAAGTAGTTAAATGATTGCGACATGTTACTTCCGAGAGAAGTTTTTTCTTTAAGTTTTAATTATTGTCATTTCTTTTAAATTAAATAACTTTTACTGGTGGTGAAAAAATACTATATGATTAAGTGCACACGATTGCGTGCAATTTAAATGCAATGATTATACGATTGACTGTCGTTTGAAAGACCTAATGCTCATTAATATTTCACAGTGACTTGGTTCTCTACGTTTCATTTACGAGTATTGATCTGGGCGTGTAGGCACGTTAAATATTCGTGATGTAGACTGTACCACACATAATATACGCTATGCAGACTATTTTGGTGGTCAATGATATATTAATAGCAAAAGATTCATTTCGTGCCACATGAAAATTTTAGCAACGTCACCGCCCATATGAACGTGGTTTTACTTTCCAACCTACTGCGTACTTGTGTAGTAAAAGTACAGTATTGTAATGCCGCTGCAGAAAGTGGCGATTTGTGTCAGAAAAACTCGTATTGTGGGACCCTCATATGGAAAAGGGACAAATTTTGTTGATATGTGTAGTAAATTGCTTCCTCTAATAAGTGTTAAGTCAGACTCCACGAATACCGTAAAATTGGTGTATGGCGAAACGTCTGTCCGTCCGTCCTCCCGCCCGGCTGCCCGTCTCTCCTGTCCGTCTGTGGTCGCAATAGCGCTGATAGTCACGATTGTCTCCAAAATTGATATTGCTTTACCAGTTTGCTTCAACTCAAAGCCCTTCGAACTGGTATTTTGTTTTTTAGAGGTTCGGCTCCAATTTTTTGATTTCATTTCTCAAATAGAGCAGTGTATGGTCTTTCAAATGGGGCAGGTCCCATTTTCGTTGAAAATAGCAAGAAATTAATAATGCCAAAAAAATGTAATGGAGATTTTTCTTTAATATAATCTGTTTTAAAAATTGGAACTTAAAAAAATATCTTGTACATTTTTTTGAAAATATGAAGGTTAAGCGTGATGTTTTCGTGAAATAAAGGCAAACAAAATATTTTTTCAGAAACTGTTTTTTCTTTAACTTTTTTCTGGGCTAGAGCAAAGAATAAATGTTTTAAAATTAGATAGTAAAGAAAAAATATAAAAATGACGCAGGTCTCATTTTTGTTGAACTCGAATTTTCAAAAATTGCAAAAGTTATAAATAATGCGAGAAATGATGTCGTAGTAGTACCACTAGTCAGTGCCGGCGCTGGGCATGGGCAGCCTCAGCGATCGGCCCGGGGCCCCGCACGTCAAGGGGCCCGATGATGGGATTGAGGGGAAAAATTAGTAAAAAATCGAAAACAAAATCAGAACTAGAGAAAATCGTTAACGTAATTTCGTTACGTAGTTTACGTTACGTAGTTTTCGTAGTTTCGTTGTTTTCGTTACGTAGTCGCGTTACAGTAGTTTGATATTTCATAAACATTTTCAATTGATTTTTTACCTTATATATTTAATTATAGTCTTTACTTATAACGCAGGAATTATGAAGTGAATGAAATGACGCTAACATTAAAATGGGTTCCACTGAAATTCATATTATTATTTCATGTGTTTAAGAAGTGATTTTATTACACACTAAATAAACACATTTTTTAGCGTTTTAAGATCACCATGGAAATTGTAGGCTATTCTTTGATCACTAAATGCTCTTACTTAAAAATATTATTTAAAATGTAGTTCCAAAAACGTTTTTTTAGCTTAAATGTAATTTTTGTTCTTTGTTGAAAAAGACTCAGAGTTTCTTGATACAACCTTCTAATTTTTTTCGGTGTGTGTGTGTGTCGGGGGGACTACGTTTCAACATTGCCCAAGGCTCAAAATTGCGTTGCTACGGCACTGCCACTAGTTTATTCGTTTTGTTTTACATCAACATTCTTTCGTGAAGGTTGTAAAGGATATGGTTTTATAAACTATATTCTTCTTCTTCTTGATTCTACGTAATAAGTTTTTGAGTACGTAATGAAATATCTTTGTGTCGTCTTCTTTCCTTGTCGCACTATAGAATTAGTAAGATTATAAATTAATTCATAACGATTCTCTCATTTTGAAAAAAAATCTATTCCAAGTTCTAGTTAAAAATATCCGCTGTACGAGAGTTCGCCGGCAGTGCCTTCAGAGTCACCCTGAGATTCAATAGTAAGCGTTGTAAAAATTGCTCTGGAAGGTGGTATATAACTGGATACGTGACACGTGGAAGGCTTTTGGAGAAATCAGTTGCCAGTTATTGCACCAAATTAACTGTATTCATTCCCATTTCATCTTCTAAAGATAAAAATGGTCGATAAAAATGGTAGCTTGTCAGCTAGGTCGAAGCCGCTTAAGCCGCTATCTGGAGACCGCCTGCTCTGATCGGTTGTTTTCCGTGGTGTCTCCGATCAACACCAGGCGCATGGCGTAGTAGTACCCTAACAAACAGGCTACGGACAGCACGCTATATTTGCTTCCTCTTCCTTGTCCTATCCTCTCCCCTTACTCACACTAATATGCACTACACTACCACACGTGCCGGGAGACCGGTCGGAGGCTTAGATCTTGTCCCGGCTAGGGCGGTGTTTCGGTGATGGGAGATGCTTGGTTGAGGGTAAATCCCGCTAGTCGACGGTAAGTCGGCGTCGGATCTCGTCATCCAGAGAGGGAAGATCACCGCCACCTCCCGATGAAAAACATGCACTTCACTTACGGGACTACTGAGCTCAGTAATCGACGCGCTCGGAATCACGAACAGTCATCATCGTCATGGTTGGAGTCCGGGGGCTGACGAGGCGGCGGTGCCGGAGCCAGGCGTCAGAGGCCGCGGACGAGCACCAGCCGCAGGGAGGCTTAAAATCACGCATGCTCTCAGGGCGATCCAATTCGTTTATTTTACAGATTATGCTCACCCCAGCGCGGGCGCGATGTTAAAGTCACCTCCCCCGCCCCACCCTGAACCTTCCCCTCCCATTCGTCGCTCTCTCCTCCCGTCCTTCAGCGTTTCGAGGAACAATGTGTAATATGTTCACAGAAGTACTTTTTTTTGTGGTAATCCGCTCATCTGCAGGCCTCGGCGCGAGCTTTCTACACATACCTTTTTTGACCAGCAAACAGATATGGCAGAGAGTGAGAGAAAGACTGTGACGCATCACGAACGTGGGGTGGGGAGCGAGGAAATGGTGAAATGCTAACACAAGAGAGTGCCGGTCGGGTAGGATTTGGGGTTTCTCTGATTGCCTTGTTTCTTGCAAGGCATAGAACATTTGCACTACTTTTGCATTTGGAATCTAAGGAAAATGCTGAGACAAACTCCTAAAAATAAACGAGAAAAATACATTCATTTACGTATCCTTGCAGATGCCACAGGAGTTAGACGTCAAAGTTCTGTTGATTGATACTCAAAGAAAGATTCTGTCAGTGTATGTCAAGCATTTTTTTCGTCTGTAAACCGCCACTTCATTTACTTCAGCTCGGCATATTTTCAACACAGTTTCTAATTTTGTACCGTTTCTTTCTGTAACAAGAATAGTACTTGGGTAAAATTATTATATTCGAAAGCTAACATTTATAAAGCACCTGTAAAACTTTTTAGAGTAGTAATAGATTTGAGCTAGATGTCTGTGGTAGGAGTGTAGATATCTTCAGAAAACCCTTCTTTCAGTTTGTAGAACATTGTTTATCTTTTATTTTGGCTTATATTGCATTTCAATTGATTAATATAAAATTGTATTGAATATGGATAAGCTAACACAAGTTACTTGAGAGAAGCATAGTTCTTAATCATATCTTATCTAATGATTCCAAATTATTTAATAAAATACTGACACTTGTTTATATTATGTGTACTTTCATTGTAACAAGTCATTGCGACAATTGAAATGATTTACAACTTGGTTAATATAAATGCCTGTAATTTTTGTGCTATGTTTACAAATCAGGTTGATTATAAATGTAATTATTTCAAATGAAACTTAAAGATAAAAAATTGAAATCATTCGTACAAGTTGATTTAAGGTGTAGATCCACGATAAGAATAATTCGTAATAATAATAATAATAATAATAATAATAATAATAGTAATAGTAATAATAATAAAGACAGCTTAATATAAAAATTATGTTCATAATGCATATTAAAAACATCTGAGGGAAACTTACCATTCTGAGAGTAGATATCTTCAGAAAACCCTTCTTTCAGTTTGTAGAACATTGTTTATCTTTTGGCTTATATTGCATTTCAATTGATTAATATAAAATTGTATTGAATATGGATAAGCTAACACAAGTTACTTGATAGAAGCATAGTTCTTAATCACATAAATGTTAAATAACATGTTAAATAACATTTAGTACATAACAAGTTATTTAACATAAATGTTAAATCACATTTAGTCATATTAACTTATAATTTTATATCACATTTTTTTCTGGATACTGGAATTCTTAGATTCCTCTGTTGGTATTTTCATTACTGAATTTTCGATCACTGTGTTTTCTGGGAAGCAGACGAACTGTTTTCAGAAGTTTCATTGCAGGGGAACGTTTGATCTTTTACGTGATCTTTCGCTTTGTGTTCTTGGAACTTTGTTATCACCTTTTCTGATGCACCGTCCCTATCATTCTCGCTTCCAACAGTTATTGATCTATTCCAAATTGCCTGTTATGTCTGTTTGCTCAATTGGCACCTGATGTGCCTAAATAAGGGAAAATCCATTCTGGAACATCGACAATAAAATTGTATTTGTTTTTCGAAGACGTATTCAGCATAATTGTTTTGACACTGTGTACCTGATGGAGTGATTGCTATTGTGATTAGCATTTGGTGCATTACATAATTTCAATGATGATAGACGAGGTAAATATCAAAAATCAGAAATCGTAAATATATCTATATGAAATGTATAAATTAATATGAAGTGCAACACAAAACTTGAATCATCAATTCTTGAACATTGGAATTTGTAATTTATAGACGTATTATTGAAGGGTGATACTCGAAAAATGACAGTTGTGTTTGGGATGATTTACAGGTACTTAAACATAGTACAAACAGGATAGTTATAGAAACGTGAACAAACAAATATATTGCTACAAATAACGAATTGTAAACTCGCAATTATAGAACTCCTCAAAATCATAATACTTTTACCACTCTTGTATTTATGTTAAAATTTAACGTTCTATCCATATGCTTGGATTTCCATGTAACAGTCGTCTATGCCCTCATTTTTAAATTGCACTAAACTGTTTCACTACTGACGTGCTAAAGTATCATTTGGATAAAGATCACTAAATACTGTTTTAGAAATAAATATTAATTTAAAAATAAAATTTTAATATATTTTTTAATTAAATTCAAAATATTCTAATGGCACTTCTCAAAAAATTATTCAAAAAATTAATTCTTTCTCCAAAATATGATAATTACAACAAATTTCTTTGAATTTCTCAAGAAAGTCTCAGTAGACAGTGAAAACACAAAACTTGAATTATTTTTTTCATTCTTTCCCCTACTTCTTTTGCTATGATGCTTAAACATAAGGAACGTGTCCAGTTAACGTGCTATCTGATTTGTGGGAGACACGCGTATTTCTTTCAATAATAAACGTCAATTTGCCTCTGCATTGCCACTTAACATCACTTAAAATACTTTATTTTTACTTCTCTTTCCCCGATAGACTAACAATGAAGTACATCTGAACATGTAGCACATCTAGTTATTTTGGATCAATGTTGTCAACGCAATACGCACATTAAGTTTAGGATGTACAGAAATAAAACAAGTGGTGATACAACAGCACATACTTGCTCACATTTGTAACGGTCACACAATATTGAAGTACAACACGAATCTGCTTGGAAAAGTGTTTCCAATCAGCTATTTGCTTTTCACGCTGGGATTTAAATGCAGACTCTTAACGTTATCACGGCATTCACTATTCCCTCACACCACCAGCCTCCCAGGTAAACTCAAACATCCCGAAGCTTTAAAAATGAAGTTGATCATTTGCATGTGCAATTTTCGAAATTTCAGAGATTCTAATCGGCGTTATTTTAAGATATACTTTTAAAGAACAGATTGTTATTAGAAAATTAGTAGCGCTATAAGAGCACCTACGTTGTCTCCTAATTGTATTGTTTTTAATTTGAGAAAAAATTGGATCAGTTTTTGAGAAAATGCCTTTCAGTTGCCTTCAATTTAAGTAAAATTTACGCAAAAAAAATCGTATTTTTTGAAAAATTGTATGTGACCTAGTGTAAAGACATATTACTTAGAACATATTTCATTCAGGAAAAAAAAACCTCTACCAATCTTGTAGTTTTTCAGTGTTAATGTTTTAGAATTTTCGAAAATACACAGGGCTCACTGACAATTGGACCTGCACCACTTTCGTAAGATAGTTTTCTCTATTTGAAAAAATATTAAAGTGATAATTTGGAGCTGTTCTTGAGAAAATATTTTTAAAAATACCTGTAGTTCACGCAAAATTATGCGGAAACCCTTATATTTTCGAAAAGTATTAATTACCTCACCTTATTTAAAATTCTCTTTTAAGATCATGTTTTATGAAGAAAAAATCTTCAGGTTCTATATTCTAGCTGTAGGAAGACGTTTTCAAAATTCAAAAGGTAACGAAAATTACTACTGTGCCATTTTTAAGCTTACTTTCATCTATCCGAGAAAAGCATTCGTTGGGAAAAAATTGAAAATATTAGTTTCTACAAAAGTAATCCGAAAGAGAAAATATCAGTATGAAATTCGCAGGGTCTTAACTTCTGCCAGACTGAGGAATAACCGTTTTGGAGAAAATCATCTATTTATGTGCACATTAAATTTGCCCTATACAGAATCACTTCGCTTGGCACCATACTAAAAGCAAAGGACACTAAGCATTTCTAAATTAAATTTACTAAACCTTCTGTATAATCTACCACCAACTGTATACAATTACAATTTTCTGTACACTCATCAATATCATTAAATCGTGTGCATCTGTGTTTACAATTAGTTTGATGGAACTTAGAATTAGAAGGGAGAATAAAAACGAAATCTATTTTAAATATGGTATTCATTGATTGGTTGTAGGCAGTGGAATTCCTTGCTCTCATCATTATTCTGTGCCAGCACATCTTGATTTTGTGAACGTTTAAAAACGTATTAGACTTTTTGAATATAAAATATTGAATACATGAAGCGTGTTTTACTTATTTGTGTTCTGGAGAATTTTGTTGGACTTTGGAGATTCACAATACGTGCGCACACATATTCATTGTTATTCATACACTTACACACTATTCTGTAAATTGATGCTTCAATTTTGTAATAAAAGTATTTCACTGATAATTATTAGGATTGGTTATTATCAAACGCACTGTCATGAAATTCTTCAGAGTCTAAAAATAAATTTAATTTCACTTTATAAATGTGTTATTTACTGGTATATCAAAAATTTATACAATTTAACTTTATTTCCCTATGGTCATAAAGAAATGTACGAATGGTTGTGAAGAGGGCCCACAATTGGTTTATGAATAAAACACTTTGACATTACGTACACGTCGATAAGGAAGGAGACTGGTTCTAAATGTATCAACTTTATGTCCATATTGCGAATAAGCTGTCACTAATGTTCGTCTATGCGTATTGTCACCGTTTAATTTCTCTGGCAATATCCCAGTAATCGAAAATGATGGCTCTGTCAAGCTGGACAAATTCAGTTTGCGACGTTTTGACAGCCAATTCAGTGTGTTGAGCACAAAAACCGTTTCGATTTTACGATGAACCAACGATTGGCGCTATTTCTGTCGAAATAGCTTTCCAAAATGAGCTTTCTGCATCCTCCTCTAAAGTCGGAATACGTGATCTCACCGCGATGACGTATCATCGTTTAGACGCAAACTTCATGAATGGTAATATTACGTGCGTGTTGTATACAGGAGAATACAAATCTGACGTTACGATTTTGCGGTATAAATGCCACATGCGTGGCTAGTACTAAGATAAGTGAATAATAAGTAATTCGTTCTAGGATAAACAGTATTAGTGAAAAAACTGGAGAAAGGTTAACAGGCGAAATTGTTTTCTCAATTTTTAATGAACGCGAATATTCTTGACATGGTAAACCTCAAATTAGAATTTAGCACCCCCAAAAATTATATAATACTGCATTTCATTTTAACACACTGAGTGTGAATCTATAATCTACATTCCGGGCACACTATTATATCTTCGTCCTGCCCCTCTATAGATCTCGTACAGAACCAGCAAAATTCAACTTCTTCGCGATTTTCTTTGAAATCTTGAAATTTAATTTGCTGTTCTTATTTTCTTGAAATCTTTTACTTTTCTTTTTCGATTGTCCCAGTTGGCATGGGCTTGTTCGTTAAAACCGTTCGTTCCACTTCTTTTAGTAGATATCTCGTACGCTTTGGGAAAAATTGTCATCTTAAAAAATTTAGTGCCATTGTTTCTTGTGTTTATGGATAGAATCATCTGATAAAGTTCCCTTATTGCCATTTTTCCCAGCGGCAACATTGGCTTAGAAAAAGTAGTCAAATTTTTCACTGCGCATATAAATATATTCAATCGTATTGCGTTTTTAAATGTGAAAGAAAAATATAAAATAATGCTCATCAACTTAGTGTGTCTGCAGTGACCCTGAGCGGGAGGTTCTCAAGTTCGAGTCCCGACAGTGGCAGGATTTTCGACTACAGATTGTCAATTACGTCGAATTCAGTCCCTGTCTGGAGGAGAATACAAGCGGTTGGTTGCTCTAATCGGTAATTTCCCGTGGTTTCTCCAACCAACACCAGGTAAATGCCGGAGCAGTGCCCTAACAAACGGGCCACGGACCGCGCGCGATATTTCCTTCCTCTTCCTTGGCCTATTCTCAACCCTTACTCACACACACACGCGCGCGCCCACACACACACACACACACACACACACACACACACACACAATAACTACACTATCACACATGTCGGGAGGCCAGTCGGAAGCTTAGCTTGTCGCGGCAGGGGTGGTGCCACGTGGTGAGAGATACTTAGTTGGGATCTCTCCTCACAAGCCGACGTAGATTGCTGCCGGATCTCGCCACCCAGCGGGGGAAGATCGCCGCCACGTCCCGCGATAAAAACTTGCACTACACTTACGGGACTAATGAACTTGGCTGTTGACTCGACCTGAATCACCAATCAACCAAAAACCATTTTACCCAACGTTGTTAGAACTATGTTCGCTTTTTGTCTACTCCAACTGTCAGGGCAGCAGATGGCGCACAACATTATGATCTTTGAATATATCTCTACGTGCAATGAATAAGTGGCTAAGGCCAATTTCCCTACTTTTCGGGGAAGGGTATTCCGGTTTTAACAGTGGTGTAAAATCGGGATTTGGTGATAAAGGAATGCAATTGGCGAAGATGAACCCCAGTGTTAGTAACCTAACTAGGGGCGAATTCTGATGTCCCAAACTACCGCCAAAATAATCAATAAAATAATTTTTTTGAATGTCTTAAAAACAAAGAAAAATTACGTCAAATATTGATGAAAACCAGTTCAGATTAACGACTCGAAGCGTTGTATATGTGTGGATAATCGAGGCTTCTTTCTTACGTTCAAGTGAACCCAGCTTGCAAGCTTTCGGTTGGGACTGTTTTTTACCAGGAAATCTCGAACTTTAGTTATTCCTAAATCTGCCGAGTCGACAATGGCTCTGATGTGCGTTACAGGAACCTTAAATTACATACAACGGCTAACTTTACAATTGCTGAGCGAAAAATTCGAATAGACTACTTAGAAATTCTGTGGAGAACATTTGTTGAATCTTGTAAATATTATATGAAGCAAGTACCGGAAATGGCGGTAAATCAGCGAAATCAGGTCAAATCAGCGAAAAATGCTTTAAAATGACGAGAAAAGATAAAAATGACTTACTATTCGAAGTCGAAGAATATGCAAAAAACGTCGTATAAAAAGGAGTTTTTCCTTTTGTCATAACATAAAATTTATGTCTATACTAGAAGGCATTATTCTATAGTGAAAAGAAAAAGAAAAAATGACATTTCATTAAAATCCGCCCCTCCCTATCACCATTGAAAAGCAGATGTAATTCCTCTCATCACTAATGAGATGAGTAACGAGCACCAGTCGGGCCCTGAAAAGTTCTAATTCACTGCGCATATAGGTATATTCCATTGCATTGCGTTTTGTTAATGTCAAAGAAAAATATAAAATAATGCTTGCCGGCGCCCTAAGATAGATGGCTTCAATCAAGGCAACCTTCTCTGGTCTAATTTTGACAGGTTCACATACAGTAGGTAACACAGCACAACTACTTCAAGGACAATATTAGTCTTATTAAGCATATTCGTACGCTACTTAAGTGTATTTGTAACGTATAGCCTAATAGTTGTGATTACTCCCTCTGCACACAATGATATACTATAGTAGAAAAATAGTAACACGCTTCATAAAAACTTTGTAACACTAATCTGGCTCATTATAATGACTGCTATTCATTGAAGATTGACCAAAGGAGTCCCCTTGGAGCATCCACAAACATTAGAGCCAACGTGTTAAGCCAAGAGTTAATGCTGAGAAATACATTTGTGATCCAATTTAGACGTTTTACAAATTTGGCAACTTTCCCTTATTTATTTTCGTATACCGCTTCTGTGAAATATTTGAATTTTATGTCCGAAAATACTTTATTCAATGCAGTTCAAATCTATTGTCAGTTATCAAGAGAATTCTCATTCAAGAAAGTAAATGTTCTGCGAAGGACCATATATTCTTTTAGTGTGTTAAGCAGTTAAAATATATCTTTGCAGTTTCTTTTGTTGATAATTGCTGCGAGGGCCATTGTTATTTATCGTGTGACACGAATTTTTGGGGAAACAGCCGTAAAAATGACCATATTCCGTAAGTAAAAATACCGTCATCACATCCTCTCGGGACGACGTTTGTGTTGAGACGACATGACAATGGTGATGTGAAAAGGATACTGAAGATAGAGAAGATGGTGGAATGAGAGGCAAGGAAATCTACCGTGAAGCCACTTTGACAACTACAAATTCCACAAAGTTCGATCGGGAATCGAAACCCGAATCCAGCAATGCAAGGCGAGCGGTCTGATTGCTACACCTCAGGTCGGGACCAAAACAGTTGTGATTCATTGCAGTACATTACAGTCATGACATTTACGATCAATGTCTGTACGCTTCAGAGATGCCTGTCTCATCCTTTGACTTATATGTATGAGAACTTGGGTAGAAGCTTGATTGGTGTATTTTTTCAAATAACATATTTACAAACCCCATATTAACTGGGATAATGCTGTTGCTGACCACCTTGAAGTCTATTTTTATGATATTACAATTAGAGTTTACATGACATTCTAAGATGATTAAAACCGTGTTTGTAATTAAGGCTAGAATAAAATCAACCCTTGGTTACATTTTACTATTATTTTTATTTCCATAAAATTGTATTTTTCATAGCGCATACTTAATCCTGTAAAGTTTTGTATAATGGTGAAGGAAAACCCAAAATTAC
This sequence comes from Teleogryllus oceanicus, assembly GCA_964035755.1. Taxonomy (NCBI): domain Eukaryota; kingdom Metazoa; phylum Arthropoda; class Insecta; order Orthoptera; family Gryllidae; genus Teleogryllus; species Teleogryllus oceanicus. The sequence goes on along the minus strand of CAXIVR010000001.1, from coordinate 210,919,294 downwards.
TTGATCAACGAGGAACTAAAACGATACGAATCGATAACAAAGGAATTACCGTTCGTTTCAAGTTCAGATCAATAATTTTCAAAACAGTGTCATGCCATGTATTGTTAAAATGTAGATTGTCCTGACATTCACATTCTGCTGTGTATGTTAATGAATGGCTTGTTAATCGGATCAACTTCCTGAACTACGTGTATTATTAATTTATAAAGTTCAAATTAATCCCGGTATGTTTTACTGGCATTCCTTTTTTATATTCATTTCCAGTTTCTCTTTCTTCTCTCTTGGTTCTCCAACATCGTGTTGAATATACAGTGTTGGATCACTATCCTCACTAAAACTTGGCTGTTTGCGTTAAGCAAACCCTAGAATTTTCTTGTCATTTGTCCTCTATCAACCGTTCATCAAAACACACAATTACCGTGCTCACATCTGTGTAGGCTGTTATCAGTGAGTATATTAACACTGCAGCGCACTTGCAATGTTAAAATTGAGAAAGTGAGAATTTCCACGTAAATAATACGACGATTTGATTATCATGCCATTTCCTTGCTTGCATAGAAGACAATAAATATTAGGATCAGCGAAAATAAAATTATCAATATAGTAGCTTCGATCGACCTGTCCAAGATTGACTGCTATCAAAGATCTCACAAAAATGTAGATACGCGGAATGTGCAGAAGCATTCACCGCTCGCAACAGACTTCTAAAAAACTAACTTTCTCTTACACTAATGCTAATGATCCCTTGGAGTACACCCATTACTCGTCGCAACATTCTGGAGAGAGTATTGGTCAAACTGTCAAAAAATAAAATAAAATGAAAAAGAGTTATAAATTTGCGTAACAACAAACAAACAGTGATTTTTGTTTTCAAACATATAGAAGTACGATATTTTTTCAATTACAATGCATATTCACCCTCATTGTAAGTCAATTGATCTGAAGGTATAATTTCGAGATCAAGCAGAAAATTATTATGCGTTCTTTGCAATATCATACACTTTTCTTTTATGGATAGTCCGGAGGTGAACTACATTTCACATTCACATCCTTTGAGATGGTGCCTCATATGTTTCGACGCCTTGATGGAATGAATATTGCAAAATTTCGGCATTAAGCGAGGTACAGGTATCGTATGAATCTCGTTACACAAGTCGCTGCTTTGCCGTCTCCCGGCGAGAGTCCCTCTGCCAGCGGCAACATCCTCTGCGAGCCGCCTCGGCCCTTATTTGCAATTCTGAAAGTTTGAACACTTGAATTACTTACCTGTGCCCCAAGATCCTTCTCGGCTACACCCATGGAGCATGCGCGCTGCGACCATTGAATATACTTCTCTCCTTTACTTCTGATCATCATGAAAACTCATTAAATATTTCAGTATTGTTTCAGTTTTTGAGACAATTTTGAGGCATCCAAACTTTCATAGGACGAAAAACAAGTCTTATACTCGTTTAAAGAACAATAATCGATCCATTATGTTTAGTATAATATTGGGAATAAAATAATAATTTAGTCTTGACTCTTTTAGAAAGTATGTTCAAGAAGGCTAGGTTACGAATATGTTCTAAAACATTCCTTCAATTCAAAGCACTTTCGTATTTTAACACTTAAATGGATAATAATAGATAATTTTAGTAATTTCACGTTATTAATTGCCCTAGTTTTACTAAAAACTGTTTATTTAATAAACAAAGGTCTGTGTATTTATAAATGACAGTTACGACTTTGTACGACACTTTGCCTCTTCACTAGACTGAGAAGAAAATCGTATAAAAATATTATTGTAAACATCTCACAGGACAGTTATGCATGTTATTTCTTTCTCCAGTTGTGTTGAGAATGCCGAAATGATTGAAAGTACTCTTAAGATTTTCTCAAGAGCAAAATGTTTGTTGATATTTTTTTACAATTTTTTGTGAAGAAAAAATTATAAAGATAACTTTTATGATAAAACCTGTTGTAGGTGATTACTCCGCATCTTCAAAAATGCCAGTTTGCGCTATCATTATTTTTAGTTGTTTTTACAATATTAGATTGGCCCCATTCTCTCTTACTTTTGAGATTTCTGCTGGAAATTCGATTGCCTAAATTATGCTAACAAAAGCAGCGGAATTCTGTAGCTTTTAATGAGATATATAAGTTTTTTAAGTGCGACGTAATATGACTAATTTCAATTTTGCATTGTGTCGGCTGTATACCAATTTTCATCGATTATGTTAAATATGTTTCTTGTAGTTATGAAAATCAAAGATAAAGAATGGAACATTCTAATTTCATTTGGAATGTTGAAGGAGCTCATCATTTTTAATATAAACTGTTTTTGCAGCGTGCAAAGACCGTGCCAAAGAAATTCCAGGGCTTAATAAGAGTCGAGAGCTCCAGCTCCAGCTGGAGAATACATAAATATGTAGTGAAAGCCATATGAATTATTGAATACATTTTAATTAAAATGTTTCCGCAAGTTGCGCATGGAATGAGATTTTTTGTTCTACAGATATTAAGATTATTTGGTTACGCATTCTGGTGTATCCATGCATTATATTCTCATATTTAGTTTACTTAGAAATATAATATCCGAATTAAATCCGTACGAATATTTATTTTGAATTTGTCAATGATGGATGTTATACTTTGGTTTTTCTAATGTGGTGGCTTAGGGTAGTATCTCTAAAATGGAATTCGGCACGACTTTTTGAGCCATTGTCAGTCAGCGCTAGAGTCCCTTGATCTGCAGCACTGCTTGATGCGGACGCGGTCATGCGACATCTTGCGGCAGGACTAAGAATGAGTCAAAAAGATGTGCCGAATTCCATCTTGGAGATACTACCCTCAGCTGCCACGTTAGAAAAACCTAAGTATAAATCGAATTAACCAGTAAAATAGGGAATTGAAGAAGTTGAAAGTTTCACTGCGAAATATGAAAGACTCTTCTCGGAACTGAATCACATAAATCATTAACTTATTTTCTAAATCATTAACAATTTCTAAGTGTTCAGTGAAATTGTCGGTGATCAATAGCAAATGTATGCAAAAATAAAAAAAAATTGGTGTTAAATGTAAAAACGTGTTTTAATTGGGTCGAAAGGAAAATCCGTTTGTGAATATTTTGTAATATACGTAAATGGACGGAAATGTGCGAGTGAATTTTTACATCCAAAGTTTATTCTTTTTATCGCAAGGGCATGCTGTTGTTCCTCTCAATGTTATTCCGATTAATTTAATCATATTTGATAATGGCTTCCCTTATTTTTGAGTAACAATTGTCAAAAATGCAAACCATTGATTATTTTCATTGACCTTCAACTTTTTGAATAATATACTATACAATAATACTATATACGAATGTATTTTATTCAATTCGTATATATGAGTTATTTCTGCACCTACTTGTTATCGCCCACTCGTTATAGGAAGTGTGTAACGTTTTGTTCGTTCTGTTTGGCTTTCCTCCTCACGTATTGGGCCATCCTTCCTGTCGATCTTAACACTCAGCGGTCAAAAAACCGATCATTCTTTTACGATCTTGGCAACTGCGCCCTTCTCGCTGTCATCACCTTCTAAATGAAAGGCAGTGACAAGTGCCGGCGGGAAGTCGTATCGCGGAAATCGAAACACTCGCGTCTTGTTCCTATCGAATTCCTTTATCGCTGTTCGATGTTCTCGTATGGCACTAACCACGCGGAAAGTGCCAGATAAGAGTCTGCAGGGCACGATCAATCGCAGTGAGGCCCCGCTTCTTGTGCCTGCCACTCCCATCTCCGCCCCCGCCCCCGCCCATGCCCCCACCCCTGCGCAAGCCCCCGCCCTGGTCTCCGCCCTTGCCCTTGTCTGCCTCCCCACTGCCGCGCCTCGCCCTTCCGGTTGACGGCCGTTGCAGACGCGCGCCGTCCCGTCATTTGCTCGCGTCAAGTCTTCTTCGGATATTAAACAGTCGTCGACGCTCTCAAACGCCTTTCTTTTATGTCCTCCGATATGACTCTCTGGGGCAAGATCGGCTCAAAGAAACATGCTTCCTCGAATCGGTGGGGTTCAAACTCTGCGTACAGTTCAAGGAGTTAACGTTACTTTTATTGAAATTGAATAGTTATGTGTATGCTCCGTGGTGATGGTGAGGAACCTATCTTCTTAATATTCCCGTCAAACCTTAATGTGTGAGACTGCACTTATAAACGACATTAAAATAAGACATTTTAGAATATAACTTTGAGGAGAACACAATTCCACTCGCATCACTGGATAATTCCTATAACAGGAATGCTATATTTGCTATCGCTAACTGTTAATGCATTCCTGAAAAATTTCAATATATTGTTATACAAGCCGTAATTGTTTCGCTAGACTTTAGTTATGTCAGTATATTAACTATCAACAAATTATCATATGTTTGTTTCTGTAATGAAATTTTAGATGTTCTAGTTGCACAGTCAAACATTTCGGAAATTATTTTAGGAAAATAAAATGGAGAACGTTATTTTACTATCGTGTTCCTCATTTTGCTGGTGTGTTACTGTAATGAAACACAAGATTAAATGCCAGATTCCAACTTTTCATGTCATTGCATATGTGTTTTTTTGCTGTAAACATATCAACATTTCCATTTACATCATTTAATGTGTAATGCATTTGGTTTGGAAGGTTTCTTTTCCTAGCAGACCGGGTTATTGAATTCTATGAAAATGCGGTTGAAAAGTAAATAGTTTTCGACTCAACAATTCACTCGTATACCAAACGTTCTTAAAACATGTCAATGGAATATTCCCAAATTATTCACTTTCTCCTGCAGCATTGTCTATTTCTTCAGACTTTGATGTGTTACTGCATTTGGAACTAACATCAGTATCATCACAGCAGGTATCATCTGTATATGAAACGTGTATTGCATACGTAGGTAACAGTGTTTAGACTATTGTGCGGACGTACTATTTAGACATTTACTAATATATTGTTATTAAGAGAATACCAAATATGTATTTGAGGCTTTCAATATTTGTAATGTATTTCTTTGAAGATAATCAGATAATTGGAAAAACTTCATTGGATTGTATGAGATTCCGACTTTTCTTGTCATGGCAACGATGCCATATTTTAAAACACGTAATTTTCAGAATTTCCACGTTTCAGGAGTGAAATACACAGGTGCAATATAATGCAAATGTTGTCTCGCAATAAATGTATTCGGTCATTCGAATGAAACTAGCTCCGAAAAGTGTAGCCATCTTGCTTATTATTGAATACAATCAATTTTTGAGATAAACAATTGTTAATGTTACCACACTAGTGTTCTCTACCAGGTCTCTCTAGGACTTCAAATAGATACTAAATTAACTTGAACTAGTGGTGCTACAGAATGGCACAGACTTTCTCGTATTAGTTTTATATTTTCTTTGATCTGGGCTAGCTATTCGGATTTGCCACATTTTCTTGGATTCGGATTTACCAGCAACTATCTATCGCCATACAAAGTACTTTTTTTTTACACGACTCAATTTTTTGTTTTCTAATAGTAGCACCGAAATATTAATTTAAAAATATTGAAGAAGAGTAAAACTTCGTCCTAAACGTCAATTTTCATTGAAAAATGTTTAGCCGTTTTTAGAAAACGGAGTTTAAGCGTTTTTGTGTTTGCGAAATTTGAAGCTTTTCACACAATATTTTGGAGTTTTCTAAAACCTTCATTAGAAGTAATTTGAAGCACTTCCACTCACGAAGCCAATAGTGTTTTCAAACTGTGGAAATGTTCCTCTTAACGGCGTGAGAAATATTTCAAAACAATATATATATATATATAAATAATTTCATATTTCCGTAATTTTTGAAAAAAAATAATACCCTGAAATTAACTTTGTGTAATAGCATAATTAGCACCTACAAAAGTTTGAAGAAAAAATTTGCAACCATTTTTGTGAAAATGGGGTTAAGGCGTTTCTGAAAATGCGGAAATTCGAGCTTGTTTTAATAGAAAACTGTTGAGTTTTCCAGAAACTTTATGACATAATTTAAAGCACATGCAATTATAAATACCATATGTCAACAAATTGCAACCAATGTAAATATTAACGACCTGAGAGACAAGTAAAAACTTACATTTTTGTAATTTTTGAAGGAAAACAACCAATGAATCCAGCAAAATGACCTTTATGTCGTCTCATAGAGTGGATTTAGCACTATCCCTTGCAATAGTTTAAAGAAAAGAATTTTGAGCCTGTTTGAGAAAATCTTGTTTTTATTATTTTTAAAATTGCACATGTTGCACGCAATATTCCGAGAAAACTACTTCAAGTTTCAAAAAAGCGTACATGACCTGGAAAAACTAAATATGAAGAACAAATTTTACTTGAAGGAAAAATCTATATCTTCAATTTTGTAATTGTAGAAAGACGCAAAGCAATTCAAACTTTTGCATTTTTGGAAAATTCAGTGCTAACAGGGAAAAAGGGACCTATGCCACCTTTTTTAGTGTATTTTACTCTATTCTTACAAGAAGTTTAAAGAAAAACTTTAGAGTCGTTTTTGAGAAAATTGTGACCATGTCCGGGGGGCTTTATGGAAAGTACCCCAAATTTTGAAGAATGATTATCAAACTTTCCATGCTTCAATAAGAACCAGATGGACAGGATTTCTTCAATTTGGAAAATATCTTTCGTATGGTATAGGCGCTAGAAGTGTACAAGTGCACAAATGGGCAGGCGACAGACAGAGAGACGGACGTATGGACGGACGGACGTTTTGGCGTCAATTGACTTTTCGGTATCAAGAACCTACAAAACAGGGATTCTGGCTACACCAGTGTTGGAGGATTGTTTTTTCTTAATTTAGCAAATGGATTTATCCACTTTTGCGTTACCGGGGACCGGCAATGAATTTGTTCTGCTGAAAATCGGCCGTTTTTCGCGCAGCATTACATATACTTTTATTTATACTTCGTAGTTTACTCTGTAGATACGAACGTATACATGAAAGTAAAAAAAACAACAAAATATAACACCAATAGATAATAATACATAAACTAGTGGTGCTACAGAATGGTACGTACTTTCTCGTAGTAAAGTTTTCTAATTTCCTTGGTGTGGACTGCCTTTACGGTCTTACCCCATCCTGTTGCCAGTTGCGCCCATAGTATATTTTTTGAAATTTTCTCAACTGTTCGCTTTCCTAAAAGTAGAACTGAAATATTACTTCAAGAATATTAAGGAATAGTAAAACCTCATTTCAAATGGTATTTTCATTGAAAAAGCTGGTGTCATTTTTAAGAAAATGGCGTTTAACCGTTACTGTAAATGGAAAATTTGAAGCTCTTTTCACAGGAATCTATTGAGTTTACGAAAAGCTTAATTTGAAGTCAATTGAAGCACATTCACTAACAAATGTCATATTGTATGCAAATTTTAAAAAATTTTTAATTAAAAAAACCAAAATGAACTTGATGTCATATTAAACAGTGCATTTTTCACTACCTGTTGGGAAATAATGACGAAAACATTTGCAGCCATTGTTTAGAAAATGGCGTTTGAGCGTTTCTAAAAATACAGAATTTTCAGCTTGTTTTCCCAAAAAACTGTTGAGTTGTCGAGAAATCTTAATGTCATTATTCAAAGCACACATACTCATAAATATAAATATATAATGAAATCGCCACTAAAGTAAATATTGCCGAAGTGAGAGACAAATAAAAAAATACATTTTTGTAATTTTTGAAAAACTAAAAGATCAATACGGAGTTTATGCTATCGTAAAGGAGATATTTGGCACAACTCCTACCAAAAATTTAAAGAAAAAAGTTGGATCCGTTTTTGGGAAAGTCTTGTTTTTGTTATTTTTTAGAATTGCAAATATTGCACGCACTATTGCTCGAAAACTAGTAAAATTTTCAAAAAAACTTTACATGACCTTAATGAAAGAACTATTTACGAACAGCAAATTTCATTTAAAGGAAAAATCTCCATCTTCAACTTTGTGGTAGGAAGACGCCGAAAAAATCAAACTGTTGCAATTTTCAAAAATTCAGACTTAATCGTGAAAATTGGACCTATGCCACCTTTCTAAATGCATTATACTCTATTCTTACAAGAAATTTAAAGAAACAATTTGGAATAGTTTGTGAGAAATTTTTGAAAATGTCCGGGGGCCTTCATGTAATGTGCCTCCAAATTTTAATGAATGCTTTTCAAAATTTCAAAGCTTCAACTACAGCCAGATGGACAGGGGTTTCTTCGATTTGGAAAAAAAATCTTACGTATGATTTAGGCGCTAGTAGTGTAGTGTTCACCGATGGATGGCCAGAGGGATGGACGGACAGACGGCCGGACGGATGTTTTGAAAAAAACAACACTCTTTCGGTATCAGATAATCCCAAAACGTGTATTTTCATTGAAATCTGGAAATCGATTGTCCGTAGCATTACATAACTTTCTTTATACTACGTATATTAATCTGTATATAGGTATGTATACGAGAAAGTAACAATATTAAAAATGTATTCATTCATAAATAGAGAATATAAAATATCAATAAACTCAGCATTATAATATTTAAATACTTTATACGCTCTTGACTGACCTATGCCAGTTCATTATGTGGAAGTACCGCTAAAAGCAACCTCGAAAACTGAAAGTACTGGAAAACAAAATTCTTAAGAGAAGTTTTAAAAGCTCCATGGTACATCAGAAATGACCACATTTTAAAAGAATTATCAATGGAACCTCTAAAAACTTGCACTCATTAAGTTTCGCCCCGTTTCTATTCTTTTCTTTCTTCTTGTCTAGCCACTTGTATGTACACTCTAGGTAAATAAATCGTTTTCCACAAATCAAATTACGATATTCTAAAGACCTACTTCATCCTCCTGAATTAGCTGTAAAACAGGTTTAAATATCCTATAATTTAAAATGTATTTTGTTTTCCAAATATTTTATGTATTTTTTCGAAGGTATTCTTCGTTGTTAGTTTCTACTATTATTTTCTCCAACTGTACACATATTGTATGATTAAATGTAAGTTCAAAAAAAGGACAATAAAAACTATTCAAAAACAGGTCTCTAAAACTAGAGATGATGTGTAAACAAATCTTGGTGGAAGGATTGCCCATGAGCTATTTTGGAATGTATAGTGTGTTAGAGCGCGCATTGAAATGCAACCCTTGTAACCGCCGTGCGTGAAGGAGTTGCATTTATTAGGGTGAGCTGCATAACACACATTACCTCTTTGATTTATACGAGTGGCTGTCATCTCTCGCACTTTCGCAATATGAATTATGTAACAAATTCTCTAATGAATTTAGAAAATGAATATGTATTACAACATCAATTTTCATGGTACGAGAGTTTTTCTTATTTCTTCAACTCATTTTGGGCAATTCTTACCAAAATACTTAGGCCTAGTAGTAGACATTTAACTCTGTCGAAGATTCCTGAAAGTATAGCTGTATAATATGTGAAATATATTATGAAATATGACGTAACGTAAACTTCATTTCCGTACAGTTTTCATGGAATACAGCTTTTGGGAAACTGTGTAGGATTTCGCACCTGGTGGTGTTTCATTTATGAATGTAAATTAAGTAAAATACAACCTTCAAAATTGCATATGATCTTTATTAATGAATAAATCAATTAACATTAGCTACATGAATGTGTCACATTTAAGTAAAAACTATAAGAAAAATAAATGACAGTAGTCTATTATTTTCCTACATGCAGGGTAAGAATACGCAGGGAGGATGGTCAATAGTTCCCACCGCATCTGGTCTCACAATAATCGCAAAAAAAAGGATCCACTTTCGTGGAAGACCCTGGCGTCCTAATGTCGCCACTCTGTTTGAAATCTATATTGAATCCAGTTTTCATTACAGTAATGTTGACATCCTGGGCGAAAAATATCATCTTCAGCGGAAGCTATAGCCTGGCCTGAGCTTGATGAAGGTTTTTGGTCGTCATAGTAAAAAGTCGATCTTTTCTTTACATTTTCTTTCTTCTTTTTATATTTGCCCTCTTGATTTCCCTTTTCTAAATTTTTGATTAGCACCTCTACCCTTGCTTTTTTTATTATTCTTCCAAAAGGGCTTTAAATGGCGAATGTTTCGTGATTTCGTGAATGTTTCGTGACATAAGCACAGGTCTATTTTTTTCTAGTTCACATGGTCTTATACCTTTAGGTTTTTTCTGTGACTAATAAGAAAGTAAAGAGTTTAGTACATCTGGGTAAACTGTTTGGGTTTCACTAGCTAATTTTTTCAACAAGTGTAAGTCGTGTAAATATCAGAGCTCTTAGATTCCTTGTTAAAGCTCAAATTAACCTCGTCTAGGCGCCAGCATATTACGGAGTGATAAATTCTAGCAAAATCAACTTGCTGATTATAATTGCCTTTCACTCTGAAATAAGAGTATATTTACTAATGTTCGGTTCGCTCTAAATAATTGAAAACCCCATTGTATTCTGATTCAGACCCTTGTGATTCCCAATTGAATTCCACGGAATAGTATTAAAAGGGGATTTTACTTTGTACATTGAAAATGAAGTGCAGCAAACCGATTATGATACATCGTATTTTAACAATAGAGCACAAGTAAAGCGTCACAATGACGATTCTTTGGAGTGTTGTCATAATTCCCTGCCTGAAACTTCCTCGCGTACTGTTATCGTCATACGCGTTAAATGCGGAAACCCAATGTAGGAGTTTTATAGGTTTTCCAATTTCGGACTTCTAGTATTCGTAGTATATTTAAGACCTTAAAATCAATGAATTATTTCCAAGAATGGCGTTTCGGGATGAAATGAGGTAATCGTGTTTTCTATTTTAATTATTAATTATAAAATAGTAACTGTTCCGAAATTACTGAAATATATTATAAAACTTGTTAGGTATGTACTACGTTAATTTGTAGATGGCCGAAAATGAGTTTTTCATTTGGCGGAATTCTAATTTTGACGTAACTTGTAATAGTTGCAGATATATTGTTATCAAAACTTTCCGAATATGACAGCAGTCACAACTTCAAGAATCCGAAAACAAAAAGGATTAATATTGATTAGGCAAGAGACATTAATGATAAAAACCAATCCCTCATAAATCGCGGTTGACTCCCTGTCTCTGTTGAAAAATGCTATGTACTTTCGTGTACCGCTGTAACTTTCGTGCAACTGTGCCACCCTATAAACTCATTGATATTCCGAAAGGACCAGTATTTGCCTCAGCTTATAGGTTTTGTAAACGGTAAGCTTCTTTTGTTTCTTATCGAATTTCAATTGACCGATGATGATGTCACGATATTATCTTTTCCCGTTATTCCCTTTGCTTTCAAAAATCCATAAAGAGAAACCTCGCTTTCCGTAAAAAAAAGAAGTAATAATCCGCATTTACCCGAAGAGAAAAGTCCGCGTTTACCAGAAGCCTACGTCAAGAACCGTTTCGTGCACCTCTCAAGGGAGTTGTCCTAAACAGGACAACAAAGCCGAACGTTCACAGAGGACGGGAACTCGCGCAGGAACATCTTTCCGACTTCGCAACTCACAGCGCTGGCATGCGCATTTCAGACTGCTCTCAATGTGCTTCCAGGAAAATTGCACGAGATTACTACACTTTGCTGCGTATAATTTCTCGCCTTTGCCTCGTGCATCTGCAGCCGCCCAAAACCCGCCCAAGGTAAAGATGTTACGGGCTTTTTAGTTGTTGTGATGAAATGTTTGGCGGTGCATGTTTCTATACAGAGATGCTTTCCTCCTTAGCACGGGTTAGAGCTCCGCAACACGCAATTACATTACTTTTACAGCGAGGCGCCGGCCACTGATATACAACGACGGCATAAGCCGGATTCCAAGCGAGAAAAGAACTCTGCGCATTCACGAGGTTGGATGGTGGGATGGGTGTGAGGGGGGAGAAGAGGGAGAAAGAGAAATGATAGGCAGAGATGGACGAGGCAGAAAAAAGACGTGACGAGGATGGCAGGTAATGGCGACGCTAGAGAAGCGACGGAACTGAGAACGTTTCAAAGCTGGCCGAGGCGCGCCCTGACCGAGGGAAGGTTGGGAGAAATAAATAAAGGATGTGAGCTGCGAAGAGGGAAGATAAAGGATGAGTGTAGTGCGAAGCGAAATCTCATTCTCACAAAGGGAAATTACTTGGGGTCGACGAAGATATACAAAGTGCAGAGTAGCTGGGAGAGAGACACAAGAAGCGGGAGGGACTAAATGGACAATAACGAAGCGTGAAATGTTTGGGAAAGTAGGAGTTCGGGAGTTGTTTAGCATGGCGGAATCCATCAACTGAAATGCGCATACGTTCGTATGTAACCTTATGGAATAGCAATGCGAATATAGATGGGGTAATAAATGGGAAGAATATAGATGATACGTGCGGTTAGAACAGAGAAAGCTGTGTCTGTAGAAAAACACACCCGCGCCTAGCGAGGGTAATGAGAAGCAAGCAGGGATTGGCAATGAGATGAGAGCGACGCCAGAAGGCGCGGGCGCGCGCGAGTGCAGGCGGTGGGGGAGGGCAGGTCGAAGTGGCGCAGGTGGAGCGAGGCGACGAGGTGCGCGCAATGAGCCGCGGCAGCAAGGAGACGCCGCCTCACGCTCGGAGACACAGGGCAGGGACAGGGGAAGGGGCGGGGACATGGGCGGGATGGGGACAGGAGCGGGGGCAGAGACTGTAACACGACAGAGAGTGAGAGAGAGGGGGCAGCGGGGTACAGGAGCAGGGACAGGGTAAGGGGTTTGAACGATGGGAAGGACAGGGGCAGGGCAGCGGGGAGGGGTGGCACAGGAGCAGGGATAGAGGCGGGGGCAGGGCGGAGAGAGGGACAGGAGCAGGGACGGGGCGAGGGGTAGGGACGATAGCAAGGCGCGGGGCAGGCAGGCGCAGGGACAGGGACGGAGCAGTCGCGTGAACAGGGATAGGGGCTTGCGTGTGTGCCCGGGGTGGGAGGGACCGGGGAGCGGGGGGCGCACAGGCTGTGGGCTGTAGCGTGGGGCGAGTGCGCAGCCGGCGGCCGAGTCGCATCGCAGCGCGCCCCGCTGCCTCCACGATATACGCTGCGTCGCGGAGCGGTGCTACTCCGCTTGGCTGCGGGCTTACGACGGGCTTACGCGAAAGAAGCACGGCGGCGGGCCTCACGACCGCGCCCCGCCCCGCACCCCACACACCCCGCCCCACCTCGCCCCACCCCGCTTCACCCCGCTTCACCCCCGCCTGGGCACCATTCCTTCGATACCGTCCGTCTACGCAGCCAACCTCCCACCCCGTGAGTCCGCTCCCATTTAAATATTACCCACTTAGGCGGGTTCCAGGGCAAGTGAATTGCAGCGATTGGATTATGCTCTCTCACGCAGCACACAGCGTTCTCCAATGCATTGTACAGCGATTTGTACAAGTGCTCTCTAGATGTCGAGGATAATTGATCTCATCCCACTCGGCGATAGCATGGAATTGGAAAGAGCGTGTATCTACCGTTCTGCTGGATAGTGATTTTTATAAAGTCTTACTCCAATTCTCGTTCCTTTTATCCCGAATTTCCTCATAATTAATATAATGACATTTATTTATATTATTTGTACAGTTATATGGGTGGAATCGCTAACCTAGATCTTAAACCTAAACTTATACTTATCTTACAAACTACTATTTACATTTTACGCTACTTATTTACATTATTTACACACTTTTCTACTTATAATCTAACATTCTAAAGCTTACATGCAAACTAAGCTTACTGAAGACTCTACTTATTTATAAAATCTACACGCACTAGCACTTACAATCTATACTTTCTTTGCATTATGAAGGGGTCGGGGGATTCTTGCCGAGTTTACCTGAATCATTCAAGAATACACAAATATGATCCCTAAAATGATAACATTCGCCCTCGCGTCTCTAGATAACAAAACTGATGCAACTTCAATGTGTTGATTCGTCTTGCTTAATTATACATTTTTCAAACAACTAAAATTATTTTTACTTCAAGAATTAAATTTTATTTATATCTACATAAAATATTACATTCTGTTTATCGTGCATCTCCCTGAATACTGGCTAGTAAATATGAATTGGGATGAATTGTTGGCATCTAAAGATATTTCTTAATACATTTCATTTCTTGTTGCCAATATGCAAATTGTCGATTTTTCAATCTTTGATTTGGTTTGATTTATCTTCGTCGACTACAAGTAAAAAAGCGTATTGGGGAATGATGAATAGGGGAGAAGTGTAATCCGCGCTTCTTTTAAATAACTCTCGTTAATAATAGGGATTTTCCCCTTGCATTTACTACATAGTTCAATGATGAATAAAAGTACCAACAAAGCGAGGACAGAAACATTTGAGAACTACACATTTTCGCTCTCGCGTGGTAGAAATGTTTGTGTATGCATTGGTAAACGAACTACAGATTTGTTGTTTTTTTGCCATTACTAATAAATTAGCTATCAACACTGCAATAAAGCAACGAATAATGCGGCTTTTTATGTCTAATAGTTTTTTCAATACTTCTATTTTCATAAACAAAGTTTATGAATTTGCACAAGCAGCAGATTGTTCCTGTTCGTAAGTCCTTGGGTTTGATTTCTCGTGATATGACGTGAATAACAACTTTCGAATAAGTATTTTACCAATTATTTAAAAATGTTTTCATTTATGTCTGTTTATCCCTGAATATAATTGGAGCTCTAGAATTTAAATCTGTATTAGATGTGATTTGTATACTCAAGTTTGTTAAACAGTAATACAGAGAAGTGTAAAATTAGGATGTTAATTCTCAATAATAATGCACTAAACACATTTTCTTTTTGTTAGAGAATGGTTTAATTTCAACGTATTTCTAATTTATGACAAGATATTCGTCGCTAGCATAAATACATTCTCGTTTTGCATTTGATTTTGCTATTAAAAGAAAATAAAATATTATTCCCTGCCTCAGGTGGGAATGCATATTCGCAATATACACCAAAAAGCTGCATATAGAGATATGAGATTTTAAAGAATTTTGAATTCGCAATATAATGAAATTAATTTAGCATTCTATTTATTTTCTTGTGTATTTCATTTGAGGGTTGAATGAATTCGATGAAAGATAAAGCGCCTAAGAATTTTACACTAATATTCATTAACTATTCTCAATAAGGTTCCTGAATTGCACAATATTGATTCAGTGGTGAGGTGTAGTTGACATTTACATAATTGGAATGATTGAAGGCGTTGTCATTGTCAACTATTGTTGAAAAACCTTGAATTGCACAAGCTGTATATTTTATTTTAATTGATACGATTTAAGAAAAGAAAAATTAAAACAATTAAATTGTATTATATTTACATCTCGCTAATGTACAAAATACATATTATACATATATCTGTTTCATAATGAAAATATTTATGCCCTTCTTAGAATCTGAATTCACCCATGCAAAATATGAAAGAACCATTGGTGTAATAAATAATGATACGCATAATGATTCTTAATAAGGCTATAGAAATGCCATTCATATTTAAAATTAAGAAAACTTATATAATGCAAATCTGCTCTAAATGGGGAGCAAAGGTAAATCCGTCCGCGTCAGTTACTCATCGCTTCAATTGAAACTACCATCAAAGAACAGAACCTTTGAAATTGGGAAATCCTCTCAGAGCTGTTTTACTCAATGTTTACTTTTAACGCCTCTCCTAGCATTCAGACAAAGTTATGTTGTCTGTTAATTTGATAGATTCAATACAGATTATTGTATGAATCACATTAAATTAATTACAGCCACATCTATGATTTATGTGCGAAAAGTAATGTCTTTTTGTAATACATGTCGTTCAATTACAAACGATTGTCTTAAATACGAATTGTAATCTTATATTCGTTGATTAAATAATTTATCATCTTTTCTGTAATAGTATTGTTCTTTCAACCTACTCGTTATGAATATTAGTTTTTACTCTTTTTTAGTTCTTAATATTGTAAGAACATTAGTTGACAAAGAAAATATCATGATCCCCCTAATTGGAAGATGACGTCTCTATTTTCCTTTTTAGACGATTTTCATGTATGCAGAGCGAGAGAATAATTGTAACAAAGGTTATTTAGACATTCGTGACACTGCCTTTTAACTTCACGAAAATATGACACTTGGTGGATGTCACCTTTATGCAAGTATGTTTTGTATGAGCGCCCATTTCTGGGCTCGAAAAACCTGTGCCTGTGAATGTTAGGCTTTAGTAGGGCGCTTGAGTCACTGGCGGAGAGCAATGGCATACGGAGCAGGAAGGGCCGTACCAAAAACAAAAAATAACATGGACAACGTTAAAGTGAACAGATCATTAAGGCAGACATTTACTCTCGTCTTTTGAAGTGATCTTGTAAAATAATTACAACTTAAATGTTTTTTCATGTAAGTGAGTTTGCAAATTATTCAATGCAAATGTTTCATTTTTAGTTTTTTTTAAATAAAATGGATTTAATTTTGTTATAAAATTCCCTCATAGTTTTCATCATAATCATAGAAATACTTAGTTACTTGTTACGAGGCAATTTTTGACATTTTGACTGTAAAAGAAATAACTAGAGAAGTGAAGCCTATTAACGATGTCAGAGATAACACTAGAGGACATACTAAAATGACATTACACTCAAAAGGTTTCGCGAAATAATGTGTGCTCTTTTCAAAATTCCTACATGGTCGGAATGGTTTATAGGCCTTAATGCTTTCATTAGCCCCCCTCATATGTCATCATACGTTCATGCTGTATCGACCTACGTTGGTTGACACGAATTCGCCCCAAGAGCTGTCTGCGCAGCGAATTGTGGTTCCGCCATCCGCCCACCGCAAACTTTACGCCTGGCGGATTGTGGACGATTCCTGTTCTGAGAATGAGCTGCTGTGAGTGCATGCGCTTATTCCATCGTTTGGTAGTGGCTGAATGAGCTGTGGAAAGGTATTTACTAAGTGGGCTTTAAAAGCAAGTGACAAAGAGGTACATATTCAAAAGGTACTACATGAAATGTCTGTCGTATGAAACCCAGTCTATCGGGTTTATGTGATTATGCCGATGAGCATGCAGTAATGTCATGGAAATGGCAAATTACTTTAAACAATTCCAGCTCTTTGTAAATTATGAAAGTATATTTTACGAATTTCGACAACATGGTGCAATGTGTGGGTAGCAATATGATCACATAAGTACGCCTTTTCTTGTATAACACACTGACTGAAATAACCTGGTGTTGTCCGGATATTTATTTATCTCCTTCAACTATTATGGAAGGAAAACAATTAATTCTATGTAGAGGGTAAATTAAAGGAATTTTAATTGTCCTCTCCACGCTCCCCTCCGCTCCACTTTGCCACGCCCTGGTTTGACCCGCCCCGCCCCCTCCCTCCAAGCCACGCCCACGCTGTCTCCCTATCTGTCAATCCCCGCCCTGCTCCTCGTCGTTTTACCTCCACCCACACTCCGCCTCACCGGGAGCGGTGGCGCTCAGGACATCAACTGATGTCACTGCAGCGTCTCTGACCTGGAGGTCCTAGGTTCGAGTCCCGCCAGCGGCAGGATTTTCGACACTAGCTTTTCAGCTAGGTTGAATTCAGTCGCTGTCTGGAGGAGAATTCTAGCGGGCACCTGCTCTGGTCGATAGTTTCCCGTGGTTTCACCGATCAAAACCAGGTGACTGCCGGAGCAATACCCTAACAAACGGGCCACGGGCCTTGCGCGATCTTTCCTTCCTCCTCCTTGTCCTATCTTCACTCCTTACACACAAACTTACACTAACATGCATTACATTACCACATATTCCGAGAGACCGACGCGTCGGGAGCATAGAGCTAATTCCGGCTGGGGCGGCGCCCCGCTGGTGGGAGATATTTCCTTGGGGAAACCCCGTTAGGCAACGGTAGGCCGGCGCCGGATCTGGGCATCCAGCGGGGGAAGACCATCGTCACCTTCCGAGCAAAAACACGCAGTACACTAACTGGCCTAATGACCATATTAGTTGACGCGCCCGCCAACAATCAAATCGCTCGCCCCCTGCGCGATCAGGGCTGCAGTTGTGCCTCAATACCTCAATACACAGCGGGTTGCCTGCAAGAAAATTAAATCCATTTTAGTTTTAAAATACATTTTGGAAGAAATTTTGAATCCCGAACTTCCTATATTTTGTTGTACAACCCATTCGTGCAAAATTTGGTTGATATTGCTGCCTTCGCCCCGACTTTTTCTGAGTGAGTGAGTATTTCATGTTTTCTGTGCGCTACTTGTTTTGATATTTATTTGCATGTAATTTCCTGGGGCGGGTCGGTGTTCCTCTCTGTGGGACGGGAAATCCTATGCCGATCTTTCCCTCCGGCTCGCGGGTCTCACGATTTGCGCTTCGCCTTGAGAGATTTCTGTGAAATATTTCTTTATTGCACCCTTGAATAGCTCCTATGACGTGGTCCAGGGAGTATTTAGAATTTACGGGTGTCAGATACTTTGGTCATTAATTTTGTGAGAGTAGCGCATGTTATATCTGGGAATTGGCGGTTCATTTTCACTTGAATATAAGGTTCAGTGTCGGAGCACACGGCCTCTTTCGGGGGTTTCCAATCAATGTGTCTCCCTTAGGGGTCACTGCCACTGCCTGAACGAGCCCCGGGAATAGAAAGGGAGCGGAAGGAGATCGCCTGTGGACCGTGGTCCGTTTCTGAAGGTACTGCCCCGGCATTCGTCTCTTACTGCTCGGAGAAATCAGAGAAAACTACGAATCAGAACAGCCGGTTGTTAGAACTCTTCTCCAGACAGCAGCTTTGTTGTACTATGATATGTGGATAAACGTTTCTCGAATCAACATGGATAGATCACTTAGTCGCCTAAAGACAAAATCCTATAAAAACACATGTAATAATGTATCATATGAACAAAACTATATTTCGTCAATAGTTTTCGTCCTTGCTGTAGAGTTAGTGTCTAAAATCCACAAACGTCGGGGCTGGAGCACTAGGACGTCCCAGTCAGGGGCGTTGATGTAGCAACAGTTGTTGCACTGAACCATCTCAGCCGGTGATTCTCTGAAACAAACATTATATTATTTTTTTTAAAAACATTTGTTGCTTAAACTCACGACACAACGTGTCTCCTAACCCCTTCTTGGGAGTTGAGCAGTATTGGAGTAATCCTCCGTTACTTTCTACGTATACTCAGGAGTAATCCTCCGTTACTGTATATATTTATGTCCACGTCTCGTCGCAGTCAGTTGTCAAGAGGACCGCAAGGTCTCCGCGTACGCGCTTCCCACCACGCGTCCTGCGTCACTACCCAGCGGCCAGAATTGGGAAGGAATAAGGATAGGGGTAGTGTTGCCTTCGGTGTGAAGTCTAGCAGTGAGCACGGTTTGCGTTTGTGAGTATTCTATCACGTTTAAATCACCCAACGAAGTCTTGCAAAACCTGCTTAGATTTCAGTTTCCTATCTGCAAGAGCGCTCTTAAACTGTCTGTTAATGAAATAGTGAATTGATATTTCCTTTACAAAAGAACAAAGAATTAGAGATTGATAGAACATTAAGATTTTCTCGAAATATAAAACTTAATACTTAAAAACTTAATTGTAGTCATCTCGTGGCGCAGAGTGAAGTCGCTCGCCTTTCACAAAATATATTCGGGTTCGATTTCCCGTCGAATCTCATGTGAAATTAAATTCAACAAAACGAGTTTGCCTGATTCACAAGGGCTAGTCCAACCCCTGTGAAGTGTCCTAAAACCCTACCCCTATCCTTATTCCTTCCCAATTCTGGCCGCTGGGTAGTGACGCAGGAGCGGGTAGTTGGAGGCGCGTACGCGGAGATGCTACCTGGCGGTCCTCTTGACAACTGACTGCGACGTGACGTGACACATGACAGGTAAAGTGGATAACATGGATAATGGAGGATTACTCCCCAAACGCAAAAAGCGCTCAACGCCCCCCAAGGGGCTTGGAGACGCGTTGCGTCAATTTGAACGCAACAAATATAAAGAATATTTTAAAAAATTTAAAAAATATTAATTTCCCTTGTTTCCTGCTTCTCTAAAGAATTGCTAGGAAAGCACCCTTACATTGGAAACTTGCGAAAAAGGGAAAACACTTTTGAGGCATGCGCAGTGAAGGATAGACGTCCGAAAATCTCTACTATTAGATACTTGCGAGGAGGATCAAAGTACGTCACAGGGATAAGAGAGATTCGTAACCTGCAGATCATCCTATATACGCCCAAGGTCGCACGTCACACTTCATGAGAATCCCCGATATTTAAAAAAAAATGTATTACTTCTCGTTCGACATTTCTGTCTCTCGTGGAGTTTGGATATAGTTCATTTTTTATTATAATGTTTTGGATATGGCCATGAATAGCAAAGGAGTATTCATTTCTACTTCTTAAAATGGTCTAAGTTTCGAAGGTTTGTTCAGGCTTCAAGGTTTGGTCTGAGATGTAACGTTGAAAATTAAGGTAGCGCTTGGAAGGGTGTAAAAACAAATGGCGGTGGTCTCAGTCTATCCTTGGGAAACCTTGATTTAATGCGGGGCCATGAAGCAAGCCGGCTCAATTTAAATATTGTGGAACAGGGTGAAGAGTAAAGATTTTGATAGAAATGGTCGTCTATTTTACTTATGTGTTCGTTTAGTGGCAATATATTTAGCTGAATGGAATTAATTTGGGGATTTGGAATAAACCATGGTGCCTTGATGGTCCGTCTCAGGAACTTATTTTGGAATGCAACTAACTTTTGGAGGTTACTGGGTGCTACGCCACCCCATAATGGACATAGGTTAGAGTGGGTTGAATAATAAATGTGCACTGTAATATTCGACTTTCGATACTACTGACTCTACTGAAACTACTGATCAAGAGTTAATTAAAGCGAACATTTTTGACGTTTTGACCAAGGCTGTATAAGCAGTTTCATGGATGTGAGATTTCCACGTTAGTCTTTTGTCAAATAATACTCCTAGATACTTCACGGGATGATATTTCCCGTGATGTGAAGTTCGGGGGTATTTTTCGGCCGCCGTAATGTGAATATATTTGCTTGGCATTTAGTAGGATTTAGCTTTATTCTCCATTTCTGAGTCCATTTACTATAATTGTTTAGATCATTTTGAATATTGTGTGAGAGGTGAATAGTGTAATATCATCAGCGTATAAAGCAACGTTAGAGTCGCCTTGGATTGGACTATCATGACTGAAAATGTTAAATAGTAAAGGAGACAGAACTGAACCCTGTAGTACTTCTTCGGCAATAGTGTGAGGGTAGATGTATCTGGGTTGTCTTTAACTACAAACGATCTGTTCGTGAGGAAACTTTCAGTGATCTTTAGTAGGTATTCGAGTATACTTGAAGTTTCCATTTTGTAGGGGAGGCCTTGATGTCAAACTCGGTCATATGCCTGACTTACGTCAAGAAAAACTGTCACTAAATGTTTCTTTTGGTGAAAACCGTTATCTGTGGCTTCAGTGATACGCAGTAGTTAGTGGTAGAATGGTTTGGTTTGAATCCGAATTGTTCCGATAGGATTTCTTGTATATTGTTGATACATTTTGTTAGTCTTGTATGGATTATACCTTCGTAAAGTTTTGATAAAATGGGAGCAGACTGATAGATCTAAAATTTTCGGCTATTCTGTTTTTTTCCCGTTTGCCTGTTTGCAGACTGGTAAAATGAGTTTTTTTTACAAGCGGCAGTAAAATAGTTTCATCGTAAAGATGCATTAAATATTGCAGCTAGAGCCGCTTTAGTCGGTTTGCTTAGCATTTTGGTGCAGACATTGTTAATATCGTCGATACCCGGAGATGTTCTTAATATTAGAAGTTTAATGACAGAGATGGTTTCCCAAGGGGAAATGAATTTGTTGGGAAGTTTCGCAATGGGGATATTAGAATTGAAGTAATTTACTATTTGCGTATTAAATTGTATATCGAAAAAAGGATGCGGTTTGAAGGTATTCTCTAAATGTGCAGCAAATATTTTTGATTTTTCTCTGTCAGAATAAAGTGTTCCCGAGCCATGTCCTAAAGGAGGAATTTTTCCTTTTTCTTTGGTACGTCTTTTAAAAGTTGACCAGACGTGCCTTGAGTTAGGGTGGATTTCCGCAATCAATTTATTGTTGTTCTGTAGACGTAATTTATCAAGAAGATTTTTTAATCTAATGCCTTATCTGATTAACGTTTCCCTAATATCTGGTCGCCTTGTGCGTTGTCAGACCCGTCTCAGATTATTTTTTGTTTTAATTATGTTAATTATTAATTAGGGGTATTGCTTTCCATTTTGGAATTCGATAAGGTGTTGTCGATTGTTTAGAAGAGGCAAATATCGCTTTAGAGCATTTTTCTATTTCATTGTCAATGTCACTCGCGGTATTACGATTTTCTGGGTAGTGTAATTGAGAAGTATTAACTTGGCATACTTATTCCAGTTGGTGTTTCCTGTTAATTCATTGACATTTTCTATATCAATTGGCAAAGAAAGCGAGATGACCATCGGGCAGTGGTCAGAATCGAGCTCTGATAATACACTTTGGTTTATCGGAAAATTAGTATTCTCAGTTAGAACATTGTCCAAAATATCTGGCATAACATTGGGATTAGTAGCATAGCGAAAAGGGGGACGTTTGAGGAAAATAATTGTGTATCTTACAAATTCCGCTATATTTTTGCCTTGCCAAGTTGTTGAGTTACAACCCCACATACTATTCTTGCTATTAAGATCTCCAATCATGATTGTTGCGCTATTTACACTAAAATTGTTTGGTATGCTAATAATGGGAATGTTTTATTAGGCGGTTTGTATGCTGCTATTATATTTAACGTACTGGACTTTAGGGTTATTTTAATTCCAACCGATTCGAGGTTCGCTGACCGAATCGAGGTTCGCGGAGTCGAAATCTGTTCATGTTTCAGTTCCTTGGAAATAAAAATGTCAACGCCACCTGAGGCTGAGACTTTTGTAATTCTATCATTTCTATATGAAACGTAGTCTGGCACGTTGAACCTTTCACCCGGCATTAAGTGGGTTTCTGTTGCACAAGCAGTTTTGACACCATGCTGTTTTAAAAAAGAATCTGAACATGTTTTCGTGCCGCTTAAGGCCGTTGGCATTCCAATTTATAATCTTCTTTTCTTCCTGAATAGTCTCCCTTTTTAATATGTAATGAAAACATTTCAAATATCATATTTTGAATTTGAGAAACTTAAACAGACATTACTTGACAAACGATTGATGATAGACCAGACCTGGAAATGAGAGGTGCCTTGTCTTGGCGTAATGGTTAGTGAAGGGCGCGGTTGGACTGGAGGGAAGTAGTTGGTTGACAGAGGTGGTTGGTTTTGATGGTTTTGGTTTTGGGGAGAAAGATTTAATAGGAAATACATTTGGGGACGTGGTCTGGGAGAAGCTGTTAAGTGACTTTACGTATTCTTTATACATCTGTAGCCTCTGTAATTCGCTGCATGGAATTCATGGCAGTTTACACACTGAGGCTGCGTATCTTTTACTATTTTGCAGTCCGTGTAATGGTGGTTTCCGACACATTTCACGCATCTCGGAATGATTCCACAATTTGCCTGTGAGTGGCCATATCTCTCACAGCGTTTGCATATAATTACTTTAGATTGTATTCTGCTTTGCATACTTACAACACTATGGATAAATCTATTTAAATAAAATATAATTTTGGCCTCTCTTTTATCCGTTAAATCTGTGGCACACATATGAATGGGTATAACTGCACAACAATGATCTTTGTTGTGCATTTGTTTCACTTTTAAAACGGGAAAATTTAATCGAATGAATTCATCGTAAATTTCTTTTTCACTGTACGTAATTGGGATATCTTTAATCACAACCGAAAGCGATTTTAGAGTAGGATCTCTGTATGTGAAATACTGTTCATTTCCTTGGTCACAAAAAATTCTGAAGTTATGGAAATATTCAATTGATATAAACATTAATTTAACTGTATTTTTGGATGGTTTTGTTGCAAAGCCACTTTTAGTAATGCTTTGAATATCTTTGATTAGTTGATTGTAATCAGCTGCATGAATATTAATAGGTGGGACTTACACTAGCACAGGTTCTGAAGACATGGAACTTGCTGATTCAGGGTCGCATCTAGTCGATGCCGCTACATTATAAAATTTTTGATTTTGATCACTAGCTTTTCACTTCTTGGTTTGGGAGTCACTGTCTAAAGCTGATTCACTTACTTATTTCATTGTAGAATCGTTTTGGGAGTTGTTTGTTGTAGGCTGGTTGCCTAAGGTGACAGCAGCTGCGCCTTGCAGAACAGCTGCTGCCCAGCAGAACACTTGGTTGTGGCTGATGGTGTTGGAGATAAAAATTTTGCTGCTGCATTTTGAGTTTGAGTTGATGATGATGATGATGATGATGATGATTGTGATGCTTTGGGTCTCTTAAGGTTTGCTGAAGATGTCCGGATGGAAATGTTGGTGAATCCAATGCTATATTATTAAGAGTTTGCAACGCTTCGTTTATGTTTCGTCCGAGGTTAGAGCATAAATGGCCACTATGTGAAAAGATACTGCTGATTTCGTTAGATTTCTATAATAAATCGTGATAAGTAACTGTTAAGTTGCAGATAATCAACCAATACTCAGGTTTAGAGAACTGTTAGCACACGAAAAAAGCGTAGCTCTTCCAATAGAGTGGGAGCGCCCGAAGTGCACGGGGCGGCTTCTCGGAGTGAACTGAGAATCCACGATATTAAAAAAAAATTAGTGCCATTCTCACGTCTCATATCCCTACGCACTTTCATATAGTATAGCAGTGGATATAATGAAGCTGAAGTACAGAGTAGTACCCAACGTGTATGTTCAGCTAGTGGTAATATTTGCCTAGATTGCTCCATGTGATGGTTGTCAGCAGCGTTAAACCATTGTTCCACTCGTTGCGTCACAGTTGATTGTAACATTAAAAATGCATGTGACTTGTCCATATCACCGTCTGAATAAAGGGTAATAGTAAACGCTTCTTCTCAATTTATTATATTCCTACTTTGAATTACATGCCTATTTAGTGGCAATTGTCATCGATCGCTCTTCTCTCACTCCCAAGGAGTGTTCCATACCCCCTGCTGTATTTCCAGCCCGGTGGGTCGGCTAGCGCCCAAGGCTCGAGGGCCTTCGATTGTCGCCGTGGGTGGGACGCGGCGTTGGAAAGCGCGGGGCGGGGGGGGCGGCCCGGTAGCCGAACGCGTGCTACAAATGCCGCAGGTTTCGTTCTCTTCTCGCGTGCGAACTCGGAACTAATGGCGGCTCCTACGGCAGCGCCGCGCACTAGATCGTGGGGCCGCCGCGCCACCTGCGCGTTACGGCGGCAGGATCGCTCCCAGCCCCGCCCCCTCCCCGCCCCCACGTCCGCAACCTCCCTCCACCGCCCCGCCTCGCCCCGCCCCGCCCCGCCCCGCCCCGCCCCGCCCCCCGCCCTCCCCGAAGGGGGCCAACGCGGCCGCAGGGCATTTTTCCAGAATGAGCTTAGGTATGTGTGCGTGTCGTGGTAGGCACGTGAAATTGCTGATACATTCATTTAATGAAATGAGATGTAATTTCAAACGAGTATATCTGCAAATGCTTTCCTGCTAATGCAAGACGTTCCATAAATGGCCCAGTGGAAATTATTTTAATGCTTCATAATTGCGTCATGTTTAATCTATTTTATTTTCCCAGTTCTGGCAATGTGTTATTTTTATTAGCTAGGATGATTGTCATTCAAATGAAGCTAATAATACTGAAGTGCAATGTATTTTAAAGGTCGACCGCAAATACAAGTAAGCAGTTTTAGTATTTATTTCATTATCTTCTTCTTCTAAAGCTTCTGTTGGTTTTTCATTATTAATTTTCTTATTTGTTTTCCTCCTCTACTTCCCGAAATGAAGATTCCCTTCAGACGTCTTTCCATGTCTTGAGAAGGCGTCACACCTATTTCATTGTCCTGTGTTACCTCCAATTTCACATTGTTTTCTTGGTTTTATTATTTTTTCTTAATACTTATTTAACGCAATATAGTCTTTAACTTTAAAATGATTAGCTTTCGCAATTGTACTCAGATTGAAAACCTAAAATAATGTTTATTGTAAAATTAAGATATCGATACATTTGTAATTTTTATATAGTTTAGAAGTTCAATATAATATTCATACTACAACTATTGTGAACTTCGTAGGTGGCTGATCTTCATCTCCATGATCAATTTTCTGTCTCATCGATCCTTTGAACAAATACGCAAATGTACTCTTGCTTTGGTCACAAAATGTAGATTTCTCCCTCGCTTTCCTCACTTATATATTTTACTATGATGACGTCAAATAATATTTTCGATATTATTATAATTAACAATGATCTTAAGATCACAGCATTTAATTTTTAAATTTTTTGGGTATATTTTCTGTCCAGTTGATTCTCAAACCGCTTGGAACATGCAAAACTATTCGTATTTGGAATAATTATACCCAGCTTTGCAAAACGATTACTCTTGAAATTACGAATTTAATTCAACTTAATCGATTATTGAAGAAGCTTTTACGTAACTATTTTATCCACATATATTCCGCATCAACTTACTCTTGCTTGCAGTCGTTGCTGTGTCTCTTCTCCCGTGAAGATCTCTCTAGAACCCATAATGCTACGTTCGGCGAGACTGTAATCATCTTCACTGGAGACCGGCTGGCGCGAGCATAAAGGGATAAATCCCCTTCTGCCGTTTAGCCGTCAGTTCGAGTTCTCCCTTGGGAGTGTAGTCGCTCCGGTGTAAGGTAACAGCGTATTCCGCCTAGCGGAGTCGGGGGCACCCGGGAAGTACAAAAGCGCGAAACAGCGTGGCGCGGAGCGGGACGAGAAAGGCCGGGCCGGGGAAGAACGAGGCCTGGCGGGGAAGGAGTCGGCGGGGCGGGGAAGAACGGGACCTGGCGGGGAAGGATGCGGGGGGCGCGCAAGGGGGGGGGGGAAGGGCGATGCGTCACGAGTGGCTTCGTCGAGGGCGAAGCGCCCCCAAGGGCGGGGGGGCGGGCGGCCAGGCGTGCGCCGCGCCCGTCTCTCGCCTTCGTTATTCTCGCGCTATCCCTATTTCTGCGTTTGTAGCCGCTGCTGGGGGGTACGAAGACGAGTTCGTTTGGAGTATTTCATCGCCGGTTGCAGATACAGACGCGAGCAAAGGGAGCACCTCCACCCATATCACGTGATCCCAATAAAGCACTCCAACGAGCGGGCGGGAGCGATGCCGGAGGCGGCGGAGAGGAGACGGCTGCGGCGCCGGCGGCGGCGGCGGCGGCGGCGGCAGGGGGCGGCGGCGGAACGCTCGGAGGCCCGCGGTGGCTGGCAGAGGATGGAAGGCGGCAGGAGGAGATAGCAACGGCGTTGGCGGAAGGGCGATGAGCCGGGGGGGGGGGGATGGCAATGGCAGTGACCGGGCACGCCCGGGCAAGGCAAGGCCGGGGCTGGCCCGGACAGGGCGGGGGTGCGTGGTTAAGTTACGATAGAGCTACATGCGAGCGAGGGCGCGCTACCTGCTCCAGCGAAAGATCGCCGCGTGGGCGCGACTTACAGTGTCTTCCGGGGGAGGGCGGCACCCAGAGGCAGCGGGCTCAGCCAACTGCTTCCACCAGCTACAAATGACTTCTTCGCAGGTGCCTACATTTGTTCACAATATCATGTCGTTTTCCCCTGCGCAGAACGCATCACGGCGGAGAGAAATTTCTGAAGGTGTGTGTATGTTTTAAGGAGATACGAGCGAGGGATCCTCGTGCTGCAAAATGCACTCGAATAAATGCAGGATATACGTCCATTTGGAAATGAGCTCGAAATGTGCGACAAAGAGTGGGATTTGTCATTCTCGTTTACGTTGCGTAGACAAGGCTAGAATAAATTTTGCAGCTTCTTCAGTCATTACACTCGTTGTTCAAAACGTATTCGCTTAAAAAGGTTTTTTCGCAGAATGTGAGTGAATTAACGATGATCACCATATGAAACTTTATCATATGCAGGGGTTAAGAGATTACGAATTACGCTGTTATTTTATCTATCATAATAAGTCGCGGGGATAATACAGACACAGTTAATAATAATTAATTAGGTGTGTTAGCAAATGTTCTTCTGCTGGTACGAATCCTGATGGTGACAGATTGTATGGACCTGTCAAAGCTGAATTATCACAGTTTTACCTTCGGCCGTTTCCGCAGTTTTCCTTTCTATTATACGTAAAATAGACTAGGTTATGCCTAATGCTTCCGTTAATCGATGCTGATATTTTGTTGGAAATATTCGTCTTGGGAGTCCGTGACAGCGGGAAACTGATTTTTTGAACGTCCTTCCGTCTGCCTTGTCACCAACTCCGCTTCTCAGGAGTCCGTATTTGGATTTGGTGCCGTCTCGCGCTTTATACTGTTTACTGATTTCTCCTTTAACAATTATTACTGAATTTAAGAGTAGTTGTACTGTCGTACGCTTGATTATAATTTTGCCACACGAAGTTGATGTGTTTTTGCGGCATAATACGGACATATCCCTGCTGTCATAAATATAATAATCATGTAATCTTACGAGTTCTTCGTGATGACACTGCGGTAATATGAATAGAAACTTGATGTCTCCTTCGAATCGTCCTACCCTACATATAGTTGGGCGATTAAATGACGTTACAGTAAGAATCTCATTGCGACGAATAAGCATACACGTGTCTTAGAATTAGCAAACTTCTAGAGCATAGAAGGATCGGAAATGTTCAGTTTTGCCAATGAACATATAGTGGGAAACTGGATAAAACAGTGTTATGCTCATTTAAATATGTCATTTGCTTCTGATAGTTACGCAACCTCTTGTGCAGAGTAATTCGACAAGTAGATAAAATTGCCTTGACTGCGTTAGAGCATGACCTGCCGAATATATATGCGTCATCTGTTGCGTAGAAATCAGTGGAAAATGTCAAATGTGTAATTCCATTGCATGAAATTTCTCATTACATTACCTACTAGCAAAAAGTGATTAGTTGAGACCCTTCCCCTTGAAGTTTCTAACATTTTTTTAAAAATTCTGAGACAGCTATGTATTGATACATGTGCCAATGTGCAAAAATAACGCAGAAACTTAATTTTTCTTTTATCGAACACAAATTTACACGAGTCTCTACTGCGCTCGGCCCAAATGCGGTCCTATTGCCGCGGCCAGCAACGCGCGTGTATTACCGAACTCTGCGTGGACTTGCTCAAAGCTGAGTCGTGATGCGTCCTCTTTATAAAAAAATTCTCGAGTGGACGTGCACCCAGCTCTGAATGCGGCGATATGTACTGAATCGTTCCATGCCCATGCTGCAATCTATACAATGGGATGAAGTGCTGGTTTGTTGGTTAAATAATCGTCGTTCGTGATTCGTTGCCGCCGTCATCGCCTGACCTGGGAGCATAAGATGTATACGTGCTTGTATACGTAGTATTGATGAAGTATTGTAATGATTTTCGTGAATTTCATGTAATGAAGTTACGTATGTGATATTTGGTCCTTTTTGTAGGCACGTCTCTTTGACATGAACTCTCTTTGACTCCGTTAGACCGCGACCGGAGTGCATTATAAGTTGCCTACAACTGGCAAATGGCATATTCTCTGTTGAAATTTTCTATCGTGTCATATTCATTCGGAAAACGCAGACCTCCTCGACCATGCTACCTGCACTAGAAGTTTTGAAATATATTTTCTCAGAAAAACTATACGTAAATTTGATATTAAAACAGTAACAAATTCGTCATTGTTTTATCTCAATTTAAAATTGCTTCATTTCAATTTCATTGATCTAAATATGAATATGTATAGTCTCAATAAGAGGTTGTTTGGTATACATTTGATGTTATTATTCTCAACTTGAATGAAAAGTTGAAAAAGGAATACAAGAAAATAAAAAAAACGTTATGTATTACCTTCGCAAATTAACACATATTCGAAGCATTTATTTGGTAGGCGACGCGCTGCCGTCAAATGTTAATTGTTCTGTGTTCCTTGTTGTAGCATAGATTAAAAAATCTTGCAGTATTAATTACTCCTCGTCTAGAATTATGTTTCTCCGAATATTGCGTGCCAAAATTCGTTTTCGCAACGTAATCAGCCAGTGAATTCAACCAGTTAGATTTAGTGTTGCGCTGTAGAGTGCCACTTTCACGCAGATGGCTCATGACATCAAGTGTCAGTCATCTTCACGTCCTTGGTGACAGTCGTATCTGAAATTTCTGCGGTGGATTTATCGCATCTTTAATGACCGAGGTAAATGAAGGCTTTCCGCGACATTTCGACCCCACTAGCTCTGCTATTTTAATAGGAGATAATAGTCTGGCTTCACAATTAAATTTCTCTATCTGCCAAAGGACAGCTAAATGACTTCTGTTGCTGCCACAGGTCAGAATAAAGTTATTTTTCTAACGTTCATGTGAATTAAAGTTACCCGTACCTTATTATTCACTCCGATTCGGTGATATTTATGTCACCCGGAAGCAGACAGCTCGCAGTTGCTCATTGTATTTGTCGTCTCATATTTCGACTCCTCCGATTAATTCGGCGCCGTTCTCCATTGGCTTTCTTTTAAATCATTCAAGGTTTTGTCTTCGAGGTGAGGTAGTCAGAGTCATGTGCAATTAACTAGTGTATATTGTATTTATTTATTTATTTATTTATTTAGTCAAAAAACAGTCAAAAACTGTATGTGACGTATGGGGGAGAAAATCATTTGCTCACGCTTTCTTGAGTATAATTTCG
This sequence comes from Teleogryllus oceanicus, assembly GCA_964035755.1. Classification (NCBI taxonomy): domain Eukaryota; kingdom Metazoa; phylum Arthropoda; class Insecta; order Orthoptera; family Gryllidae; genus Teleogryllus; species Teleogryllus oceanicus. Next base: position 210,888,570 of record CAXIVR010000001.1, on the reverse strand, counting down.
AACGTTAAAAATTAAAAAAAAAAAATATTTAAAATGTTTTAGCTTAACGCTCAGTGTATACTTTCCCACACAATATGATATTTCGAAGCTTGTATTAAGCTCTATTTGTTTATGAAGAATGCTTCATTTATTAAAAGTAACAACTACGAAAACGCCGTATTGTTACCTAATATTCAGAATATTTATACAGTTTGATTCGTAATGTGAATACTATATCAATTTATCCATACGTTTGACTTCTCTAAGGCCACATCATTTTGTGGAGCCTTCGCCGAGGATCAATGTTTATTATGTTTAGGGGTCGGATTTTGATGACCTAAAACATCGCCAAAAATGGTCAATAAAATGCTCTTGAAAAAGCTTTAAAAATGCCCCAAAACAAAGAAAAATTACGTAAAAAAATTCATCAAAATCAGTTAAGATAAAGAACTCAAACTGTTGGATACGTTAGTGATGTAATCGAGGCTTCTTCCATTCGTTCGAGTGAACTCAGCTTGCAAACTTTTTGTTTGGACTGTTCTTTACCAGAAAATATCTGACTTTAGTTATCCCTGAATCGGCCGAACCGGCAATGACGCTGATGTACATTACAAGAATTACAAACACCGCCTGTCGGAACAATCTGCGAGCGAACAAATCGAATAGGTTACTGAGTAATTCTGTGAAGAACATTTGTTGCATCTCGTAATTATAATTTGAGACAAGTACTATTAAAAATGACATTAAAATCGATGAAATTAGCAAAAAATGCATTAAAATTTACGGGAAAATGTAAAAAATTACTTACTAGTCTAAATTGCAATTTTTGTCAATTTCATGACTTATAAAAATGGGTCATTTCGTTTTGTCATAACATAAAATGAATTTCTATACTAAACGGCATTGTTCTAAAGTGAAACGAGAAAAATGGCATTTCATTAAAATCCGCCACCTATTCATTATTATTATTATTATTATTATTATTATTATTATTATTATTATTATTATTATTATTATTATTACAATTATAATTTTAACGGAGTATACATAGATCAGAACATAAGAGGTTTTACATATGAAGTGAAGGCTTCCTTTCTTATTACCTAAAATTAAATTACAAACTATTTTGGGTGATTAAATATTCTTCCGACACCTCTAAAAACAATCCAGATCGGAAAATGTGAATATTAATGCTTCGTAACGGTATATATTTTTAATTCTGGATCTGTGAAAGGGATGTTTCCAGAGTCTGAAGTTTCCTAGGTGTGAAATTTGAGTAATGGACTGATGGAAGTGTGTGGAAAGATATGTTGTATGGTGTTCTATGGAGTCGAGTTGGAATTCAGGATCAATGTATTGAAATATTTAACGCTGCGAAATCTCTATGCTCATTACGCTTCTCTCTGTTTCTGTTTCTCCGTGTCAGTCCTAGGCCTTCACTTCTCACAGCATCCGCCGACCCGTCCCAACCCTCGTCCTGCTCGGCTGCTGGCGTCGCGGCGCGGCGCGGCGCGTCGCGTCGGGTCGGGTCGGGTCGCGGCGCGTCGCGTCGCGTCGCGTCGCGTCGCGTCGCGTCGCGTCGTGTGTGCGCGATCACCGCTCCACTGAGTTCGTAATGAGCCCTAACAACAGACCAGCCCTACGGAGGAAATCCTCTTGCGCATTAGTGGCTACCAGAGTTCCTGTTTCCTCGTAATGCTGAGCTCCATATTGGGCGTATGTCACTCCGCCAAGTCGCGCCGACGCGACGCGACGCGCTCCGAGGCGATGCGTGTCTGCAGACAGTTGAACGTCGCCGTTCGACGCGCACGCGCGCGGAGCCCATCGCCTGGATTTGAAGCGGCGGCAGAGGCGCGGCGCGCTCAGCGGAGAGCGTCTCCCGGCAGATCCACCAGCGGGGCGTGGGGGGAGCAGGAGGACGGCACACAGACGCTCGTGACTTCCGCACGACTCATCTGGTTCGCGGTGAAGGCAGCCAAACACATTTTCCCACCAGTTTCAGACCCTTGTCAGTTAGCGGCAGTCGCAAAGCCTCATGCAGCAGCAGGAGATAAGACGTGGGATACGTCGTTGGCATCGTCATTTCATATCACATGCGGAATAATGTTTTGCCTCGAGATGAAGCAAGAAGTTGTCTGTGTTATTTAATGAATGCAGCAAATATATTTTCTAAATTTCTTTATTTTCTTCTGAATATTTTAATTTTTTTCTTTAATGTTTAGTGTAAAAATTTATTATATCACTTTTAAAACTCATTGAAAGTTATACATTCTTAATCACAATCAATTTTATTCCGATCACTTTCAAATTGAGGTCTTATTTTGGGGTCAAACACATTAAAATTCAAAATAAGTAATGATAAATAGAAAATCTTGAAAGTGAACTTTTGGACATGTATTGTTTTTTTTAACCATTGAAAAACAAAAGAAAATTTGAACTTATTTTTCTTCTCCCTTCTTCCTGCTCCTCTTTGTTATTTTTCTTATTCTCTTCTTCCTTCTCTGTCTTTCCCTTCTCCCTCTTCTCCTCCTCCTCCTCCTCCTCCTGCGTCTCCTTTATATCGCGTAACGTTCGATACCATTAGGGATGTTTATAATTGGGGAAAACCGAGAACGCGTAAATTCACTAACGAATCCAGAAACAGATACGAAATGGTAGGGGGTATTGAGAAGATATTTCAGGCTGATTACGGTCTGTTCTCGTAATTATATTTGTTGTAATAAATAGAAACATTTAAATTATTAGCTTGAAATAAAACGTACTTTCATACCCCATTTGCATGAGAAACGATTAATATATGTGCTAATTGCTTACAAAAAATTACAGAAATGTCGACTTCAGGGGGAGCATGGCATTTCTCTGGATTTACCACAGTTGAAAGTGTAAATATTATCGGACAAGATAATATCGATGTGTATAATAGTCAAATCAACTTTTTCCTTCAATACAAATTCTTGTTTCTACGTGTTATTTATTGTGTAATATATGATAAACGCTAACTTTTATGCCGAGTGCTCTTGCTTATAAATGAGTGTAAAGGAGTGAGTAGGTATATGTGGTTATCAGTTCAACTAGCATCGTCAAGGAAACGCTCAGTTGGGTGCGCCAGTTCCTTTCCTGGACAGGGGTCGCTCGATTTGCTGTTGCGATTCATTGTGCCAAAGAAAAAATATAAAAATGACCTAAGATGAATGATTTTGGATGGAATGATGGCTGAGATAGGTTACTTATGTGAAACTTCAACCGCCAAGAACCACTGGTGTGAACGATCCTACCTTAGGGAGGTTTCGAACCAGCCGCCTTGACTCCGCGTCCTTGAGCCAAGCTCTCAGTTCTTAGGCCAACACGCGAGAGCGCTAATTAATTTGAGAAAATTTCCTTGTCTTTCTTAAGGCAACTTATCTTTGGTCCCACCACTTCTCGATGATTCATGCCTGATGTGAACATTATATGACTTTTTTTCATTTATTTCAAGTCGTATCAACATCAGACTTTATTACAGAATGTAATGGTTACAGTATTAATACATGGTCGATTTGAAGGATTTTTGCAATAGTAATGAACTTACAGTAAGGTATTCATAATTGTTTTACATTCTACACATTTAACACAAACGTTAGCATACACAATAGAATTCAGTTATATTATTACAAAGTTATATTACAGCTATATGGAAATAAATGTGTGCATAAAAAAATACCAAGTAATAAATATATAATGTTAAATTAAATGTAAAATTGATAATTTTTACAAAAGGTTATTGACATAGACTCCGAATGAATAGTTTGTTAAAATGAAATTGAAATATTTAGAATAAACAATGGGTCTGATGGAATTATATTCGGGACATTCCAAGAAAATGTGGTCAATATTAAGCAATTTTTTGCAACAAACACACAATGGGTTGAATTTTTTTCAGTATATGACTGTGACAGAATTTGGTATGGCCTTATCGAATCCGTGAAAGTTCCTTGATCGAATGCGTAAATACGCCACCGTTCCCAACGAGAAATATTTGCTTAAGTTTAAGGGCAAAAATTCGTTGATTTCCTTATGAATTTTACTCTAAACGTGTTTTTGTCACAATTTTCATTTACACGATTCATTAACGAAGACTTACATAATGTAGTGTATTGCAATACCAGGCAGAAATGGCACATTCCGAAGTTTTACAGTGAGATATGTGTATATGTTACGGTAAAACTGCCGTTGTTTGAGGCGCAAACTCAACACATTATGAACGAGGTCGCTAAGTAAATGTGCCGCCTCATAACGGAACCTGAACACCGCGGGACTGATCCATCGTGTTTTTAAGAGCGCTACTGGGAAAAGCTCCGCCGCGCGCTGTGCAGCCGTAGAAATGCGAGTGGAAAGTGCGAGGGCCGTGGGAGGAGGGCGGCGCCTCCTGCATGAACGTGAGCCGATAAGCGTTTGTAACGTGAGCCGCACGCCGCGCTCTGCTTCTAAAGGTTGAACGTACCTCCGGCGGCCAAGGTCAGCGTCAAGTGCGCCCGTACCCGACAGCGGCTTGTGCGCGGGCTCATTGGCATTCCGTGTCAAAGGCAGGATTACTCGTGTTGGAGATACTCCAAATCCTTTGCGTCAAATCCCAAAGTCCTTGTGCAAGATTAGGTTAGACTCGGGTTAGATTTGCAAGGGGAAAAGTGGATGCGCTTTGCGATTCTTATATGCGTTTACATTCTAACAGTAATCATATGGATTTTGTATTTTCTATGCCATTTTTCACTAGAGTCGTATTGCACTTTACACAGCTGACGTCATGCAATAGTTAGGCTCCAAGGAAGAGGGTACCTGCCATTGAATGTCTTATTTACGTGTTGTGTTATAGAACGATTTTATATTTTTCTTATTGAAAAAAATATATAAATATATTGTATCAAGTCGTTGAGGAATTCGCGAGGATTTTTTTAATGTTTAATTTATCGCAGTGGTATACGAGAGTATTTTATTTGTTGTTCGTGAGCAATTTGCGTGCTTTTAGGAAATGCATTTAATGAGGTGACAATTGTATTCGTAACTAGTAATAATACTAATGGGAATAATTTCTTCGTTCCAACCTTTTTCCTTTCTTGTTTATATACCGTCTTCTATTAATGAATATTCTTAAATTTTGGATTTGCCCATAATCTGCTTTGTAGTTAATTTTAGTGTAATAATTCTAATTCAACAAAACCCCATCTCTTGCATTCACGTACGTAACTTTACGTACGTCCAAGTCTCACATCGATAACAGACTTTGTTTCGGGATTATGAAGGATTTGTTTTACTTCTGCTCCGATGAAATCCATTAAGTACTCACCGGCCACGTTGTCTGTAAACTACATTTCTTAAAACATACTAGGTTTACAAAAACGTACGTTTTCATAATACTTTCGGTAATAACTTCTGAACTAATGCTGGGCTTGTTTCTAATTGAAAGGCAGTATAGGGATAATTATCTACAACAGAAAAAAATGATTTAGCTACATTGCTTTCTCATTTGTAATTTATTGTTGATAAACTCATTTCATGATATCCAATACAATGAGTAGGGTAAAACGATTTACAATGTGTTGGTTAGTTTATAATCCGCGTTCATTTTATTCTTACAATATTGCTTTAAAATTTGAAAAGAAATTATTTTATTGAATTTTAGTATTTAAATAGTACAGAGCAACATGTTGGGATAACTCAGGTTCAAACTAAAATCTGTAAGTTGCATAAGAAAATATTGTTTTTTCAATCTACTATGGACTGTAAATGGAAAGGCTTCTGAAAAGACACAAAGTGGAGCCATAAAATCCTAAAATACTGATGTATACGAAATTTTAAAATAATCAAACTTTCCTATGTCATGACTACAACTTTTCTCTGAAATTAGTGATGCAACAATAGCAAATACCTTCTCGCATAATTTATTACGTTTACGTAGTACGTTTACGTTTACAATTACAAACACTTTAAAGAAAAAAGAACTTTGCCCGTCCTGGTATTCGAACCACAGCTATCCATTAAAACATTACACCCATTCCACGTCAAATCGCACAAGAGTTGACTCGACTTTTTTAAAAATCTAAGATCTTTTTTATTAAATCTAGACATCAAGAAAAGAGATATGTTTTTTTATTTCCCTGAAAATTGAATATTTGTGTAGTTATGAAGAAAATTGAATTTTGTCCAGACCTGAAAGTTAATTTGGTAAGGCATTAGAACTGTGCATTGTGAATAAAGTTCAGGAATTCTAAGGTAAGCGAGAACAAATAGTTGGAGTGAGTTGTGACGCACCAGAAAATTTCCAATGTGAGTCAAGAATCCCTAATTTAATAACCAAATTCAATCGTGAAGTTGCACCACCTCAAGAAGTACTTATATTACTGCTTCATTCAAAGAAACCGACGGCCAATAACACAAGAAAGGCGTCTATTGCAGCAATTTACTGCAAACTGGTCCGGAAAAAAATATTTCTTAAAGTTGCTGAGATCCCACATTGATTTTTTCTGGAGTTGTCAAACATACTGTAGTGCATCTATTGATATTTTTTTTTTAATTTGAGCTCATCGAGTTTACAAAAATATTCAATTTTCAAAATTTTAAATGTTTAAAAAATTGAAAATTGAAGAAATTAAATATTTTGCAAAATAACAAAATTTAAACGTTTTTAAGTTTCGAATGGAATTTGAACGGGGTCTCTATAATTACTGTATTCAAATATGTGATATTTCCAAGTTAGTGATGTGCGTCATCTTTAGCAACTTTCAGTATGGAATACTTCCGAAAATAATAAAGTTAGGAAAATATAAAAATACACATGTTTACTTATTTGATCGATATAATAAACAGAAAAAATAGAAAATAATAAAAAATATGAAGGTCAAATTTGGGTCTCATTTGTGCGATTTGACATGGAATGGCTCATTAGCACCATCGTACCTACATGAAAGAGTACTTTAATTTTGGGTACAAAGAAGAAAATAAATATTTACACTCGAACACTTCTAAGATTTTAAGAAGTCATTTGAAGCATGTGCGTCCACAAATTCATGTAATACATAAATACACATGTGTTGTTGGTTTCATTTTATATTTTGCTCAACCTCAGTTGAGGCTATGAGCTGTAGATTGAACTAACACACAAAACTGTTATTAACGTTCTTTAGCGGAAGTTCAGTCTTTAAAGGTAGACCTATCGACTGCACAGTGGACTAAGCAACCACTTGCAATCGATCATCAAATCGCACCAGAAAACTCCCTTTGCCATCTCATCATTGACGCACTCTGTTGGAAGGAAAGTGGACTAATATGAGGTTAGTCAACTTTGCCGCTAACGAGAGTATGCGACATAATATTCGCTACCGAAATCAGTGTCTCGATTGTGTCGGTGAAAACTGTCGGTGCTATGTAATTACTAGGGAACGGATTATCATGTAAATACATATTTTTACAGGGACAAGATACCTGCATTCACTAATATTTTTTACACTTAACACGACATTCTGAACGAATTGGAACCATTTTTATTTTACATATTTTGGTATAATTACATATTTTTAGATATTTTATCTATAGCTACATATTTCGTTACATTTTAATATATTTATAGGTCGAGAATGAAGATTTCACTTGTGATGTTCGAAATATATGTTACTTGCAAAGTAACTTAGTTACTGAAATACTTAAAAAAAAAACACAATGCGCTTGTATTAACGCCGGACAATCGCTATTAATTGGCAAACTTATCTCCCCCCGCCCCAGTTCTTCTTGGAAACAGCGTAGTCGGGATCAACGATGAGCGGATGTAGTATGTGAAGCAGAAGGAACTTCAACCACGTGCTCGTGTTTCATAGACCCTATGCGTAACTCGATAAAAAGAAATGAGATCATTGTCTTATCCCTTTTCTGGAGTAGGGGGGGTATGTTCCCTTTCCCCCCTTCTTTCACAGGCTACACGGTACTATTCACTTGAGCTCCACTCCTCGTAAACAACATTGGATATAATACGAAAGTATTATGTTTCGGAAGAAACTAGCGAATAATCGCTTCTGTAGATGTAAAACTTTCATTTAGTCTCTCTGAATTGATGTAAAGTTCTGATTCGGCAACGTACTCTGCACGGAAAACGCTTGAAGAATGGAATTGTAAACATTATAATGAATATTTATTTCCCATATTTCCTATTTTTTCTTACATATTTTTGAAAAAATTAGTACATATATATGTACATATTTTGCTTTTTTTATTACAATAAAGTCCGTTCCCTAGTAATTACATTTGTGCATCTCCGAATCTCGAGTGTGAATTAAATGAATCATACATTTCTAGTAAGAGCTACTCATACCTTCCTCGCGTTCAAGATTTTGGTCCAATAGAAAAGAAGAAAAATATTCATCCACACATTTTTGTGTGTACAGATTGACATTTAATAATACAAAATGTTAGGAAGAAAAGTCCGATCACAGTGATTGAAATGACTTAATCCACTTTGTTTCTACAAGGTATTTCAACCAAAAGTTACAAACAGGAAACAGTCTGTATCGAAAACTAAGATAGAGTGGAAAAAAAAATCCTAAAAAATTCAAAAAATATTGAAATAATGAAGTGATTAATTTTGAGACACTTGATATTAGTAAAAGAAAATCACTTAAACCGAAAATGCACTGTCATTTCTATATTCCACAGGTCTGTCTGTCCTTATTCAACTACTGGTCTTTATTCATCCAGTACGTCATGACTGTATTCGATTATCGGTCCAGGTCCCTGGTGGTGAGCTACTCATCCAATGATTTATTGGAGGAAGAAGTTGTCTAAAAATTAGTTTTAAGAGTTCAATGGGATTAAACTGTATATTTTATTATTGTGTTCACAACTTTTGTTCAGAATAAATGCAACAAATATAGTGTTCTTACTTATTCTTCCAAAAATCCTAAAAGAGCAAAGTAGACTATCCCACATTAAAATGCACATATTAGTTATTATGTGGAACATATATTAACATTACAATGAAATTGAACTTATGATTCTTAACATGAAATTTGCTTTATTAGTAAATAGGTTTTTATTATACGAAAGCGATTTTTTATCAATTCATGCCGAAAACGCCCACATTTCATTTTTTTTATATGTTAGGGTGGAGATACCGGAATTGAAGAAAAGATGCGCAGAGTACACTTCTCCCAATAGTACGTAACACACAGTTTTTAACTGTTAACGTTAAATAATTAAACATAATACAATCTTTATTATTACAATACTACGTAACGGGAATAAATAATACGAATAAATAATGATGTGGTGTTATAACACTATATTTTAATTTTTCATGATTTCAGGTGCCAATTGAAATTTTTCTTTTGCAGCAGATTAACAAAGGCACTTTTAAATCACATGTGAACTTGCAAATCCCATTTCGTAGATTCGTAACAGGAAATATAATAAATGATTTTAAATACAGTTAGTTATGTGTGAGAATGAAAATGTTACTCCCCATTTTATAATACATTTATTAATATCAAAATCGCGCGTTCGTGGAGAGAAAATTCTACCTGCAAATCGTTCTTATATACACTGTTTTCTTGAATGTAATTCCCAATCGGGAAATTCCCATTTTGTTTACACTCTGTGCGCAGTAATATGTGGATGTGGAAGTTCATGGAAATTTGTGCATTTTAAATGATCATTAATCAATTCTCTGTTGTTCAAATAGAGACAATTATAAAATTTGCGAATTGTAATAAATATAATATGCTTTGTGATTACCAAGTGCTATTTCTTGGCTTATGGATCTATTACGAAAGTTACCGTATTGGAACTCTCTTTCTCTGTCAACTAGTCATAAACGTCTCTTAGTATGTTCAATTTTATTCCGAGCGATAGATGTTTCAACATATAGTAAAGGTTTAGAAGGCAAATAGAGGGTGTGGTTCAGTCGGACATGTTGCCTGGTGTACGCCAAGGACCCACTAACGCAGACCTTGACGTTCATTTATTGTGACACATGCACCTAATCATTGTTTTGCATCCTAATTCATTGTTTGAAGTCATTGTTTTATGCATCGAGACCGACAAGTCGAGGCAAAAACTCCTCAATCGATATCGAGCAAAGAACAGTAACTTCCCTCACGAAATTGAAACATTGTTTTCAATGATCGAGTAAAAATCTTTCTATAACAAATTATAATTTGTTTTATCTCCATTCTTCTTTGTTTTAATGTATTTCATTGTTTTATCGTGTTCACGGCAGTGAAGCGTCATTGCCTCAGAGTGTGACTTTCGTTAATGATTCAAAACCAAAAGCAGGAGGCCATGAAGCAGTCTTGCCTGTGTGACAGTGAAGTGCTCATTATTTTGCCAGACGAATTCCTCCCTTGTAAGCAGGTATTACATTCTGCTATTATAATGAGTGATAGTGTTATTGATAGTCAAAAGAATTGTTAAACAGCGCGAACGCCCCAGAATTACCTGAAAAGTAAAAAGCTGAATACGAGAAAACGTATGAGAATTTGAAAAATTGGTGTACACCGAAGAAAGTAAGATAACTGAAAATATCATGTTAGCTTATTTTGATGAAATGGCAAATAGTGTTGCACCGACTAATTTGTGGTCGACATATTCAATGCTGAAATATGCTTATATTCAATGCTTAAAAAAAGGTTTTCCACGTATTCTACCGTTTTTTTATTTAATGGAAAACTGTTTAGACTAAGTGTCATGTCAGGCTCGAATTCGAGTAAAAATATAACAGAATTTGATACTTTTGGTATTTTTATTCTGTAAATGTTTACGGAAATATGTATTTATCTAAGAAAAAGGTTTTATTGTGAATTATTGAAACTATCTGTATCCATTCGATAAGTCCACATCTGTAGATAATTGTTTAAAAATTCAAAATTACCTAATATAAGAATACAATTTCGAACGGCTCGCCTTTAAATTGGGCGAGACCAACTATTCTATTGTTGAAACACGTAGTAAGTACAAAATGTATAAATTGATGGGATATATATTTTGTACTTCCCTAATATATTTATTTATTTATACTTGTTTTATTCCGTAATTTCATCTAATTTCTGTGTAATTTAATTTCAATACTTACATACTAAACAATACCATGAAAACTGGATTTCTTTTTCTCACATAAATATATCAATTTCGCTCCTCATAATGCGTATGAATGATACGTGAAACGTGTTTCAGAAGATGTGAAAAATTAAACATTTTTTAAAAATTTTGCACTTTGATTGTCCAAAAAAAGGATACTGTGATGTTAAAGTTGTTCTAATGTTACTGAATAGGTTTATTAAGTTGTTAAAGAAATAAAATAATACTGATATATGCATTTGTGTTTCTGCACCTTTGTGACCATGCATGCTATGGAGTGGTGGACACCTAATTACCCCAAAAAGTAATTAAGTTCAAAAAGATCTGATTTTGGAGAAAACTGCATAAGAAACACGATTCTGCTCTCTCATGGCCCCTCACTTCCACCTATTCCATCGGGAGTGACGGTTCAGTGCATTATTTGATGTCACTGCAGTGCTTATGACCGGGAGATTCTAGGTTCGTGTCCCGACGGCTGCAGGAGTTTCTTTTAACACTAGGTATAGAGCTAAGTAGAATTCATTCGCTGTCCGGAGAATAATTCTAGTGCCCGGCTGCTCTGTTTGGTAGTTTTCCGTGGTTTCTCCGGTCAATACCAGTCGAATTCGGGAGCAGTACCCTAACAAAAGGGTTAGGAACCGCGCGCGATCTTCTTTCTTGTTCTATGTCCTCACCTCTTACTTACACCCACTTACATTCGCATGCAATACACTACCATATTTGTTGGGAGACCAGTCGCTAGCTTAGAACTTGTAACAGCTGGGCAAGCTGGACGGACTGTCGGACGGTCTGTCGGACGGTCTGTCGGACGGTCTGTCGGACGGTCTGTCGGACGGTCTGTCGGACGGTCTGTCGGACGGACTGTCGGACGGTCTGTCGGACGGACTGTCGGACGGACTGTCGGACGGACTGTCGGACGGACTGTCGGACGGACTGTCGGACGGACTGTCGGACGGACTGTCGGACGGACTGTCGGACGGACTGTCGGACGGACTGTCGGGCGGTCTGTCGGACGGTCTGTCGGGCGGTCTGTCGGACGGTCTGTCGGACGGTCTGTCGGACGGTCTGTCGGACGGTCTGTCGGACGGTCTGTCGGACGGACTGTCGGACGGACTGTCGGACGGTCTGTCGGACGGACTGTCGGACGGTCTGTCGGACGGGCTGTCGGACGGGCTGTCGGACGGGCTGTCGGACGGGCTGTCGGACGGGCTGTCGGACGGGCTGTCGGACGGGCTGTCGGACGGGCTGTCGGACGGGCTGTCGGACGGGCTGTCGGACGGATTCAGTCACAGTCTGGAGGTCTGACAGTCGAATTCAGTCAAGTGTGGAGGCGAATTCTAGCGGCCGGCTGCTCTGATATGTAGATTTCCGTGATTTGTCCGATCAACGCCAGGCGAATGTTGGATCTGTACCCTAACAAATGGGCTACAGCCCGCGCGCGATCTTTCTTTCCTCTTCCTTGTATCCTCACCCCTTACACGCACACTTACACTAACATACACTACACTGCCACACATGCCGGGAGACGGATTGGAGACGCGGTTCATCTCGGAAAGTCAAGAGCCCAGTGACTCCTGCCGCGGAAGCCTACGAATCCGAATTCTTTCTATTGATGTGTCTGTTATTTGTGTTCCCGCGTAAATCGACTGTAGTGTTCAATAATTCAAAATGGCCAGCTCTTTCTACAAAAACGTGACATTCCTCTTCATAGGGGTGAGATGCAATTTAAAACGATTGATATGAATATCATTGCTCAATAATTTCCGCAGAAATGCTAGGTACGTGATTATTTTCAGTGGTGCAAGAAATTTTTGGGATATAAATAGGAAAATGTTTTATTTGTTTTCAAATGTTCTTGCAAACGATGGATTTTGTGCAAGTCCAATAGACACCCTATTGCATTAGTGATTTAGCAAGTCAAACCAGGCAACGAACCTTAAATATAATTTCTAGAACATATTTTGGTGGGTTCTGAAATTCGTTTACATATTTAGAGAACATTTTCTGTGATTTAATTATGTGTAAGTCGCCTTCTGGCAAGGATAGGAAGTGGGGTTGGCCTTTTCCCAAAGAACGATAACTTAACTCCTCCCCTAGTAATAAGTAGTGACGGCGGCGACTTTTTAATTAACACATGATTACGATTAAAATATTTTTGAATAGGTTTGACATAAATATGAACGAAAAGGTATAGATGTCTGAGTTCAATGTGTCTGAGATCTTTTAAATACACTAATAATCGTCAACGTCTATTTTGCGTGTGAAAATCACGAAAATATTGCTTAATGGCCAGCAAATACTTTCTTTTTTTACGTTTCTCTTTACACCGAATTCTATGCCTTATTTATCGTTCCTAATAAAAATGACTCATGATCTTTTGAAGCTTCTCGAGGCAGAACATTTCTTTTAAGTCAGGTTACGTTGCTAAACATCAATTCAAGAGACCGAAAGACAAGATAATGTGGAGCAATAGCTTTTAAACTTTTATTTATTTACTTTGTCGATATTCAATTTAAATTTAAGCTTGAATCCCATTAGTTTCAAAATTTAGTTTTGTTGCAACCATTAAGTGTATAGAAAGGAAATCGAAAAGGTATGAAAACTACTCATTTATTTTCGGGGGGGGGTGAAGAGCTATGGCCATTAATCCCGTAAGTGCAGAGCATACTTTTATCACGGGAGGTCGGCTTGCGGAGTTATCCCTATCCAGGTATCTCTCACTAGCGCATTCCCCCAGCCCGGACAAGCTCGAAGCTCCTCACTGATCTCCCGATATATGTGGTAGTGTAGTGCATGCAAGTGTGTGTGTGTGTTTAAGGGGTGAGTCTAGAGCGATAATTTCCTCATCTTCATGAGGGATTTCCCTCATCTTCATGAGGGAAAGATCATGCGCGGTCCATTGCCAGTTTTTAGGATAGAGCTCCGGCATTCGCTTGGTGTTGTTCGAAGAAACCACGAAAAATAACGGATCAGAGCGTTAGAATTCTCTTCCAGACAGCAGCTGAATTGGACATAGCTATCAGCTAGTAGCCAAAATCCTGCCACCGTTGAGACCCGAATGTTAGGACACTGTCCAAACATCGGTAAATGCCCTGGACCGCTTCAGTCGGTACAAAAGTTAATATAAATATTTACCTATGTCGATGGTGAGATGTGTGCTTGATGACACGTTTATTTCTAAAGAAATAATAGCAATGTAGAAGGAAACTATTATTCTACGTTTCGGCCATCAATTCCATTCCGACTAAAATCGGGAATTTTTGTGTCAAGAAATGCGTAATGATTTGATTTACTTTTATAGGAATAGTAGTCCATATGGCTAAACAGGAAGAATATGTTCAGTTTATGCATTTCTAATGGAGAAAAAGGGTTATCGGCGATGCAAATGTGTTGTTGGCGATGGATGCAACGTGTGTATTATATTTGGATAATTTGATAACGTTTCTGCTTCTTAAATATGTTCCCAAAGTAGAAGTTTTCAATTGCTAATCGTCTATAGCAAAAAGTTAAATTAGCTGTCCAAGTCTTTCTCTACACCGTATTACCGTATTCTCTACACCATTCTCTACAAGTATTCTCTACACCATTCTCTACACCGGTTACTCATATTACTCTGCACACGTTGCAGTGAAATATCAGTAGTAAAATACTTGGATATGGTGGTGTTTTTGTTCATATTTACAGTATAGCCTGTCTAATCCTTCCCCCGGTTAAACCGACTCTCCGGTTGATCCTAAGCCCTTTGCTTGAGACCACATATGCATTGACATGATCGCTAGCCGTCCAATATTAACGTATGGTAGTTAACTATTTGGTTGTTTCGTTTCGTATATGTCACATGCCCACGTCAAGAAAGCTTGTGATGTTCTACAATGCATCGAATACTGCGAAAGCTCTCTACATCCATGTATATTTGGTGGATTAAGAAATGAAAGAAGACTTTAAACAGTGGCTTCCAAACAACAAAAATTACCGATTTGTTCCATAAAAATTGTTTCTGCAATTTATTTGTTTATATAGTTTATTTTACATTGTTTTTTGGCAGGTAATAAATATTTTATATAAAATTCAACTTAAAATTTGATTTGCTTCTGATAATCCGATCATTTTTGCGTTCCAACCATATGGTTATTCCTACAAAATACTACGCCACCTGTGGGTCTGTCTAATGTTAATAATATTTAGGAGCGCGTTTCTTTTCAAAATTAATTTTTTGTTCATAATCAAAAAGTCCTTTTAATATCCTATATGACAGATTTCTGGCTTCATAAGACACACAACAATAAACATTTTCCTTGTATTGTGAATATCAAAATACAGTGACAACCGTTGAGGTTTTAAATGCAAATACGTCAATATTTCTACTAGGAATCAACATGCATCCACCTTATTCTCGCGAAAATCCTATTCTGATAAGCATACTATCGAACATTCTTGCTGGTGGGTGGCACTGTAGTGACAAAAAGTTACAACTCTAAAAACATTCCTAATGTGGGCGTAAAGAAGTCCATGCGACAACAAAGTGAAGATTCTGTCACTGATACGAGTGCGCAGCTGTTGTCGCCGCTCCAAGGCGTCAACAGGGAGTCTGGGCGGTGGCGAAGGCGGCCACTGCGCCAGGCGCCGCGCGGGCTGGGCGTGGCGTGCCGCGACGGGGGGCGGCCGGCACGCCTCCCGGACTTCGGCCGCCCATTGGGCGGGATGAGTTCCGGACGAGTCGCGCCTGTGCTTGAATTTTTCATAAATAATTCACCGGCGAGGCCGCTCGTCCGCGCGCCCGCTCGTCTGCCCGCCGCCCGCCCTCCCGCTTCCGCGTCCTTTATACTGGGTCGCCGCCTCCGCCTCCGCCGCCGCTGCCCCGCGCACGCCCCGCGCTTTGGACCGCCGCGTCCCGCCCCGCCACGCCCCTCCCGCGCGCGGGTCTCCTCGCCCGCATCTCACATAAATCCGCTTTCCCCGGCAGCGTCAAGTATTCCTTACACGAAGTCTTTTTACGAAGACCATGTTCCTTTCGTTTCTTTGTTTCCTCTTATCCTCTTTGGCACCCGACACGACGGGCGCGGGCCGCCACCGGGGCTGCGGCGCCTTAGGGCCGTATTCCTCCCACGCCCACGCCCGCGCTCTCATTGAAATGTCCGCGCTGCCCGCCGCCTCCGTCAAGTCTGCTTTTCTAGGACCAACGCTGGCATATGGAGCGGCTTCAATAGGATTCAGGGACTCGTAGGTCGTACGCAAATCTCAATTTTGCCAACATTTTTAAACTCGAACATCTACTCCACGAAGTTCCTTTTCTGATGACGAATAAATATATTATTCATTTGTAAATATTTTGTGTTCATGTAGTTTTATTGAACATATCCTAGAGCATTGAAATTCCTGGTGTCACTACTAGTTTTTCTTAACCATTCTTCTGTTGATAATTACGATGTAATTATTCGTTTAACTTTCTCCTTTACTTCGTGTTATTGTGCGTGAAATCTTGTGAATTAAAGAACACAAAAACAAGATTTGTTTGAAGTTGGCCCCCCTAATCTTTTCTTAAACATTCAGTACGGCTATACTACAATGCAAAAAAACGTGATTTAAGTGCAATTCTGATTGAAAATGTGTAGTTTTTCAAAATTACACATACGTAAGTTCTTCAGACATTTCTAACGTCCTCAATATTAACAGATCAGGTGTATTTAGTAATTTAAAGCATTTTTTGTGAGCACAAATCCATCAAATTATGTCAAGAAACCTCTCTTTTCAAAATCTCAAAATTCTTAGAGTGTGAATGAAATCCTTTTCTACTAAATGGACATTTTTAAAAACGCTCTAACTACATTATCTCATAAACAGCTCCAAATTTTGCTCCTAATTTTTTCTGGTGAAAATAGGTTCTGGTCTTCTAAGGTATTCTTAAAGTTCCCCATCAAACAAAATATTAGGGAGACATCATAATCAATGTGCTAATTTAGGTTGTATATTATTATATGAAATTATGTTCTACAACATTTTCTGAAACCAGGTTGGATAGCCGAGGTTGCTAAGACTGAAGGCCATGGATACCTCGACCCGAAGAGGGTTCTGGTTCGAATAGCGGCTCGGGCATGGATGTTTGTGCGTGTTCGTGTTTTTACGTGTTCTTCTACAGTTAAAACAATCACTGTGGTCGCTATATGACTAAGTGGTTAAAAAGCGACCTTGAAACAAATTCTGAAAAAGTTAATTCTGTGAAAATTGTTAAATAATGACTGGATGAATGGAAGTTTTAAAGCTAAGGAAAATTTTCAACACTGCACCTATGGACACGAATGCTTTTTAATGTTGAGATATAAATAGATTTAGTGTTGCTATGCACGTTATTGGCCATGTATGCAACAAAAATATTAAATTTACTTATAAAGTGGGTTTTAGAAGACGTGCGTGTTTCAACGACTCTAATGAAACATTTGTGCACAATAGCTGAAATATAAAAGGTACACAAAATGGAAATACATTATTATAATTTAAAATGATGGTTACCAGTATTAAGAGGAAGTCTGTACCATGTTGATGCTCCACTAATAAAATTGTATGCATTGACAGAGTTACTACACTTAACCAGCGCTACTGCCGTAAGCAATTAGATCATTGATCACGACATCAATGCGTTTCATTTCAAATTCCAACCTTAAGAATTTTTTGTTTTTTTTGCGGGTTTAACTAGAATTATGATAGTAACCGTTAAAAAAGGAGGAAGTGTGTCAGTAAATAACCAGTTACTGACTAGTGTCAGGGATCATTCGTCAAAAAGATTTCTATTGAAACTGTTATCTGACCGTTTTATTGATGTTACAGATATCACGTATATGTGATAGTCATTTTTACTAAAGTTTACTAATGTTTTTTGAGGGTATTAAAACTGCATATCCGAGGGGATGAGGATCTGCTGACAATGTTGAAAAGGTTGATGTTGCTGTTCAAACTTCAACTGCTGTTCTTAACACTGGCGCTGTTCTTGTTCTTTTTCTTGAAACGTTTTTCGTTGCTGCTCGTTCTGAATAGAATGATTTTGTCGTTTCTGTAGTTCTTGCATTTGTTGCTTGACGTATACGTGCGTCCATTTCCATGCTTGTATTTACTTTTGTATTAGAATTATTTAACACTGGACACAAGTTTTAACGACATATGTTTAAGTTTTACTTTAGAAGAAGAACACTGATAATTTAGAGGTGTGTAAACTATGAAGGTGGAAATGTCTCTTACTTACTTCAGGCGATGTTTCAATGATCTGCCAGAGACCTTAGCATACACTTTCGCACTAATTGTTCGGACTTATTTTATATTGTACTTGGTACTCAGCAAAGAAATTCATTGAAAATTGACCTGTGGTTTCATTAAACTCGCCACACTTAACACCGGTGGAGTAAACTTTGGAGGATTCGCTAACAGTTCCAAAGCTAGATATGCACGGCGAGGGATAATGGCTGTATGTGGGAAAGCCGATATTACGAACGAAATGGAAGTTCGTGTACCAATAACAGAGGTATGCTGAACTAAGGACATATTGGCAGCGAATCGAAAGATTTTCGCCAGACCTAGCTGACTAAAAATCAGATTATTTCTCCTCATATTGCTCTAAAACAGAGCTTTTTTCTGGAATCTCTGTACACAGAAAAAGCGTGGTACTACGTATGATTACCAATAATTGTTATGTATGACGTGATTGCACATTGAGAATAACGTAAGCTTTAACACCTTGTCCCTGATTGTTTGCACCAGAGTATGACACGCTTCTGTAATGCTCATCATCTACTACCGGAAATAAAGGGATTAACCGCAGATATATTCATGGAAACGTAAATATGAAACTGAACTTATTAATTCGAACACATCAGCAGACGCTCGATCATGAGATCGAAATCACATTTATTCGAATGGCAGTTTTGTTCATTTCCGCTGGAAATTTGGAGCGATACATACTATGGAAATATATTTAGTATTATTTCTATTTTTGCAATAAAATGCTTACTGATAAAACAAATGAGTTTAATAGTATAGTATTGATATTTATACTCGCGAGAGGTTTATTTTCAAACTCCTATTTTGGATACTCGTATCAGGAGTTGTATCTAATCACCAAGCTTAAAACTTTCAGGTCAGAAACAAAGATTCTTCATGTATGTTACAAATATATTTTCTAATTATTAGACAAAACACCAATTAAGAAGAGGGCAACTGTAAAGTACTTTTCTTCTTTTATTACGATATTGGCCTACTGCTTTCAACATTGTACCTTACTTATTCAGAAATTTTCCTATGAATATTCAATTTCTGACTGTAGGAATGGGCGTTAATCGGTGTACTTCTCTATTGTTTAGAGGACTCTCCCAAAGGAATGTTTGTTCCATTCTCATCTGGCCCTTGTCGTAAATCCTATTGCATCCAGCGTTGTGTCAGCATCAGCGTGGCGAAGCTAACGATCAACCTGATAATGGCAGCAATATCGGAAGCGGTAAAATATGTAAAACTCGGATATGAGAGCGGATATTGTTGGGAACAGATGTGCGGGAAGTAGCACAAAGTTACGTTGCAATATCCGAGTCCTCTTGTCAGCAGTTCACTATTACACATTCAGGGTTTATCTTGGATTTGCAACAAATCAAATATTATCTGTTTTTCTTTGCTGGTTTCACCAAGATCGGAGTTTCAGAGAAACACACAACATAATTTTAGAAGAGCTGGACTTTTTGAAGGGAATTATGAAGGTTTTTATTAAAAATCTCTCAAAGCATATTCATTAATCTATTTTCTTCGATTTATACGTGGAGCAACTTCTATTTGAGAAAATTTCAAGAAATAAATTTCAGCCATTTTCCAGACAATATTGAAAATATCACAGGGGCTTCATGTAAAGTATGTATATGTTATTGATATCCGGGTCTGCACTTTTAGATCTTAATTATGAAGTATTTACCAAATTTCAAGCCAGAAGTTTCTAATTCGACAGTTACGCAGCAACATAAAGACATCCCGATTTTTTAGTATACAATTGCGTGAATCTCTTTTGCCGCCCCCACCAATATCAACCGTCTTTGGCGCTAATAAACGGGTGTGTGTGCAGAGTTAAAGCAGCGTGTGCAGAGAATAATTCTGGCGTGTGTGCAGAGTTACAACTTAAAATAACTTTAAACACAGATTTTAAGATCGTAAATTCGAAATCGTTGAGATTCCTACACTTTTCGTTCCTATAATGTAATATAGGGAGCAAAAGTGAATCACCTCAATGACAAGATCATGCATTTTTTGATCATAGAAGAACAACCCAGAAACGAACATATTTATTTGTATCCAAAATAGAACAAGAGTGATACGCGAGATAGGAAAAAAGGTAATAACCACAGACATGTTATGGCGGTAACAACAACTTGAATATATATGTAAATAAATGTAATTTCTGTAATGTAATATATATATATATATATATATATATATATATATATATATATTGCATGTTGTCGCGTCAGGAAGTATTATTCCGAAGCACAACATGGATAAGAGCCGAAATTTATTTATCCTTGGAAAGAGATTTTATTACATGGGAGCTCTCTTTTTTAAGTAGTATATGACTTAGTGTAGGGATCACAGAATTTTGAAAATGTGCACACAATTCACTTTTCCCCATAGCACGTCGTACGCAGTTTTAACTGTTTTTTTTGACGTAAAATAAATAAATAAATATTACACCTCCCACACGCCTGTGTCGGGATGATACAGGTGCCGTGTACGGCGCAACCCGTTCCGAGAGGCAACCGGCACGGCACGCGGAAGTGGTATGACGCAGAGGGAAGATGCTGCATCTGATCGCTGAAAGGTGCTGAACGCAGATGTTGCTTAGCGAAACGCCTCTCGTTCCAGTTCTGCGAAACGAGTACAGCGACGTCTCGTGTATTCTCTGTGCTTTTACACCCCTCACATTACTTTGCGAGATGTAAGTACGCGCACAGTGTAGCACGTTATATACACAAAGAACTAGAGGTGCTACAACAGCACCCACTTTCTCGCATTATTTTTGAATGAGCCGTTTTCGAAACTTCAGAGTGTTCAACGAAAGTGAGATCTCCGCTATTCTTTCAAGCATTTCTTGTTCTATCCGTGCAAAAGATTTGTAGAAAATTCAGAGAGTTCATCGAAAGTGAGATTAAAACATCGATGTTAATAAAACATCGCACCAAGACCATAGACGTTTTTAAAAACATCGATGTTTTAAAACTGGTTAAGTAACCATTAATATTCACGTGAGAGAGATTTACTTTAACGCATTTATTGCCTTTTAAGTGGGATGTAAGTGAGAAAACAATGGCAATACATAATCAAGACAATTAACTAAACTTTTACTATCTAATTATAGAGTACAAAATAATATAGATTTCAGTTATGACCGGGAGCTGTAGTTCAGTGCATCAACTGATGTCTGCAGCGCCTCTGACCGGGAGGTCCTAGGTTCGAGTCCTGACGCCGCGGCGGCAGGATTTTCCACACTAGCTTTTCAGCTAGGTCGAATTCAGTCGCTGTCTGGAGGAGAATTCTAGCGGCCGGCTGCTCTGATCGGTAGTTTTCCGTGGTTTCTCCAATCAACACCAGGCGAATGCCGGAGCATTACCCTACCAAACGGGCCATGGACCGCGCGCGATCTGTCCTTCCCCTTCCTTGTCCTATCCTCTCCACTTACACACTCACACTAACATGCACTACACTACCACATATTCCGGAAGACCGGTCGGGAGTTTAGAGCTTGTTCCGGCTGGGGCGGTGCCCCGCTGGTGGGAGAGTCCTGGTTAGGGGGTAACCCCACTAGCCGGCGGTAGGTCGGTACCGGATCTCGCCATCCAGCGAGGGGAAGATCACCGTCATCTACCGAGAAAGAAACATGCACTACACTAACGGGACTAATGACCGAAGCATTTGACGCGCCCGGAAACTGAAACAATCAATCAGTCAATCAAACTTCAATTATGAACGAAAAAATATGGACGACATACGTTAGTATTACCACAATGCCAACTTAATTTTTTTCCGATGGACATTTTTGTTTTTGCATTAACGCTTCTTGTATAAAAACTGCAACGCGGAAAATGACTGTTGAGAGGAATAATTCGTTGGAACTTCAGGAAATAAACAGTAATAGATTCTTTGGTAATAATATTGTCTTTTCTTGCCTTTTGGTGCATCATATTGTTAGTCCCTAATAAAGAGGAACCTCGAAATATAAAAGTACGTTGGAACATAACGTACCCCGAGTGAAGATGAGAGGCATTGCATAACGCGATGCATTGTAGTGTGTGGTTGCGCATTACTATCGCACGCGCGTGGGTAGATCGGTCAATAAACAAAAGGCAACCGCCGGTATGCGGCGTTCAGAATCCACTCACTGTCGGCGGTTTCATTCAATTCTGCTAATTAGTAGGCGTGGTAAATCTGGCGCCAGTGCTACCTCAGCGGGGTCTCCGGAATTCGAAAAGGCCACCTGGAAGCGTGCCCGCCGCAGGCGCTGGGGTACATTTGTGAAATACGCCGCCGCAACCACCACCGCAAACACCGCCGCCACTGCCAGCGCCCCACCATCGCCTCCGCCATTGCTGCCATCGCCGTCAACGCCCCCATCGCCCCCATTGCCGCCATCACCGCCATCACCGCCATCACCGCCATCGCCTGCACCACCGCCGCCACGCCGCCCCCCGCCAACTCCGCGAACGCCGCTTCGCGCCCTGCTATCACCGCCTCCACCGTCCCAGCCACCGCCGTGCCGTCACCGCCGCTGCTATCACTACCGTGCCCCCCCCCCCCCATCACCAGCGCGGCGGGTCGATGGCTATTTCCGTGTGTACGCTGACCACAGGCATTGCGGCGAGGCTCGTCCGTCAGCACTCGTTTATCTGTCGCGATTTTTGCTTATTTTCTAATGCAGTGCTGTAGCCCTCGCGATGTTTTTCCGCGTATTTAGATTCCAAATGCATTATTCCATTCAAGGAATCAAACAATACCTTTTTTCAATACTCACGGCACACAAAATGAAGATCGGGATGGTTGAAGTAGCTTCTTAAAAGCCTTCTCTTCATCTTGATTTAAAAACCAAATCGCTTCCAAATCTTTTCCTCGCAGGGGAAGAGAAGAAGACGAATTACAGATCCCGCAGAATATCTTTAAAAAGAGAGTCCGCCCGTCAGCATTCTACTCAAAGAATTAAAGTCTCGTAAGTAATTGCTCTCTGAAAGGGATTACAAAATAGACGGACAGAAAATTTTGCGATGCATTTACTGCGGGGCAGACTGGAAGTGTTTATTTTTCGCTGCTACAAATTCTTCCTCACGGGCTTTCTATCTCTCTGGTTATCGTGGCGTATGACCTCTTTTCCTTTCGAATTATCTTCCATCTCAACACTTTTTCTGAAGCCTTCTTGTAATTCATTGTTTTATTACTATGTTTGTAGAGCAGCGAATAAGTAATCCGTTTCCGTTTATCCCTTTGTGAGTTATTTTTAAGCAAAATTAATGCGTAGGAATAGTTCTCTACAAGTATGGGATGTTACAGAGTAGACACCATTTCATTAGTTAATTCCTTTCGTATACTTATCTGTTAATATATAACATGTCCAAACCTTATGTATGTTTCAATAATGTATTTCCTGATAATTAACGAAAAGCAAACTAATTT
Organism: Teleogryllus oceanicus; assembly: GCA_964035755.1. Lineage (NCBI taxonomy): Eukaryota > Metazoa > Arthropoda > Insecta > Orthoptera > Gryllidae > Teleogryllus > Teleogryllus oceanicus. The sequence goes on along the minus strand of CAXIVR010000001.1, from coordinate 210,864,819 downwards.
TTTGTTACTATAATCGTTAATTCATACTAAACACTTGAGAAAAATATGTTTCTATATGCTAAGTTTTCCCCTTTTTAAAACCGTTATACCTTAGTATGTTTAATAGTAAAATTTAATAGCCGCACCCTATACAATTCGGAAATCTGTGTTAATCTGTCTCCAGCCTGTGAAGTTAAATTGTATTTTATACAGCGTAAAACGAAAGCTGTACAACGCTGAATCGTTTTCATGAGCTGCAAGAGAACACTCCCTTTAAAAAAGAAATTCCTGTGAATATAACGCTCTTGGCAAAGTGACTGTGGTAGAGCATACTCTAATGGAATGTACCTGTAAGTCAGTTTGAAGTTTTCTGTCCCCGTGACACGCGACTTCGTCGTGGCAACATCACAACTGTGGTGGCGGTGTTTGGCCGTATCGCTTATCCCTTCTATTAGACGCGTACATCGACGCTGTATGCAAAGTCGGCTGACTCTTGCTCCTGTACCTGATGCTGTGTTTTGTGTGTGTGTGTGTGTGTGTGTGTGTGTGTGTGTGTGTGTGTGTGTGTGTGTGTGTGTGTGCCCAGTGTTCGCCTGGTGTTGATAAAAAAACACGGAAAACTACCGATCACAGCAGCCAGCCGATAGAGTTCTTCTCTGAACTGACTGAATTCGACCTAGCTCACAAGCTAGTGCCGAAAATCATGGACGGAACTCGGAACTCGAATCTAGGACCTCCCGGCCAGAGGCGCTGCAGTGACATCAGTTGATGCACTCAGCCACCGCTCCCAGTGCCGGTCTCTCTGAGCGTGGGAAGGTCCCCGGACGTGGATTGTGCTTGGCGCCTTTTTGCACACCTCTCTGAGGGTTACGTTTCTCGAGACCGTGCACAAACGCATTACTCAATGTAACGCGGCGATGGTAAATAAAACCATTCCCACGGCACATACCTATTCTGAAGCTGTACAATTTGTTTTAGTGTCACAAAAGTTTACACATACGAGTACTGCTAATAATTCTGAAGTACTACAGAGTTTTTCAGCATCAAAGAACATAATTCAAAACGCATTAGTAAGTGAAAAATTAAAAAGCAAAAACTGTTGGGTGAATGTTGGAAACAGTGCATTGTAGTCGACAAGTTGTGAAATTTTTCAGTTGTATTCAAATTCTAAAAATATTTCATTATAAATATTTAAATATTGATATATTCGTCTGTAAGTGCTTTTATATGTGCATTTTTAATGCATATTTAAATGATAAAACGTTAGACAAATTCTAAATTTCTTTGCGGCAATATAAATAATATGAAAAAGGTGTTGAACGTATTCAACACTGAATAAAAGGGAAACTTTTCTATATCGGATTTTTTTGATCCTGAGAGATTCCTGCTTAAATTTTACTGTACTTTTTTCCATGCAATAATGTCCGCTTGCGGTTATATTAAGTTACTGAAATTATAATGAACAGTTCAAGGGATATTATATCTTTTGATCTTTTGCTTCGAAAATAACAACAAATGCGTCGTCTCGGTTAGGAATCAGAGTCATTGCTATAACTTTTACGTACTATTTCTCAGGGAATAAATCGCTGATGAACACAACTTATCGAAACAAAGCGGACTATTTTATTGTCAGTTGAATGGGTGAGCAACAACAGAACAATGTCAGTGATTTGCATTTTTTCTGGAGTAGCAAGCAGATAGGGGAATTGTCAAACGATAAAATAAACAAAGGTGACGAGAGTAAGTATTCGTGATATTTCCAATGGATTCAATCATATATCCATGCTGTGATCTGTATTTTGAAGCTTCTGATCTGGGATTTGAATAGATGAAAATATCCCACGTTCTTTTTCCTTCCGATGAGAAGATATTTAAAAATTCGTATTTCAAATTCCTTCTGCATTTGGAAATAAAGGACAAAAAAACGAACTATTGTTCCTGATGTTCCTGAAATAACTATTGTTCCGTATGGTGTCTAGTTGGCCCACCGGCCCAGCATTTTGCAGGAACTCTAGCATATATGAAATGTGAACATTTTTAACAAACATATCAACGACATGTGCCAAGGATGATTTAATGAGCAAATAATACGTCATGTGTACGTGAAAACAAATGTAAATTTATTTAACATCATACTTCCCATGGTCACCGCATAATTAAACTGTTTTATATAATACTGTGCCTATTAGAACAGCTTAGAATAATTGAAACTTTTGGAACTGAAAGGTTTATTACTCACCAATATGTGTATCCAATATGTGTATCACCAAATTGTGTATCCTTTTTGTCGAAGATAATCTCCGGTCTTTTGCAATAATCTAAGAAAAATGCATATTATAGAAGAAAGAGGTTGTGGACAACAAACACTAACGCTTACATCGTGTATGGAATATCCTATATTGTAGCGTGACAGAGGTTTGAGAGCTTTTGAAGATCTACAAATGTCAACAGAAGTGAATAATGTTAACAGAAGACGATATTGCATCTTATTTGAAAACAAGATAACCTGCTTGGGGCACTAGGTTTAGAAAGCATCTGAATGGAATAAGAACTACTATCAGCACAGTGTTATTGAAACCACTAAAATGTTAGCTTGAGTGTTAAAACCGTTCAGAATATGCTCAGATATTACTTGTCTGTTGTTCATTTATTAGTGGAGTTTAATATTGAGAGAGAGATACGTGCCGAACAGGCTGGTCAATCGGTAATGACAGGCAGTGATTGGCGGACATTCAGTTAATAACTCACACGAATTTATGAAGGCTGATGAGGTCAAAAACTTACTGCAAATAAAAAATCTAGTTATTATACAGCAAGCGTATGCTTTTGATTTCCATTAAGCGCCTGTGAAAGAGACACTATAAATTTCCAGAATTAGTGGCGAGTCTAAGATTCCATGGAATTTGACGTGATATCTCAACCGGAGTTCCATGCTTTGATCTGTTGGCCAAGTAATGAAACATATATTTCATATATGCTCTGAGAGCTACTTACTGTATGTGGCCAAGCTTTAAAAGGAATACGCGAAGTTTTAAGCGATATATTGCACTATCTCGTTGGTGTTCATGAAGTTACATTCAAATGGGCCCAAGGAGAGCTTATGATCGGCAGACCAGAGTCCAAGCGCCAAATTTAAATGCAAAGTCCACTTTATTCGGCAGCACGATTCAAAAACTTTAAAAGTTTTCGAGAACTTCTACACCTTTATTATTAAACATAGAAATGTCTTCATGCGTTTTTTTCTACTGTTAAATCTTTAAACCTTTTACATAGATTTTTTGTGAAGAAAAGTAATTTTCGCGTAATTTTGAGTCACTGGAGTGTATGTAATGTGCTATTGTCATTCACTAATTAAAGAAACGTATTTTTATGAACGTGTCTAAGATCTATTGACAGATCGAGTCGTGCAATTGTTTGCGCGTGCATCACAAAAACCTACGTTTTCGCATTTGAATCGCAGCCTATGGCTGGTTGGAAACAGTCCCAAAGGCATGAATTGGATTTCGATCACGAATTGAAGTAACTCAAAGTTATGAAATCGACTTCAAATATGCGAAGTATTCCTATTGGTTCTGCTCGTAATATAATATTACGAAACCTTTGCATATCATGAGAGAAAGTATGCGCCGTTGTAGCATCACTAGTTTGGAGCTGCGATCCAGAAAAGCACTGGCACCAAGCCATTTGTATGTGTGTCCTGAAAATGTTGAGTGAGGCTTTCTTTGCACCGGCTGTGGAAAGGGATCGTGACTGCTTGCGCTTCTGGTTATTTGTGAATGCGGCTCCCTCGCCCCCTCCCTTTCCCCGCTTCCGCCCCCGCCCCCCACCCCCGCTCGCGGTCCACCGCTTCCATTGGCGCTGCTGAACTGCGCCTGGAGAGGGCTCGCCCGCTAATGGGCGTGGATATGATTATGATTATTTATTAGGAGCGCCAGTGGGAGTGTTCGGGGGGCGCGTGCCGGGCTTTCAACGCCTTCGTCGAGCCCTGTCTGCCGATTGGGGCGAGCGCGACGCGGGGGACTGGAGGGCGACGCGGCGGCCAGAGAGAAGCACCAAATCGAGGGGCGAAAGGAACGAAGAGAGAAAAGAGAGAGAGGGAGAGAGGGGGTTGGTTGGAGTGAGTGAGGCCAGAGCGAAGTGGAACGGATGCGAATTTTTCAACCAAGCGAAATTAAATTAAGTACAACAATAATAATCGAATAAAACAAGGATCATACAAATAAAAAATTCATTAGTATACTAATAATAATATAAACGAGTTAATTAATTGCATAACTCTTTAATCCAACCTCTATCTGCATTACAAGATGGTACGTGACAAAGGAGAATAATCGGAATATTAAATGAAAAGGAAATGGATATTGGGTTTGGAGGAAAGGAAAAACTATAGCTGTAAGAGGGGTGCAAAGAATATCTTAAATAAGAACAACTTGTTTGAAGCGTGGTATTAATTTTGATAGGGAGGCAAGGAATTGAATAATAAACTAGATGATCTTTATCACATACTTTCTCGTATTATTACAAATACATAATATTGTAGTGTAGCTAATTGTATCCTACTAATTTTTCAGCATCTAGCGAAACACCCTCTTCAAATTGCTACATTTTTAAGAAAAGTTTGTTCTGTTCGTACTAAAAGTTAAATGAAAATTTTAGAGCTTACTTTCTGCTTTTTCCTGACTAGCCATACATTGGCGTAAACTTAATATATTTGAAAAGTATTGTTTTGTAGAATTCTGCATTAGACTGGGGCTCCACCTGTCCCCTACATGTTCCACCACTTATTCCCCGCAAGTTCTTCTCATTTTCCACGCTTGTTCCTCGCGTGTTTCCCACATGTTCACATAGTAGCGGTAGGTATCCCCGCATGCTCTCCGTATGATCCTTTATGTGGTTCCTTGCATGTTCTGAGCATGTTTCATTGCTTATTTTCCAGCGTGTTCCCTGCGTGTTTCCCCAATGTCCCCCAGGTGTAGCCCTACATGCTCCACACATGTTCACCGCATGTTCTTGCAGTTGCTAATATGGAAATGAAATTGGAAATTAAAAATCCTAATTTAATTTTTTATTAGGAAATACTTATTTAAAAGTTACGGCTGTAAATAGTCCAATGGCTCCCCTGGTGGATAAAACGTGAAGTACTGAATAAGTCCCCAAAAAGTTAAATAGAAGGGCCCAAATTTTTTCGCCAAAAATTCAAACTCCAAACGTAGCCTTTTTTAAAATAATCGTTTTAAAATAGAGAATGGCTTCACACTGGGACCCAACTTCGAGCGATTCTGGCAACTCCATATTATGGTGTCAAAGAAACTTCGAAAAGCGTAGTAGTATTTCCGAACGTATCTCAGTTTGTAGATTACGTCCCGAGAAAACGTTACATTTGTGTTCCTTCAGGGACACAATCGCCTTGTTTAAACACCCTTCCAGCTTGCGTACGATGCTAGTGTGTGTTGTAGTGTACAGTGTGGCGGGTTGCATCGACATCAATTGCTTCTGTCATAATCTGCTCTGTTTTCGATGTCACTGTGCATAATACAGGTGTATCAAGTAATTCCGCACCCCTAAAAATTAAAATATCGATTTCAAATTCCAGGGGTTATAACCACATCGATCGGAGAAGATCAATTTTGGGATAAATTCCTAGGAATGGTTAAGGCTCTGCTGTTGAGAGAGAGAAAGAGAGAGAGAGAGAAAGAGAGAGAAAGAGAGAGAGAGAGAGAGAGAGACGGGGAGGGAGAGACGGGGAGGGAGAGACGGGGAGACATTTTCAGAAAAAAGGCCATAGATTTCCATAGAAGGCCATATATTTAACACACGAAGACGTTGCAGAGGGATATACACGTGCATATGCAGCGATGAGACGAAATGGTGACGGAGGGCAGGGGAAGTTATACATGAAGACGAATGCGAGACTGCAGATTTGTAGCTTGAGACCGTCAATGTACAGAAAGTAGCCAAGTAGCGGTAATTGAATTGTGAGCATAGGCACTTGAGTGGCGTACGTTTCATGGAAAGCGTGGCTTTGGAAACGCTGATGACAGAGTCGAGCCATGGGAAATTACATTGGAAACACGGGGAGTGACGACGTTGAAAGATGACGTGAAGAGGAATTGGGTAGTGAATTCATGGATTTGTTGACTGATTGATTAGTGTTTCTGGGCGTGTCATGGACTAATGCCAATAGTCCCGTAAGTGTAATACATGATTTTTACTGCGGAAGGTGAGCGCGATCTCCCTCTGCTGGATGGCGAGATCCGGCGTCGACCGTTCCACCGGCGGTATACCGTCGCACCCGGGCAAACTAAGTTCTTACTGGTCTCCCGACACATGTGTGGTAGTGTAGTGCATGTAAGTGTGTGTAAGTAAGGGGTGATGATAGGACAAGACAGAGGAAGGAATGATGGCGCAAGATCCGTGACCCGTTTGTTAGGGTTCTGTTTCGACATTCGTCTGGTGTTGATCGGAGAAACCACGGAACACTACTAATCAGTGCCGCCGGTTGGATGGTGGAAGCGCCATATAAGAAAGAGGAGATTGAGGGAACACTGGTAATGTGATGCGTGGACGTGAGAAGTAACGGGTTTCCGGAGCGAGGGTGTTGAAACTTAGACGAGGAATACGAAGGGGAGAGGCATGAGAGGGCAATGGAAGAATGAAGAACGGGAGAATGAGGCACTGACGATCCCCAGACGAGCTAGAGTTCGTGTGTGTGTGTGTGTGTGTGTGTGTGTGTGTGTGTGTGAGCCTGCAGGCGTGATGATAGGAGAGCGAGGAGAGGCAGCGTCGAGGCCGCAAAGGGCGGAAGGCGCAAGGCAGCGAGAACGTGCGCTGGGACGAGGGCGAAAGCAACGCCAATGGCAAGAGGGCGAGAGAACGGGAGCGCGGGCGAACAGAGAAAGAATGTGAATCTTCCAAGAAGCCTGGCGCCTGCGGTGCGCCCTCCCGCGTTCACAGAACGCATTGAATAAGCATCAGGGCCACGGGCAGGAAATCCCGGGCGCCAGCCAACAGATGTAGGATTCCCGCTGCAAGGAGGTCAGTCGCCTCGGATGCACACAACGGAGAGGGCAAATGCACTCGTACGATCAGCGCTAAGAAATTGAGTAACAAAAATGCATGCAGTGGTGTTCAGAAACTATTATTGCATTTATAGTTCCTTTGCAGGATTTTCTGGTCTCATTTCTCAGGATTTCGCGTTTTAATTGATAGCAAAGACGCAAAAATGCAATGCAGTTTTAGATGCACAATGGCTGATGCCTCACACCGTTCTCGAATACCTAATAGTTTGTCGGTCGTCTTATGATGCTTTAACGATTAGTAACAAATCGCAAGAACTATGATGAAACCATTAAATAAACATGAAGATGAATAATGAAATGAATTTAGACCTTCCTGTGTGACATCCTTTATTCCGATCACGTAAAGTAATGCAATACGATGTTCTCTGTGTTGCTTCCGAACTGAAATTTCCGAGTCGAGTATGTCCTCTTCTAGATTGGTTTGTACCAATATGAAACGTGCAACTGAATCAACGATATTTCTTTTCACAATTTTCCAAAACACAGACACATGTCATAGAAACAACGGAATGGGATTTCATGTTACGTACAGATCCATTATAATTCATTATAAATCAAAATGCCTGATATATAATCCAGTGATGGGGATATACTCACAGAGGGTGTTTTCTCACAGTTCATTCAAGAACGTCCTTCCAGGTTCTGTAAACTCCAGGAACAATGTCAGAAGTAAAAAAAAAAAAATAAGAATCGCATTCCTTTCGGTTTTACTTTCTCGCATACGTAATTATATCGAGAGTGGAACGTAGCATACAGAAAGTTAAGTAATGCTGCGGAAAATCGATTTGAGATTTCAACGGAAATACAGGTTTTGGGGTCCCCTGATACTGAAAAAGTTTTTTTTTCAAAACCTCCGTTCGTCTGTCTGTCTGTCTTCCCGTCCGTCCGTCTGTCTGTCTGTCTGTCTGTCTCTGTCCGTCTGTCCGTCTCTGAACAGCACTAGCGCCTAACCATACGTAGGATTTTTTTCCAAAATGGATATTCCCCGGTCGATCTGGCTCCACTCAAGGTGCTGCGATTTTGAAAAACTTTCTTCAAAATTTGAGAGCACTTTGCATGAAGTCCCCCCCGGACATTTTCAATTTTTTCCAAAACTGCTCCTAATTGTTTTCTTTAAATTTATTGTAAAAATATAGCGAAATACACTTACAGAAATAGCATAGGTCCGATTTTCTCGGTTAACTCTGAATTTTCGAAAAATGCAAAATTTCGATTATTTTTCGTCTTTATACAGCTACAAAATTGAAAATCGATATTTTTCTCCCAATAAAATTAGTTGTCCGTAATTAGTTCTTTTATTTATGTCATGTACATGTTTTTCAAACTTTTAGTAGTTTTAGTGCAATATTGCGTGCAATATTTGCAAATGATAAAAAATTACAAAACAATTTTCTCAAAAACTGCTCTTTCTTTAAACTTTTAGTAATGATAGTGCTAAGCGTACTCTATAAGATTACATAAACACCATATTGCTCTATTTTTTGGGGGTGGGTTCTCAAAAATTACAAAAATTTAACTTTTTCGTCTTATCTCTCACGGCGGTAATATTCACATTATCGGCAATTTGTTCAGACTATTGTATTTATGAGTACATTTCCGTTAAATAATGTCATACAGAGTTTCTCGAAAACTCAACAGTTTTCTGTTCAAATGAGCTTAAAATTCCGTATTTTCAGAAACGCTGAAACATTTTCTCAAAAATTGTTCCACATCTTTTCGTCAAACGTTTCTGACGTTTAGTGCTAATTGTACTGTAAAAAATGACATAAAGTTCACTTCTCTGTATTCTTTTGTTTTTTCAAAAATTACACAAATATATTTTTTGAAATATCTCTCACGCTGTTAATACGCATATTTCCAGATAGTTGTAAACAAGATTGTATTTACGAGTTAAAGTTCTTCAAATGACTTTCAATGAAATTTTCCTAAAACTCAGTAGATTCCTGTGAAAAAGAGCTTCAAATGTCGCATTTACACGAACGCTTAAACGCCTTTTTTTTAGTGGTTCTAAATTTTTCAATGAATATTGCCACCATATGACGAGGTTCTACTCTTCTTTAATATTCTTAAAGTAATATTTTAGTTCTATTATTAGGAAACCGAAAAATTGAGGATATGTCACAAAATGTACTTTCGGCAAAGATGGCAGCTGGCAAGAGGAGATGGCAAGACCGTAATGCCAGTCCACACCATGGAAGTTAGAAAACTTAACTACAAGAAAATCTTTGTCATTCTGTAGCACCACTAGTTATACACTGTCCCTGTATGGTAGGCAAATTTCGTTTCCCTACCGCCACAATAATGTCACTGCCAAATAAATGAATTTGAAACACAATTTCTGACAACATTCCTACGTGAAACTAGGGTTGCCCTAGAGTGAATTGAGTTATTTGGCATGTTGAATTGTTGTGAAGCGTGTTTCGTGGTAGACGCAAGGTTGATCGATGTATGTTTTGATGGACGATAGTTGAGCGGTGTTTGTGCGATTGTAGTGAAATAATTATACGATTGTTTTGCGTTGGTTGGGCGATGTCTGACCGGGAGTTGAGCAATAGCTGAGCGATGGATAGGCAAGGGTTGGGCAATGTTCGAGCGATGGTTGAGTGGAGGCTGAGCAATGCCTGAGTGGTGGGCCTTGCTTGAGGGTTGGTTGAGCGATGGCTGAGCGGCGGTCGATGGTTGTGCGGGGGTTGAGCTGTGGCTGTGTGGTGGACGATGGGTGGAGGATGGGTGAGCGGGCGAGGCCGGAGTCGAGTGGCCGGGAGCCCCAGCGGGTCCCTGGTGCACCCTCGTTCCGCTGGACGCCTCGCCCGCGGACGGCTCGGGGCAAGTGAGCTCGGGCGCGAATTCCATTACACATTTTTATGACGATGGCCCTTTTAGGTTCTCTGATACCGCTTAAAATTCAATCTCTAGTTTGTCTTCCTTTACGTATTCCGCAGATTGGATAGCATGCCCATATTATCAAGGCATCTTCTTCTATTTATCTTTATTTCCAACTCTGTATTTGCGACTGTGAAAGTTTCGCGAGTGTGGTCTGTGTGTCTGAAACACATCTAATGTATCGAGAGTATTTTACCTACATAAGAGACAAAAAACATTGAGAGAAACTTCACCAAATTTCTTGGTTATAATAATAAAATAATAATAGTGATATGATAGTAGTAATATAAATAGCGCATCATTCTCTTTATTATCAGAAAGAAATTACCAGACAAAATCAGTTTCATTATATTTCATAAACATGATATACTCGAATTGACAATGTGTTAATTGACGATTCTCTTTTAATCGACATTTTATTATAGAAAATGAGAAAGGTCTTGCTATAATTGGTTTATTTTATCTTTTATGTCAATAATTTTGTAAACTTACATCAGGGGATATCAAAATCATGTTTTTAAAAATTTGTGCAAGAACTATTCTCCCCTATATTGATATCGGGCATTTTCCCATCACTGTTTCATGTTACTTGAGATTTTTCAAATCGTGTACATCTGCCTGTCTTGACCTCCTTTCCTCATTTATTTATCTGATATGAATACTAAGAAACAGACCGACTATTTTAACTAACCTATTTCCGACGTAATTACTTTTATGATATTGACAATTATATTTCCAAGATAATGCTCAAATTCTTGCTAAGAAATATCGGTATCTGAAGCGAATAATGGGCGCAATTTGCAATAGTTAATTTAGTCTAACGCATTTAAGCCTCATCCTGATTTTCTGAATGATGCCAATTTATGTAAATGAAAAAGGCGAAGTTTTGCTCCTCTAAAATTGTATAATATTTTGTACACTCTAATGACGTGAGATGAAACAAGGAAATACCGTAATTTATGTTAACACTGATTTAATTTAATAATCACCTATTGTAATGTTATAACAATTTATGTTATAACAAAGGGGAAAGGATAGTTAGAAACAGTATATTTGTGCGTGAAGAGTCTCTACCGGTAAAAATAGGTCGCGTGAAGTTCGTGACAGAGAAAATTCTATAAACGTGTTCATAATACCGGGGAAGTTTGAAATGGCAAAATATTTTTATTTGACCCGCAGATTTCCTCCGGTTCAAACGTTCGTTTTGTTGTAATGAGCCTCAGTTCAAAAAACTGTATAAAGACGTACTGCTTAGATATCGAATTACAGTGAAGTCAGTGCCAAGAGGTGTATTAGAAACATTCCTTTTACGTAATACGTGGTATTGTATCCATTATGTCTCCATTGTCAATAGAAAGACAGTTCATGGAAATCCCATTTTAATACAATAAAAAGTATATAATAAAGCATGAGCCCGACAGTCATTGAATTTTTTAATACTTTTAAAATTATAATTTCTTAAAATATATTTACTTTATAAGGTGAACTATTTGCCTAAGTGAGTATTTCGTTCAATTTAATAATATGATAAAGAGATATATTAATGTTAAATAATTCCTGCTTCTCTGCCATTCAATATCAAACTTCAAAACTTTTCAAAACGTCTGTATTTTGAAATTGCTGATTAGTTCACAAGGTGAATACGGCTTGTTTATAAATTGACGTATTTTAGAAAAGATAGTAAAATTGAATGATATCGAAATGTTCAATTCTTACCTAATTTGACAGTACATGTAAAGACTATTTTGCTCCTTTTGCGTTACATTATGTAAAATTCTTCCGTGTCACGACTGAGTTTGCTGATATAATTCGAATTGGTTTGAATGTATCCCACGGAGGTTAAAGAAAATTACCACTGCGGTAGAAAAGTACTTCTGAAGATAATAAAAGTCATGGCTTAAGTGCAAAAGATAACCAAAAATAGAGCTAATAAATAAGCCTTTGTGACACAACTAGCTCGATCATCTCTTTGTGATTACATGGAAATAGAAGGCCTCAGAAACCATCCTACTTGAAAACGGTAATGTTGCCAGTTGAAAATTCTGAGACTTCGTTAAGAACGCTCTTCTTTCCTTAGATCATTCACGCAAAGAAAAATGGCGTAAATTCGAAATCAGGTTGTTTGATCACGGCGGGCGCGGTAATAACTTCATTAATGCATTCGGCTAAAATGCAAGGTGATCGACGGCTACCTACACAGCGCAGCACCTGCCGTCGAACGTATAGTTAGCGGCCATCAGACCCAGCGTTCCAATGGGTCGCAAATGTCATTTTCTTGAAAATATGCCGCCATTAACGATGCGCTCTCTAGAGTAATGCATGAAATAACCTGAGAATGAAGGTAGGATGGTCTAGAAAAAGTAATAATACTGGAAACGTAACGATGCTTTTCACTTTTAATTATTCCATATTCGCTTCGGCTGACACATAAAACCCCGATAATCGCAGCCAACTATCATGCACATAAGATCATGGAATCTTTATAGTTCGATATTACTGTGTTCTGGATGAAATATTCAGGATATGCATTAATGTTGCAGTACCTAAACTATTAATTTCGAATGGAAATTACTCGAAAATATTCTCATATTTTCAAACAGTTTTCTGAACATTTTTAAATATTTAATTTTTAGAATAGATATCATTTCAGACAAAAATATCTATCTTGAATATTGTAGTTTTGCAATGGTAATTTTTGCAATTTTCGAAAGAGTTGTCCGGAAATGGGTTGAGCACCATTTCTTTAACCGTTCTTTGTTCATTAGTATAGTGAACACTTCTTTTCACGGAGGGTGGCGGTGTTCGTTCCCTGATGAATGGCGAGATCCGGCACAGACTACATGCCAGATTACGGGGAATCCCTCATCTAGTTATCTCTTCGGCGGTACACTGCTTCAACCGTGACAAGCCCTTAGTTTCCGAGTGGACTCGAAAAAAGTGTGGTAGCATGGTGCATGTACGTGTGTGTGAAATGTAAGAAGTAAGGATACAACAAGCAACAAGAAGGAAAGTTCGCGCGCGGCCCGTAGTGTGTTTGTTAGGGTACTGCTCCAGCCATCGCCTAGTGTTGATCGAAGAACCCACGATGCTTGCTATATTCGGAAGGTAGCGGTGTTCGGCTTCGCTAGAACAGCTCCGCAGGTTTCTCCCCAGCCGGGACAAGCTCTTAACCTCGTGATTTTGTGGCGTAGTGGATGTAACTGAAAGTTGGTGTAGGTAAGGAGTGAGGATAGCACAAGGAAGAGTAAGGGACCGCGTGCGGTGACTCAGTGCATCAACTGATGTCACTACAGGGCCTCTGACCGGGGGGTCATAAGTTCGAGTGCCGACGGCGGCAAGATTTTCGACACTAGCTTTTCAGCTAGGTCGAATTCAGTCACTGTCTGAAGGAGCCACGGACCGCGCGCGATCATTCCTTCCTCTTCCTTGTCCAATCCTCACTCATCACACACACACACACACTTATACTAACATGCACTACACTACCACACATGTCGAGAGACGGGTCGAGGACTTAGAACTTGTCCCGGGTGGGCCGGTCCCCCAGTTGGGAGATACCTGGTTGGGGAAAACCTCGCTAGTCGACGGTAGGTCGGCACCGGATCTCGCCATCTATTCGGGAAAGATCACCGCCAGCTCCCGATGAAAAAGCATGACTACACTTACGGCTCAATAGTTGATGCGCCCGGAATCACGAACAACCAATCAATCAAGAGTAAGGAAAGATCGTGGTCCGTTTTGGTAGGGTACTCCCGCATTCACCTTGTACTGATCGGGGAAACCGCAACAAACGACCGATGAGAGCAGATGGCTGGGCGGAGGTGAACGCTGCTGTCGGTGCCACCGCCGTGCAAGCGCCGCAACCACGCGCATTGATGTCGGGGCTTCGCTGCGCCGCGCCGCCGCGCTGGCCGTGCCCGATGCCCCTCGCACAATCCGATCGCCGGAAAGCCTTAGTTCCTCCGCAGCCGCTCGCTGCACGCGGGCACCTCCGCGCCAGCACCCCCGCGCCAGCACCCTCGCGCCGTGCTGCCTCGTCGTCGCGCGTGTCCACACGCCGCCGCCGTCCCTGTTTCCGTGCGTTGTGCGACCAATAATCGAACTTCCACAGCCCAAGGATGGGGGTCGCAATGAACTTCGGACGACGTTGCTCGACGCTAGCTAGTGACCTTTGGATATTTAATTCCTTTTATCTAATTTTATTTAATTTTTCAAGATTTCAAAATGTGTAAATCTATAGAGAAGTATATTTACTATCGTACTATATACCCGACTATATTCTACAACTTCCTCGAATGGCATAAAACACAGTTTTCACTTATGAAAGAAAAACGAAAATCGGCAACAATGTTCACAACTGCACGATGATCATGTGCAACTGAACACATTTTTTTACCAGCCAGCACATAGATTTATAATTAACTTATAGAAACTGTGAAGAAAATTGTTCTCGTCACATAACATTACATTTAAGGTTTCTGTAAATAAAGATCCTGGTTCCTATTTCAATGAACTTTAAATTTAACTTTTTTTAATGGAAACCTATTACGTTTGTTATCTAATTAAATTAACTTAAGTGTTATTTATAAATGTAGCTTCCCTATGATCACGTTTTCTTCAGCTCTCCATTTGCAAGTAGTGTTAGGAGTAGAGCCCGAGGGAGTGTGAGTATTTTGTTAGTAATGCAAAGAAATTAAACCTGCAGTTCGTTTACCGATGCACACAATTTTTCTAAGGCTCGGGAGCAAAAATATGTAGTTCTTTATGTGTCACTAATCTTGTGATTTTTTAATTTTATTTTTATTATTGTTTTTTATTTTTATTTGGTTTTTTAAACTTTAATTCATCTTTTAACTCTTTATTGTTAAAATGTTGAGGAGAGATCCTGGAGCTCAACAAAATGTGCACAAATGTTTCTTCTCCCCCACACGTCACATTAAGTTTTTAGTCACAGTCTTTGACTAAAGAACAGTAAATCCAATAAATCAAATCAAAATCTATCGTCAGGAAGTGGCATATTTTACTGTTTATTTTAGATTCAAAACAACTAAGTTTCCAATTCACGAATGTCAAATATTTTCTTACTGCCATTAGGAAATTTGTTTTGGCAAACTGTTTCAAACGTTTCATTTCTAGAATCTACATTATAAAATCTATAATTTCTTGTTTGCAAATAAGATTGATTTGCTGATTTAAAACTGAAGAAAACACAAGTCGCCATCTTCAAGAAAATTATTACTCTCACATTTCATCATCATCTACATTCTTCAAAATATCAGTTCCCTGCTCTTCATGTTCATAGCTGATGTCTTGAAAGATCATAACTTAATAAACATCCTCACAATTACTCTGAAAATCTGTTTTAGTAAATCCGTGTACTTATAAACAGAGTTTACAGGTACCAAATGATGTCTAATTCTAAATAATTCATGCTATATATTTCAATCAATGTGGGCAAACTTCGATCGAGAACCAGCAGATAAAAAGAAATCACGGGTGTATTTCCAATGGCGGATTGGTTTAATTGGGAATATATTTTACTTTAAAGTATTGAACACTTTTTTTGGTGTATTTTTTCGTAAATATTTCAAATTTAGTGTGTGTATTACATTGCAAAATATTACAACATATGTACCTCTAGTGAGCACCCGCAAAGTTATTTAAAAATGGGTTCAAATATTTTTTAATGTTCCAAATGCCTCTAAGAAGTTCTTGTTTCTTTCCTTAGTTGGCCTTTCCAGTGTGCCAGAGACACATGGCATCAAAAACCTTTACTGAGTTTTTTCAAGCTTTGCTTTTCGGAGAGCGAAAAACCGCTCTTGCAATGTCTGCACAGGACCAGGATCATAACGGCTTCGCTTTTGCTGTGCAATTTCTAACATAACCTCAAAGAAGCAAAGATTTATTCAAAACAAACCTCTTTTATTTTTACAAGGAAAAACATGAGGATCGCAGACTAGGGACATTCGAGACGCTCGGTGTTAGGTAACGTTATTTCAAATGCCGATTTTTTTAGCAAGGCCAGTAAAATATTGAAGACGTTATTGTAATAGTGGCACACCTCCACTGATGAATCATTATCAGATTTTACCTATAAAGTTAATTAAAAAAATATGGAATGGAATGAGAGCAAAAATGGCTTTTTCTGTTGAGAATTTTTTTTTTTCAACGTTTCGACGGGCAAGCCGACGGGGAGAACGCGAGGGAACTGAACGCGAAAACTGCTATTTCGAAGAAACTGTATTTAAAATGTTTAATAATTAATATTAAAAAAACGAATATGATTTAAATGATATTTATAAGCATAATTTATTCCATTTCAACAAGAAAATGTAAAAAAAACTGGTGCTGCCAAAGCACATATTTTTCTTTCATTATTGTGTTTGAACTGTTGATCTCGTACAATTGGGTGGGCGGTTCCTCTAGCGTTTACCACGCGCAGACGAAGAGACGGACAAGGGGGCAGACGTTTCGCCATCAATTGATTTTTCTGTATCAAGAATTCACAATGTGTTAGGGAATTATCACTACACAAAGTGTTAGAGGAAGGAATTCGCTACATATTGGTGCAAGATTTATCCAAATTTTGGTTTGGAGGGCCCCACAATAAGAGTTTTTCTGTTGAAAAATCGCCAATATTTGCTGCAGAATTATTATACTTTCTCGTTAATACGTAAGTAATATTGTAAGTAGGAGAAAATAAAATTGGTTAATGACAAAATGACTTGTCTGCCCGGCTGTCTGTCTGGCTGTCGCTCCGCGGTCAACTGTAGCGCATAAACTCTTCAGATGTTTGTGCAAGATAAACTGTTCAGGCGAAATAATGCGAGAACGTATGTGCTGTTGCAGCATCAGTTTCTTCATTTTATGATTTAAAATGGAACAAATTAGTTTAAAAATGTGATTTAAACCAGATCTATTCTTCAATATTAGACATTAAAATGTTTAAAATACAGTTTCTTCGAAATAGCAGTTTTTGCGTACCGTATTTGCCGGTGTTTAAGACGCACCGGTGTATAAGACACCCTTATTTTCAAGAAGAATTTTATTCTTTAATATTAAATTTAATGCTTGAATTGTATTTTTGTGAAAAGAATGGGAATTGTGATCTGTGAAAAGCTATAATCTTTTCTTGCACCAGGAGTCTTTATGATATTTTTCTAGTACGCATTGAAAGACCGTGCCTTTTCATAAATCTTCTACACCACAACGCTGACGCAACGAAATTTTGAGCATTTTCCTTCTTGCAATACTTTTAGCTTCTGTAATAATCAATTCTGTTATTCAAATTCCGGTTTTTCGCGTTACAAAAATTCGATTTTTGTCATGCTATTTACTAAACATTCAAATAGTTACAAAAATTCCCATCCGTTGTATAAGACGCATCCTGTTTTTTGACGAGTTTCTAAAGCGAAAAAAAGTCCGTCTTATACACCGGCAAATACGGTAATTGTCTCCTAATAGTAATATTAGAAAGACACGCTTTTGACTATCTACAAGGGTTGGATTCAAAATAGTGGCAACACTCGTTCCAAGCATTATGCACATATCGTTTACTACATTCCTTCGGTGCAATCCTCTCACATTTGGGGAAGGCGGCGCGTTTGTTAGGAGCTCCCTCAGCTGCAACTCGTGGCTTTTCTGGTAACGCAGTGCTGCGCGAAGGGGTTCCTTGATTTTGTCACGAACTTACACGGCTGAATATGGTCTATGTTTAGTATCTCCCACTGCCAATTTCGCAGCATCACCTTCACAGTGTCTGCCGTATGACACCATGCATTATCGTGAAGGATAATGGGAGAACGTGCAGTCGAAGAATGATCCGTGCTCCGTGAGTCCGTGCCAGAACGTACTGTCACTTCTTCTGAGTGCGGGATGAAGATGGAGTTGCAAGAATTTGCAATATGAATAGTAGGCTGCATTGGCCGTCTGTATGTGCGGTGAAGCATTATGAAGAAAAGCCATGTAGATTTCTTACACGACAATAGACATACTTTTCACTCCACTTTGTCCAGAGTGAATGTTTTTTGAGCGACGAGGACCTGTTGGTTTCCACTCATTAGATTGCCGCCTCAACCATGCTTCGTACCAGGGGTCTCCAAACTACGGCCAGCAGGCCACATCCGGCCCTCAGCAATTTTCTATGTGGTCCGCCAACCCAAAGTGTATTCTAATTCGTGAGACAGGTTATGTAAACTGCTTTTAATTACAGATAATGGTGTTTAAATTAAATTAATAAAAAATCCAAGAAGAAAATAATCTCATATGTGACCTATACACTGTTATAAAGGCATGTAGTACGTAGAAATTATTTTTGTTAAAAGAGATGGCTGCAAATCGATTTCTCACCACCATATACTGAGAATGGTTTTAGTTACTTCACTTTTGTTTGGAAATCATTTCAGAACTGAAAATGAAGATCAAAAATAGATTCACTTACTTGGATGATAACTCTTGAGACATAAAAGCCCATTTTTCAGAAACTGTTTTCATGTGGTAGTCAACAAGTACCAATAACTATAAAAATGGAAATAATTAACCTCAGAGCTGATGATGCAATGTGGGACAAATTTCAAGAAAGACATTTGATCGAATCCCAATGGACCTTTTTCTCCACGAATTAAAAACCTTTTCAGAAATTTCTTGTTAGTATTTGATACAAATTTTAGATCTAATCAGCCTTCCTCGAAAATGAAATACGTGAAGGCTAAATACAGATGGAACTTAAATGATGAACATTTGAGAGACGCATTAATAATAGGTGAAACAAAAATTGTGCCACAAATTAACTTATTGTTAGTCTAAAAAACAATTTCACTACACTCGTTTTCTCAATTATTTTTCATTTCTGTGTTTTAGAAAGAAGTACATGTAATTAAGTTTTGATATTTTCTCATTATGTACTCCTCATTGTTTATTAATTATTGCAAATATGCCCAGAATTGTGTGCTAGTATGTATCTATTTGTGGTGAAAGATTGTTAACTGTTTAGTTAAACGTTATACTTTTTGTTATTCTTTAATTAAAATTTAATTTAGCAAATAGATAAATCCCATCCTAACATGAAATTTATTTTTTTACCCTTAAGATTCTTATATCTTCCTGCCCGACCCACAGTAGAAGAAAGATTGGTGATCCCTGCTTTATTCGATAGAGTTCATGTTTCGTTCATAATAGCGGTTCCTTCAAGGAAGTCTTCATCGTTCTCGTATCGAATCAGTAATTCCTGTGCAAGTGCGTAATGAAGCCACTGTGGCACCACAGTGAGTTGATAATGAAGGCAATGCGTTGCAATTTTGAGGAACCCAGGAATGTCGTGCAGAATGTGTAGCAGTGTTTTGTGGCATGTTGTTCTTCTTTTCTAAATATATTGTTAGAGAGCTTTCACCGTCCTAGTCTGCTTCACTCGCTGTTGCTTTGAGCTAACTAATCCACAGACTTCAACATTCGCCACAGTTCCTCGCCTCGCATCCCCGTATCACCTGAAAACCCCTAGTGGGACTTCGGCTTATCCATCTGACGTGACAATAATGTTTCCGCTACTTTGTATCCAACCATTGTAGTTTCGCTTGAGAGGTAGTGACAACTGCAATACGGAATTAGTGTGTGGTTCGATTAAACGAGAGAAACAGGGTCCATAGGTCACGGAGTGTGAGATCATCTCTGGGAGATGAAATATGAAGTCATGCATATTTCAAGCGTGATGGAAGAAAGAGTTATGGTTACTTCTAGGCATATCGAAAATATTCCTCAAACTGTAGCAGCGCGATCTCTGCAATGTATTCCCGCTGTAATTCAATCGTCATTTTCAAACAGACGAAGCCACACAGTCATGGCACGCACCCCCACCCTCTCCTCCAGCAGGTGAAATGTCGCCAACATCAGAAAGTTCATTGACTCAAATGGTGGCCGAAAATATATCACACATTTATTTGTGCAGGTCGAAAGGCAGCGGACGTCGTATTTGCGCTGCCTCTTCTACAGTTGGTGTGCACATCACGGTCAAGTACGCGAGGTTACGGCGCTTTCTTAACAGAAGGCCCAAAGACGGGAGAGGTGCGAATATTGGCCCCATCCGGCTTTGCGGGGCGCGTGGAAGATGAGAGTCGGAACTACCGGCACTCGCGCCAGGCTTAGCCACCCCAGACTCGCCGCTAATGGAGTTCTAGGAAATCCCGCTCGGAGGAAACGTGCTTCTGTGGAAGGGTGGAAGTTTTCCGATGAAGACAATCCAAAGTCGATTGGACACCGCCTAATACCTACTACTCGTCTCATATGTGAATTAGACGAATAACTTTGTTTACGGTTTCTGGGCGCGTCAACTGCTAAGGTCATTAGTCCCGTAAGTCTGGTCTCCGGTGGTTACAGTGATCTCCCCCTCGGGATGGCGAAATCCGGCGTCCATCTTTCTCGCGTTTTCCCCAATCAGGTGACCTCCACCAGCAGGGCACCGCCCGAACTGGGACAAGCTGTAAGCTCCCGAGATGTTGATTTTGTAGTGCAAGTAAGTTAAGTGTGTGTAAGGGTCGAGAATATGACAAGGACGAGGAAGCGATCGCGCGCGGTCTGAGGTCGGTTTTTTAGGTACTGCTCCGGAATTTATCTCGTGTTGTGCGGATAAATCACAGAAAACGATCGATCAGAAGAGCCAACCGCTAGAATTCTCATCCAGATAGCGTCAGAATTCGATGTAGCTGCTTAGTTCGTGTTGAAAATCCTGCCTTGATTGTGAGCCGTGCCCTAGGACCTCCCGGTCAGAGGCACTGTAGTGACATCCGTTCATGTTCTTAGTGTAGCGTCGTGTCGCTACAACAGCGTAGACACGTGGCGCGGTGTGCACTGGATGCGTAGACAAAGGCAGAAGCTATGACGCACGGGGGTTTTCCGACAGGGTGTGCGGGCGTTAGGGCGGAGGCAATGGTGGCGGCGGGCAGCGTCGCGAGGGCTATTTAAGGGCCGTGAGAACAATAGCTCGTTCTTCTTTGTGATCCTGGCAGCAGCAGCAGCGTAGGTCGTCCGCGAGAGGTGCGAACGTGCACGCGGTGCAAGAAGCCGGCAGTTATTGTCGTGACTAATGAGATATGTAGTCGGTCTCAGGGCAGGCGGTACTACGCACGGCAAAACATTAGGTAGTATGTTGCGGTGTGGTAGCCGTTGTAAATATCTCTTCTAGCAGTGGGGTCTATTTAGCTAGTTAATTGTATACAGTGCATTGGTTATTTGTGACTACGGTCTAAATTGTGAATAAACCTGCTGTTATTACAACCCACTCTCGTCTGTATACTGATTTCACTCGTATGACGCCACATTAGCCACCTAACGAATGACGAGAACCAATGACTGGCTATTCACGAAGAGTGGGAGGCGACGCTCTGCTCGTGAAACCAGAGCAGCAAACACAACGAGTACATCGGAGAGAACAGACGGGTTTCCAATTCTCCAAGTGAGTCTCGCACGCGCACACCGGTACGTTTGCGAACTTTCGATTTTATGCATCTTTCATACTTGAACCATTAGAATTATTTAGTTTACCGTGAGATAACACTGACCATCCGCGAATGCACCATTATTCGCTTTTTATAGTAAGTGCCCATGGGAAAACTCTCTTGTAACTACGCGACTGGATATCATATATGTACCGAGATGCGATTCGACAGTGAGTAGATAACTTCTGCTCCACTCAGGCCCCTACGAGTTCTTCGAGAACTCGCTGGTGTGTTCCTGCTTCCATTTATTTGATAATTGCTGCCACAAAATAAGGCGCTGATTGCACATTGTGTATCAATTGTATTCAAATCACTAAACATAACACAATGAATAGTAGGACAAACACAAATAACCTCAGCTTTATCTACAATTTCACTACAAGACAATCAGCGCTTTGCCGGCTATAATGCACATTACATTATCTGCAAGAGCATCTTTCAATAATTGCTAAGTTTTTACTTATTCCAACTTGTCTATAGTTATTCATTTTGGTATATCACTTCCGTTTTTGGTTTTTATTTTAACTATTGATAATTATCTAAATTATCACTTCGATTTAACCATTTTTATTAGACTTATCCTTCTTGCTGTCTTTTATTTTCTCGTTTTACATTCATTTGCTGTTGTTTTTATTGTTTAATTAATTTCTTGTATTCCTTACTATATATTACTTATATATTCTATACTACTATATTCCTTACTTATATTACTCCAAGATATTAAAAATTCCATTTTCATATTATTTTTCAATAATTATATCGTTAATAATTTTAACGTTGGCTCCGTGTTGTCCTCATTGAACAATTCAACCGATTTTTTAAAATTTAATATTGAAGTGTTCACTCTGTATCCACATTTATTTTAACATTATGAAATCTTATGTTTACGTAAGGTTATCATAAAAAATGATTGCGACTCAAATTATCTAGATTATGTTGAAGCATGTAATATTTATAATTATAATTTTAGTCAGTTTTTTAGTTTCTTCCTAATCAATGTTCACACCATTCAGTGTTCTAAATTTATGGCATAAGGTGTATTTATTTATTTGATAGTAATACATTTTTGGCAATTGTCCTCACAAGTAAAAGTTTATTAATGACTCTGTTTTGTATCAGTTTATCTGCTCAGGTGAAATATATTTTGACTATCCGTCAGAAAAGATATGATGAAAAAAAGAATATCTGATGATTCCATATAAATGTTGAGTGCCAATACTCCATCTACTTGATCTTTTTTTATCCCTTCTGTATTAATATTTGGAAAAAAGAAAACCCCATCAACTTGCATATTGTATACGCGAAACGTCGCCTACTCCCACCGGGACCAACTCAATCTTCATTCACCAACGATGAGCCAGCTGAAAATCTGTGCATTTACCTTCGTTAGGGTGATTGCCCTGAAACCGTTCGCACCACAAAAGAGCGACACACTCTATTGAAAGAACCCTTGCTACGCCGTTATTAGACCGGGAAAAAGTTCTAGAGAACCTTGTATTTTCATTAATCGAATGAAAAGCACGCGAGACGCACGAGAAGCCTTGTTCTTATATTGTCAAATTTCTGTCTTTTAATTGCCCTTTGAAGTCTCCAAGGAAGGGTCAGACCTACTTTCCAAAGGTATCTTGTTTCACGTATCCATTGCAAATATAAGGAAAAAATTCTGGTATATCTTAGTTGGGTGCTGAATACATTATTACACTGTGAACCATAAGTTTGGACATTATAATTTCTGTCAAATTTGATGTAGATGTAACTTGGAGACTGATAGTGCTGACACTGACTTTTGTATGTATGGAGTAGGAGGAGTTTGTCATTTGGTGTACAATCTTTAACCAGAGAAATTTAGCATGATAGAATGCTAAATGCTCATCGCGTTTCTATCTAAAAATCCTCAAATTCAGTACTCGGGTAGTTTCAGATTGATTTCGTCAGATATATTGGTGAGTAGAGGCGAACAGTAATCTAAGACAGGGAAAATCAAAGAGCTTACCGACACGGCTCATAGCTCCACCGAGAAAAGTTTCCCCGATTGCTTGGGTAAACGGAACATTTTTCAAATTTTCTCGGTTACATAAGCATCCAAATGAAAGTGGCGTCAAATTACCTCACTCAGGCTTCGTGCAAAGGGGAAGTCTGGAATGTGAATACCATTAAAGCATGTTCGTTGTAGCGAATCCAGTATCAATGCCCTAAGGAATCGTTGACATCCTATAATCATAAAATTGATCTTGTCAGTATTCAAAACAATGTCTTGCGACAAGCTTATTCACGTATTGCCCGAACGTCATAATCAGTCTAGATAGAATGCTAGTGATTTCTTCAGAAAATCCATGTATGTAAGTTTATAGATCGTCCGCTTATACGACATATTTACAGTGTACTAGCACACACAGTTTCATTTATCATAGAGAATAGTAGTGGACCCAGGACCGATTACTTTCCGATTCCTGAGGAACATTGCACCAGGGAAACTGTTCATCACGCTCATTTCTCATCGCCCGACTACGGTGTACAAGATAATCTTTAAAACCGAATGACTGCTTGATCAGAGATATTAAAACCTGCTAATTTTTGCAACAGCTAGTCATGGTCTACCAGCTCTTACTTACCGTGCCTATCGAAATCAAATAAAACTAACGCAGTTACCTTGTACTCATCAATAGCGCTGGGTCCCTCATCTACGAGATGCAGCAAGGCGATTTTAGTGGGATTATTCTCGCGTAAACCACATTGCAAAGGTTCCAATAGTTTGTTTCTACTGAAATATTCATTCAATTTCTCGAACACTATCGATTCCAGAATTATGAAAAGCAAGCACAAAATCGAAAAATATGACGAGAAACAGACAGAGATACACAGAGAGAAGCACAGAGAAAGAGAGAGAGGGGGAGGGAGGATTGCAGCTTGTTACCTTCCCAACCACAGCATGGACTTCGCGGCCATGAAGCACTTTGCACTAGATGTTGCAGCTAATTATTGTAATTCGCAAAATAACAACGTACTCTCTCTCTCATTGATAATGTTCACCCTACAAAATTGTACAAACAACTGTTCTCCATGATATTTGTTTTTCTTAATATAATTTGAAAATTGAGTACCGTTCAAACACGAACCTTTTGATGGTTAATACTTCCTCTTGTTTTGGAGTTCCCCTTCATTGAATATTTACTTTCAGAGCACGTTACAAGTGATTTGTCTGAGCCTTCCTTACGCGCGTAGGCATTGCCGGCGTTCCGACACGTTCCGAGGTTCCGCTTGCCGCAATAACACGAACGTTCCCGTGATATTGGGGCCCGGTATCGGAGTTTGCGGGAGGGCTGAGGCTGCATACGGATGAGGCAGAATGCTTTTCATTCTGCTGCGTAATTTAGTTCGTCTCAAGGAACGTTTAGAGTATGTGAACTCTATGAATATTAGTGGTTCTTCAAAAAAAGGGGGGTGTAATTGCAATTGTATTAATTTTCATTGCATACTGTGTTTTAATATTTCACACACATAAATATGTAAGAATTTGCTACTATAGCTGAACCGCTCGCAAAAAAAAAAAAACATCATGGCGGACGTACCTTTGGTAAAGTCTCGGAGGTTGCCTCCACCCTGCGGCATCTGAGATTTTCCCTCTCGGCGATAAGGGAAGCGCGTAGGCAAGAAGGAGAGGCGACTGCGAGACGCAGCGATCGCGCTGACCGCCACTCATCACAGCCCCCGTCCTTAGAACTCGCACTCCCAGGAGCGTCCAAAGAAATGACGGATTCATAGATGTGTTGGTCCATCACATTATTGAACTCGGAATTATTATGTCTCCTCTATTCCCTACACATGCTCGCAGGATTTCTTCCATTGTTCAGCCCCGTATTGTGCAAACGCTTCTCTGCAAAACATTTCCTTTTCTTTTAAGGATGCACCAATTGTTTCTGCTGCCTCGCGCCCTTTTATAAATGCCCAAACAAGTTCTATTGGATTCAGATGTGGATGGTACGGTGGAAGACGGAGAGAAATGTGGCCATGTTCAATGATTATTTGATAAACGACCCATCGTTTTTAAGTGGATATACTTTGAATTATTTGTAATAATTGTTTTTTGTGAATAACAGCAGCTACTGTATAAAGCACACTGTCACTGCTCACTAGCCACGGTAAAATGGGCTGGAGACCGAAACTCTCAAAGACGGCTTATTTGCTGTTGAGCGTTTGGACAACCCCCTACTGTAGAAACACGAAAGCTGCCTTTCGTCTGATCCTTGTCACTCATCAGTTTGTTATCACCAAACTCGCAGTTTTGAATTACCGTGCGACTCACGAGAGAAAGACAGAGGGAGAGCTATGTTGTGACAAAGAGCGCAGGCAGGCGGGGAAATATTAGGAGCTTTGGAGGGAGAGGCCACGTTCGGGCATGCGCATTGGAAGGTTTTTTTGAGAGTGGTAGAGCAACAGCTGAAATACTCTTCGTTTCCCGGATATTTTTTAACGCATTTGTCTATTACAAAGGAAGAGAAATGAATTCTATTTATAGTGATTCTCCCCCTAAGCCTGCCCAGCTCAGCATTGCACGGCCCAAAGCCACCCTCCTCGTTGCCACCGTTCTCACTCATGCCTCACCTGGCCCCGGCCCATGTCCGCATACTCCCGACAAACTTTCAGTAATAATTTTGACTTGCAATTTACTCTTAGGGTAATTGCTCTATTGGAATGAATTAAAAAGCATTTAGTAGAAAATTTTATGAACTTAAAGAAATAATGTTCTTTTGTGGATTTTCTCTCATATTTCCAAAATATCGGTCAAAATCTAAAAGAGCGCACCTTATATTTTTGTGTACTGTGTAGATTCTGGGTAGAAAGTGACATTTACAAAATCTCCTGCTAACAGTAACTTTTCTCTTGTTTTGAAGTTGACATGTAATACATAAATTCACTAAGATCGGAATAAAAACGAAGATTGCTTTAAAAAGCATGTTTATAAAAGAAAATATTAATATAAAGATAGAAATCTAAGTTATGCTCGACGAAACAAGTCTTCCTTTCAGTGCTTCGAAATCGGTTTAGCCGTTCCAGGGTTTACCCGTACCAACACACTGACAGACAAAACCATAAAAACAATTGAATGGGTTGTTACATCATCTAAATAAGCATATGAGTTTATAAAAAGGCAGTTATTTTCAAATCACTGACACTTCAATTTTATTTATATAGATGTGTCCCTTTTTGCGAGTCTGAGGCATCTCGTGGTCACAGTATCAAGGAGATCTGAACGTCTGTCCATAACGTTCAGTATTTACGAAAACTATGTCTTAACTTATCATCTAGTGCCGATACACGTGCTAAAAACGAGTAATGTTACAAAGAAACAAGTACGGCATTTTTATTGATTTCTTTTTAAAAATTATAGAACGTTATGATCTATGTACCAGAAATACCCGTGCAGGCTGATTTTCAGTGATTTTCAATTTTCTATGGCGCGTGAATACACGAAAGAGAGTTATTTTTCCTTTTAAATTTTACAATTCACTCTGGTACGTGTTAAAAAGTTTGCTGTAACTTCCAGTCATTTTTAGAAACAACAATTATTGTTTTACAATTTTCACGGTTCATAAAACTGCATTTCTTGCTTGAAGTAGTGTTGATTATAAAAGACATTGTCGTTGTAGTTGACCTCTCTTCTTTCAACTTTAGTAATGAAAAAATTGGAAAATACTTTCAACGCAAGAAATGTTTAATTAAGAAGGATTGTCATATATTTTGTGAATGCACTGTGCTTAACTAGAGAAAATGGTATTGTCTTGGGGAGAACTAAAAAGTGTCAACAAGTAATAATAGCAAAATGATCTCAAGAATGTAATGATAGGTTCGGTTCTTTGTCAGGGTTGTCTTAGATGAAAAAAGCGTTTATCCCTTAAGCGAAAGCAAATTTATCGAAAATGTACGCAATTAAGTTGGCTAATTTGCAGCATCAATTTTAATTTGTGACCAGATTCCGGAATTGCCATTTCCTCCCCAAGAAGCGGTATCACAAAACGTGTTTTTAAAAAATATTAGTAGTTTTGTTGTAATTTTGGGTGAAATCCTGACATCTAAAAAATTTTTTTTGTTTAAAATAGGATAAGTTGGATTAATATCCCTTAATGTTTTAAATTTTCAAAAATTGCAAAAGTTTAGCTTTATTTTTGCTGTGTCGGATATGACTATACCTAGACTGCACGCGGGGTCTTTTGCAAGTCCGAATCGCAACACAGGCAAATATTTTTGTGGGTTAGAAACATTTGCTGTATCAACTAGTTTAATATAATCCATACTCGTTACAATTAATACCCGGAAGTATGTGCTGTTGCAGGACTTCTAGTTAGACTGGTTGAAATAGAGGAAGAGATTCATTGTGTGAATCAAATAAGTAATGTTTTATGATCATAAAATTGTTCGGAAATAGTGGGCACCATCTCAGCCAAACTTCGTGGAAAAGGTACCATAAAGAGTATTTACTCTAATTTCCAAAAAGTAGAAAAAACGCGAAAACAGGGTCTTTATGGGATTTGTAGCACCCCTAAATCAATTATACATTTTCTTTGGTGTAGATGTTCTTACATTGAAAACTAACATTTTTTCATTAAGTCGCTGGAATCTATTTCTTTTGGACACAGCATTATATATATATATATATATATATATATATATATATATATATATATATATATATATATATATATATATAAAATTCTCTTGTTGCCGTTCGCAAGTGCTCACGCCAGTCGGTGTTAAATATTGGAGCTCTCTCAAACTGGTTCGAAGCTTTCAAACCAATTGTGAGAGTGGTTAGCTGTTACCACAACACAGGCAGCTACAACTACATGGATGCTCGTTTTTTAGAGTGGTCGGGTCATGATTGCATCTATTCAATTTCATAGTCATCATTTGGTGGCGTTCATTTAAAAAGTGCGCTTAATTTCCCGATTGAATATGTGTATTTTCATTCAGAAATAAATGTTTTGAACAAAAGGTTTAACCCCGAACAAAAAATGTGGGATGTATAGTTTTATTTTTAGAAGAACAACAGAACATTTGAAAATCTGCTTGCATTCAATTGATGAGGTAAAAAAAGGTCTAATTTTAACATTACGAATCAGAATTAATCTCTCGCTTTAATTCTTCCAACGAATAATATAGTAGTCCATTAATATTGCTCTTTTTGTCTGATTTTCTCCCAATTTTTTATATTCCAATTTTTAAAATTATTTTTTTGTATTTTTACATTTAGCATTTGTATTAAAAATATTTTCTCTATTATTTTTAGTACGAGAGGAAGTACTAAAATTATTTATTAATTATTTAAATCATCTGCCATAGTCCATAACGTAAAATGTTCAAATAAAGGCAAATAAATTACGGTGTCTGTAATTTTCAGTTCTGATTATAATGGCTACGCGATCGAAAAAATCTTGTCAATAAAAATCTAATGTAGATAAGTAAACACATTTTTTTCTTGATTTATTAGCGTAGTTTTAAAAATTCTGGCGTTCTGAATTAAAAAATATTAAGCGTAGTGATGATTTCTTTCAAATATTTATCACAAACGCACCATGAAAAATGAGATACATCGAGAATATTTGCCCCATCTTATAATGGAATACTGCAAAATTGTCTTCAAGTTTAAACTACTAATTGTTAAATGTTTTTGTTTCAACTCCAAAGTGGAAATGGAGAGTGAAAGAGAGATACGGAGACTTCAGTTCTTATCTCATAGCTCTTTGTCCTAGTCCGCCACCAGAGAAGATTGCTCCCCTTATTTCGTCTAGCAACTCTGTACCATGGCGACAATCAGGGTGTTCGCTCGTTAAATGAGTCGACGGGGAAACTCTTGAACGGAATGGCTCTGAGGGTATCCCCTTGCTAGACTACATTTCCAACTGCTTCTACTTTACATTACAACCAATCAACGCCTTCCCCCCGTTATCTCTTCCAACAGTAAATTAACCGTTTATCGCGAGCGCTTCTCCGTTTTTACAGGAGAAACTCCTCAAGAAATACGTTGAATAGATAAAGGGAGACAGGGTATGGGGAAATCTAGTACCTCAGCCTCCCCGCTACTGATAATTTGTTGGGAATATTATTACAATAAAAAATCTCGTCAATAATATATCTACACTTTACCTTCTCCTATGCTAATTCTTCAAAACTGTATGTCTCGAAAATACAGATGTGTGACGACGTAGTGACGAAAATACAGATTTTGTAGGCACCTGATATCAAAAATCAGTCTTTTAAGTGTCCGACCGTTCATCACCTGTTTGTGAACAATATCAACGTCTAAACCGTACGTATTTTCCCCAAAATGTATATTTGCGATATATCTGACCAGTCTGGAGGCTCTGCTAATTTAAAAAGGATCTTTTTATTTTCAGAGGGTACTTTATGCAAAACCTTTAGGACATTTTCAATTTTTTTAACATCGCTCCATTTTCAAAATTACCTCTTCAGTTGGGACAAGATACACATTATATGACCATTTCTTGAATTCTTTTAAATGGATGAAGGATAATGCTATAAATCATAATGCATCAAAACCAGGTTGACAAATGTTTGAATTTTTTAAATTGGCGTGATAATATCTTGCGTGTTAAAATTTACATAATGGTGATATTTTACAGGTGTCTCAGAATAAAAGTAACAAATTTTTTAGAACATGTAGAAGGCTAGAAAACGATAATTTTGTCAATGAACAGATACTGGAAAATGTTCATATAACGGCGTTAAACATGTCATATCTGCCTCTTAATGTTAAGCAACCCCAGGTGATCGACAGGAACATGAAATCTCGACAAAGTAAGAATATGAACTGCATAACACATATGCATATAGAGTTGCCCAAACTTTGGGGGCAATTTTATATCCGTTGTATGTAACTTTTCACTATATATTAATAGAAATAGGGATCACTTTTCTCCTCTCTACATTCTCTAGAAGTTTTTACCATTAATTTTTGTAACACCTGTACAATTTAACGCAATTTGGGAGACATCATAGCATTATTATTGGTATTGACGCATTTGGTAAAAAATTCCATAGATATTATAATTTTTCCACTTTATCCGGTAGTCATTTTATGTTTCGGAAAATTTACGACCGCACCTTATGTAGGAAATATTTACAGACGTCTACGCGAAAACTAAAATAGAGTCTTGTGATTATTGTTAGATTTCCAGCTTCGAATGTTATTTGAAAGCATTCGAATATGTGAAATAAGTGTAAAGGAAATAAATAGTTATAAATAGCATATACTTTGAAGTTATAATATGATTGTAATAGGTTTTATTCGGTAATGAGCGTTGTACGTGAAATAATAGAATATGTGAAATATCGCACGACAGTTCCGTGCTCGAGAACACATTCAGATATTATGGCGAAGAGGATAATAATTTGCGTAGTTCGATTTTGAAAGGACGCGGAATTGAGTCTCGTCGGAGAACGATTTGAAACACTGACTGAACCGTTAAATAGAATTAACTCGCCGTCATTTACAAGCGGCCTCCTCTAATTTGGAGCATTAGTGGTTGCTACGGTCTTCCTACGCTCAATGCGTGAGCGGCGCGCCAAGCTCGCTGGCACCCCGCAACCCGCTCCACACCCCGCCACGTCCGCGACCCAGCCGCCTCACCACGCCACACTGCGACCTGTTTTCCACGCCAGACCCAGCCACGCCCCTACACGTCCCACCCCTTTCGATCCCATCTCGCCCTGCCCCGCAGAGCTCCGCCCGGCCTCGTCCCGCCCCTACACGTCCCACCTCGCCCTCCCCGCTGGCTCCGCCCGGCGCCGTCCTGACCCTGCACGTCCCTTCCCGTTCCATCCCATCTCGCCCTGCCCCGCTGCCGCCCCGCCCGTCCCGACACTGCAGGTCCCGCCCCGTTCCATCCCATCTCGCCCTGCCCCCTGAGCTCCGCCTGGCCTCTTCCCGCCCCTACACGTCCCGCTCGCCCTGCCCCGCTGAGCTCCGCCCGGCGCCGTCCTAACCCTGCACGTCCCGCCCGTTTCATCCCGTCTCGCCCTCCCCCCGCCCGGCCGCCCCCCCCCTCCCGACCCCCCCCCTCCTTCTCCCGCCCTCCCATTGGCCCCACGTGGAGGCTGAACGTATACAGTGATCGTACCCAAAGATTGTGTGTCGCCGTTGGGATGTAATCTCCCGTCTTTCACATCGTTCTCACCATGAAATCATATTCCGGGAACGTCCGTACTTACTCGGATGCCTCAGGCTGTGGTCTGCTAAGGTTTGGCAGGAGGTTCGCAAAGTTCCGTGAAGTTTTGTTTTGTTTATTTATGTTAACAATCGCTTTATTTTTTATTCCAGAATGAAATTTGTACAAAACAAGCATATAATTAGGTATATTAGAATTGCGGACATATTCATTGGAGTGTTTTCCTTATACTTATTTTTCTCGTCAAATTAATAAAAATTAACTTTGCCTTTTTGTGTATTCAAAAGAATGGTTGTATGCCAATCACGTGTCAAAATTCTTCGTAACCATAAAATAGTGCTGTAATGAATTTTAAAAGATACCCAGAAGAAAATGAGAAACATTGGAATGACTGACATATTCAGAATGATCTAATAGTAAATTTGAGTTACTGCATAATTCCCTAATCCATTGCTTTGTAATAATTCTAGTATTATTTTCTTTAGGGTTACTAATGTAACATAAATTACATTCGTGGATTTGTGTAATATATTGCAGTACGTAACACATTTATTTTATTTCCTCGCTTACTTTGTGAGAAGGGGAAATATTGTAATCATGCGCCTGAAAACGGCAAATTTTCGACAGAAAAGATTCCTATTGCCGAGCCCTGTTAACGAAAAAATGGGTACATCTTGTTCCGTATACATATAGTAAATTAATTCCTCTAAAACGTCGTGCAATCAAAATCCGTGTTATGTGCGTACTTGACACCGAAAAATCGATGACGGCCAAACGTCTCTCTGTCTGTGTACCCCCTGTGGTCAGCGCTAGCGCCAAAACAGTTCAGCCGATGTTCTCCAAAATTGATATTCCTCTAGCGATTTGAAGGAACTGGAAACCCTCTGAGGTTGGAATGTATATTTCGCAAGGGGAGGGAGGGACTATACATAAAGTCTCGACATTTTTAATTTTTTTTCAAAAATGACTCCTTTTTTTAAATTTATGTTTGTTCTCTGATAGTGTAAAGAACCTTTAAAAATGGCGTGGGTCTCACTGTCGTTGAAATCCCTGATTTTAGGATAATGGCAAAAGTTCACGTTGCTTCAACGTCTTCCTCAAACTACAGTAATGAAGATAGATATTTCTTCTTTAATAATTATATTTTGAAAAAACAGATATTGAAATAAGGTGATATACATTTTTTTGAAAATGTGAGAATTGTTTGCGCTATTTTGAATGAAATATAGACTGTTTATTTAATTAGTTTTTCGCAAAACGGCCCCAATTTTTAAAATTTCTCTTCGTATCTATAAAAGGGTGGTAAAAATTGGTGCTAGTCTACTTTTTTGCGAATTCTGTATTTTTGCAAGTTGCAAAAAGTTAACATTTCGTAACTACGATATTAAGGATAGAATTTTTTTCAAAAATTTTAAAAAACTTAAAAATGGCGAAATCAAGTCCTTTCCAAAAATTAGAAATAACGCGAGAAAATAATGTGTTCTTGTAGTTCGACCATTAGTTCAATTCAGGTTCTTAGTTCTTGCCTCACAGAATTCTTGATTCTGAGTTCTCATATCGTAAAAACTACTCTGCGTGCTGTACAGTTATCACATCACAGAGTATGCGTTGTACATGAGCAATGTGCTTTCGGAACGCAGTGAGTCTGAGAGAGCATGCGCAGTCTCTTGGGCGAAAAAGTTAAGAGAATCTGCTGTAATTTTCAGTGAAGATAATTTTTGTTTCGAATAAGCATGTTTTCAGTAGTTATTATTTCTCTGCAAATACAAAACGCTATTGCCTATGGAGTATTCCCGTCAGTCAAAAATTTCGATACAGTAAAATACTGAATGTCCCCATTATCTGAAATATATGAGCCTGAAACAAATGCGTGCATTAATAATCATTAGGACCCATAGAATTGAAAATTTGATACGTTAAATGTTCATATCCAGTGACTTCATTTCCCTTTCATCGCATTCAAAGCGACAACCGCAGAATATCATTTTATTATTGTTCGGACTCAGAAAAATATTTTTTTATGTTAGTACGAGCCTGCGTTTTCTGCCATGGAACGAATTTTATAGATTGGATGTTATGGAACGATTTTCATTTGTCCGAAGGTCATTTACATTACTCCGCTATTTTCTACACTTTTGTGTACCTTCCTGAAAGTATGTGACTCGTATTATACGAATATCTTGCATTTTTTACTAAACGCTGCGGAAGTAATTTTTGTCGGGTTCTGGAGAGATTGAGTTAGTCGCGGCAAAATAAATGTCCAGGAAATCTAGCCGATATTTATAAATAAAAGGATAAATGATAAAAATAAGGTCTATCTCACATTTTGGTTTAATCTTGGCTAATTGTGATTTAGAAGAAAAAAATTGTACACACATACTGTATGTTTAGTCAGTTAATACCATGCGAATTATGACAATTTACTTCCTATTTTTTAAAATATAATTTTAAGTTCTGTTTCATTTTGTACCACCATTCTACACCATTCTCGTATTGCAGCCGTTTACTGGCGTGGAACGTATTGGAGTAATCCTTCTTTAATCTTAGTCGTAGCCAGTCATTGCCTTTTATCCCTTCGGCCAGGGGCTTGGCGATGTTAGATCCCGGGTTTCCAAGACGGTGTTTCATCCAGAAATCCCCGATGTCTCGAAATGCTTAACCGCCGTGAGATCAGGGAGCGTAGTTCGGCTAGCGACGCGGAATTTTTACATGACTAGGCAAAGCATTAGAGAAAATCGTAGAGATGTACTGTAATTGTACTCCTTTAGAAGAAGAAACTCAAATATATTCAATAAGTGTTACAAAACAGTTTGTAATGAAGATTTGTTTGTGTCTACAAGAAATAGATTCATTTATAATACAATAACTAAACCATATCATCTGTACTGTGCTTTTACGAATATGGTAAATAGATATTGTGAGATTTTTTTTATCAAATGTGTTCAATTAAGGCGAAAACGTGTATTCGAATTGTTGAGACATTCTGTTTCTACCAGAATTTTGGTTCAATGTGAGCCACCAGAGTAGTGGAAATTTTAAGAGTTAAGTCGTCATGAGGTTGATGATTTGCATCTTATTCCACGAATAAATCAGTATATCAGTATTTTTGGGAAATAAATAATTATGCAAAAACATTTTCAATAGTTGCGTTTCAGTAACATCATTATTTTATAATATTGATATTAAAGATATCACATTAGAATTGATATTCTAATATTTTGTTTTAGAATTTATTATAAATCTATACTTCCATTATAGTCAGCATCATCAGGATAGCTAGTCCTTAGTCACGATGTTATTACATATTAAGATGTTTAGTTTCAGTTTAATGCGTATTTAGCAGAAAATTTTTGCAGAACATTAGCAGAAAATACAGAATGCATATATGTTGAGTTAGACAAAATGTTTGATCATTAATTATCAATCCTCATAATAATTACATCAAGTTATAACACATTCTATGTTCTATTTTGTAACCTTGAATTTCAAAATTTCCTGTATTTCTTGTGTGGTATCCCCCCAATCAGAGAACGAGACGGAGTTACGCTCCGCCGCACCGCTAGTGGAGGGGCGCAGCCTCCCCTCCCTTCACCAGGCGGGGAGGTATAAAGGCTTGGCCGGGAGCAGGGCGCTCCCGTTCAGTTACCGCTTAGCATAAGCTACCACCGCCGCACTTGCTACACGCCCTATGGAGGCGTAACCTGCGGCACTACAAGGAGACTCAGGCTGCCCTGGCGCTTGCTACCGTCACCTGCCGTGACGTATCCGCCGGGCGACCTGCACCGACCTCGGGGCTACTGCCGCCCTCGCCTATACGCCCTAGGGCGGCGTAGCCGGTTGCGCGCTACAACGTGACTCACGGCTGCCGCCGACGCTTGCTAGCGTCACAAGTCGTGGCGTATCAGCCAGGCGATCAACGCCGACCTCGGTGGCCCTGCCGCCTCTCGCTACCTTCTAATCGCGGCGTCACCGCCGCGCGGTACTTCGGAGACTAGAGGCTACTGCGGCCACTATCACCTAACAACTCTTATCGCCCTGCAGGCGATAAGGCTCGGCAAGGCAAGAAGGCCGTTAAGAAGCATTGTACATATTTGTGATGTTGTTCTGTGTATTTATTATTTGGTGAAAGTAAATGGTTATAAAACATTGACTGTTTATATTACCTTGCAATCCTGCAAATACAACATTGGCGACGAGGATATAAGAACAAGACACGTGAAGAACAATGGAGCAAATAACGCAAGTGATCGCGATGTTGCAAACACAACATCAAGAACAGATGAGAATGTTAATGAAACAATTGGAGATGCAGAAACAACAACAAGTCCAGCAGATTCCGGTATTTCCACCATATAGTAAAGATCAGGAGGACTGGACAGTTTATATAGAACGTTTTGAGCAGCATTTGGAAGCACATTTGGTGACAAACGAAGCACAGCAGCGGCACATTTTTGGCATGTGTGGAGAAGAAACCTTCATTACGATAAAGAAAATATGCTCAGAAGATCCAAGAAAATTAACATTCAGTCAATTGAAATTGAAGCTGGCCGATCACTTTGAAGAGAGAATACATGTAGTGACCTCAAGATATAAGTTTTTTCAAACGAAATTAAAACCAGGTCAAACACATGCGGAATGGGTGGTAGAGCTGAAAGGTTTAGCGAAATCATGCAAATTTAAGTGCAATAAAGTAACTGTGCAGAGTCATATGCAAATAATATGATTAGAGATATGGTTATATTACATACCCCGATAAATCAAGTGCGTATAGATGCAATACGGAAAGAAGAACCAACACTGGAAGAAGTGATGAAGATTGCTACAACACACGAAATGTCTGAAAATCTAGTAAAGCAGATGAAGACAACAGAAGAAGTGAGCAAAGTCACAAAGGAGAAAGAACGAGCAGAAGAAAAATTAAAATCATGCCCAGGTTGTGAAAGTAACCATAAACGAAGTCAGTGTTGGTTTAAAGAGGCAAAATGTAGATTCTGCAAAAAGATCGGGCACATACAAAGTGTTTGTCTGAAAAAGAAACAAATGGCGGGCAGAAAACAGGAAAACCCAAAGAGTGTGAAACGTAGCACCAAGCAGTCTGAAGAAATGGAAGTAGATCAAATACAGACGGTGAATATGATTTTGAATTCATCACAAGGAAGAAAGATAAGAGTGCAGTTGGAAATGTTAGGGAAAAATATGGAGTTCCAGATCGATACAGGTGCTACAGCAAATCTAATAAATCTAACAACATATCAAAAGTTAGGTGCACCGAGATGTTCCAGCAGTAAAGCACAGTTAAAATCATATCAAGGAATAAACATCCCAGTAAAAGGTCAAGTAGAAGTGACTGCAAGATATAAAGGAATACAACGAAAGTTACGTTTTATTATTGTGAACCGATATGATGTACAAAATATATTGGGAATGGAAGGAATAAACACTCTTGGTTTCACGATAGAAGATAATGTCATGTCAGTCGACAACACAAGTAAAAGTAAAAAAATAAAAATAATGAAAGTGTTAAAAATTTTCCGAAGTATTGTAAAGATTAAGTCAATTTGCAAGAGCAAGTAAAACAAGAATTGCAACGATGGGTACAAGAAGGAGTGCTCAAACCAGTTGATAATGCAGAGTGGGCACTCCAGTGGTAATTATAAAAAAACCAAACGGTAAACTAAGGTTGTGTGGAGATTTTAAAGTTACGTTAAATCCACAAATGTTAATAGACCACTATCCTATGCCAAAACCAGAAGAAATATTTGGGAAACTACAAGGTGAGTGTTTCACGAAAATAGATTTATCGGAAGCTTATTTGCAGTTAGAGCTAGATGAAGAATCGAAGAAAATGATGGTAATTAATACAAATGATGGTTTGTATCAGTTTCAAAGGCTTCCGTATGGCATCGCCAGTTCGCCCCGCGATATTTCAAAGGTTTCTGCAACAAATTACGGAGAAAGTACCAAATTGCGCTAACTTCTTGGATGATATTATTGTTACAGGCAAAACGGAGGAAAAACATAAGCAGAATTTGCGGACGCTGTTACAATTGTTAAAAGACAATGGACTCAAATGTAATTGGGAGAAATGTGAATTGTTTAAGACTTCTATAAACTATTTAGGCCACGTAGTGACAAACATGGAATTCGACCAACAAAGGAAAATATTGAAGCAATTACAAGAATGCCAGCACCTCAAGATTTGAAACAACTTAGCTCATTCTTAGGTAAGGTTGCTTATTATTCCAAGTTTATTAAGAATAGAGCAATGATATCGGCACCACTAAACCAGTTACGGAAGAAGAATGTGAAGTTCATATGGTCGACAAAGTGTGAAAATGCATTTCAGCATCTGAAACAAGAACTGATTAAAGCAACAAGATTGACGCACTACGCGCCAGGTCAACCGCTACTTCTCGCGGCTGACGCATCAGAAAATGGTATTGGCGCTGTGATATCAACGATTACGCCAGAAGGCATTGAAGTACCAATTGCATTTGCATCGAAAACGTTAAACGACGCACAGAGAAATTATGGACAAATTCAAAAGAAGCACTAGCAATAATTTATGGGGTGAAGAAATTTAATCAATATCTGTATGGCGCGAAATTTACGCTCATTACAGATCATAAACCACTTACGTCATTGTTCAATCCAAGAAAAGGTATTTCGGAGAGAACGGAGAAGAAACTTAAAAGATGGGCAATTTTCCTCTCTGATTATGATTTTGAGATTGTTTATAGGTCAACTTCACAGCACGGCAACGCAGACGCGCTGTCGAGGCTGCCGGCGGGGCCAGACGAGTCATTCGACAAATTGGAAGAAGCCTGCGCGTACATAGACTTCGAGGATGGCGACGCCCTGTTACGGTTGCCGCTGGACGCAAAAAGGGTAGCGCAGGTAACACGGGAAGACCGCCTGCTAAAACAAGTAAGTGGTTATTTGAGTAAAGGTTGGCCAACGAGGAAACTAAATCATAGTTCACCAGACTTAAATCAATTTTTGTTAAAGAGAAACGAGTTATCAATGCAAGACGGGGTAATAATATATAATTGTGAAGATAACGTAAGAGCCGTAATTCCAAAGAAGCTGCAAGCAGAAGTGTTAAAGTTATTGCATGTTGGACATTGGGGCATTACCAGAACAAAAACGGTTGCTAGAAGATATGTATATTGGCCGGGGATGTCAACAGATATAGAAAATTTGATACGTAATTGTAATATATGCAGACAGAACCAGGCAAGTCCGCCGAAGCACTTTTCAAGCTGGCCAAAAGCTGAGAAACCATGGGAGCGAGTACATATTGATTATGCGGGGCCGTTCTATGGGTCAATGTGGTTAGTAGTTACGGATGCATTTTCACAGTATCCATATGTGTGTGAGACGCGTACCGCAACAACAGAAGCAACAATTCAAATGTTAACGAAAGTGTTCGTAATAGAAGGCTTACCACAATTGTTGATATCGGATAATGGCGCACAATTCACATCACATTTATTTGAGAAATTTTGTATAGAAAATGGCATTCAACACCTTAGGACTGCCCCATTCCAGCCACAGTCAAACGGGGGAGCGGAGAGATTTGTACGAACATTTAAAACAACCATGATTAAAGCAATGGCAGAAGGAGTTGGCAAAGATAAAGCACTACAACAGCTATTAGTGACATATAGAGCAACTCCAGTAGGAAATGAAGAGAAAAGTCCCGCGGAACGACTTCATGG
Organism: Teleogryllus oceanicus; assembly: GCA_964035755.1. Taxonomy (NCBI): domain Eukaryota; kingdom Metazoa; phylum Arthropoda; class Insecta; order Orthoptera; family Gryllidae; genus Teleogryllus; species Teleogryllus oceanicus. Next base: position 210,825,487 of record CAXIVR010000001.1, on the reverse strand, counting down.
CAGGCAGCCGAGGACATTATTGGCACTATTAGTACCCGTCAAACGCCCGAAGCAAGTAGGGAACACAACATTCAAAGTCAGAGATAAAGTCTATGTTCGGTCGTTTAAATCCTATCCAAAATGGATCCCAGCAGTAATCCACGAAACTATAGGATATAGAATGTATCTGGTACAAGCAGAAAACGGGATCATCAGAAGACATGAGAACCAGATAACAAAAAGGTGGAACATGCATAAAATAGATGAGACACAACATAGGAGTAATATGCATTCTAATTTTCAGCCGGTGACAATGCGGATGACGGAACCAGTCATCACACGAGCCAGCGGCTCGGCCGGCAACACCAGCAGATGACACATCCCAGGAGGGTGCGACCAGAGGCGGAGTCATTCGCCGAACCCAGCAGCCGAGACGCGTCACCAGGTCCAGCCCTGCTGCGGAGGTCGCGTCGTCATCGTGGGCACCCATATGCCCACAATAAAACGGGGAGGAATGTGGTATCCCCCCAATCAGAGAACGAGACGGAGTTACGCTCCGCCGCACCGCTAGTGGAGGGGCGCAGCCCCTCCCCTCTCCCTTCACCAGGCGCGGGAGGTATAAGGCTTGGCCGGGAGCAGGGCGCTCCGTTCAGTTACCGCTTAGCATAAGCTACCACCGCCGCACTTGCTACACGCCCTATGGAGGCGTAACCTGCGGCGTACTACAAGGAGACTCAGGCTGCCCCGGCGCTTGCTACAGTCACCTGCCGTGACGTATCCGCCGGGCGACCTGCACCGACCTCGGGGCTACTGCCGCCCTCGCATACGCCCTAGGAGGCGTAACCGGTTGCGCGCTACAACGTGACTCACGGCTGCCGCCGACGCTTGCTAGCGTCACAAGTCGTGGCGTATCAGCCAGGCGATCAACGCCGACCTCGGTGGCCCTGCCGCCTCTCGCTACCCTTCTAATCGCGGCGTCACCGCCGCGCGGTACTTCGGAGACTAGAGGCTACTGCGGCCACTATCACCTAACAACTCTTATCGCCCTGCAGGCGATAAGGCTCGGCAAGGCAAGAAGGCCGTTAAGAAGCATTGTACATATTTGTGATGTTGTTCTGTGTATTTATTATTTGGTGAAAGTAAATGGTTATAAAACATTGACTGTTTATATTACCTTGCAATCCTGCAAATACAACATCTTGTTCTATTTTTTTTTTTCATTTCTACAGATTATTTCAAGTAAAACAGTCATATGTAACTGAATCGTCTTCCTTAGAATACGAAGGAGATCATTCGTTCTATCGTGTGCTTTCTTGATTCTGTCTACTGGCGAATTTCCCACTTAACTGGTTAATAAAATATATTTACTATTGAAATCCTTCACCACTTGAGACAGCTGTCCGGGACTAATATACACTAAGCCTTTATATTTCATCCAAAAATTAGCGAGCGAAGGCTTGGACAGGCGAGTCGGGGGAGTAACTATTGCCCGAATGAGGATATTACAAACGCGCCCGAGCGAAGGAGGGGGCTGTGGAGAGCGTCGTGCAAAGTGAATTATAAAGAGCGCCGCAGCGCGAGAAGACGAGATTGTGGGGTAAATAATGGAACCGAGCGGTGGATGGCGCTCTGCAGCCGAGAGGCGCCGGGAGGAGCCGAGCGGAACCGAGACCCGGCTCATGAGGGACTACTCCCCCCGCGCGTCGCTGCTCCTGCCGACGCCCTTCCCCTTCCCCGGCGCCGGCGCCCCCTCGACCGCGCTCCAGCCCCACGCTCCTCTTCGCCCGCTCCCACGCGTCCCCGCTCCCCGCTCCCCGCTCACCGACGCCGAAGACTCAGGGACTTCCCCACCGCCACCGCCCCCGCGCAGTCGCCTCAGATTTTTGCAGCGGATCCGCCCGGTACGTTTACAACATTTATGGATTCGATTTCTCCCACGTCTGCCAGGGATTGTTTCTCCGAGGCAGGGCTCTGACGGACGTCTTCCACAAGGGGTTCGCCCGCCCCCGCGCCCCCTCGCGCGCCCTCGGCACGCGGCCCTGCGCAGCCCCGCGCTGTCCCAGTGCCTTCCAACGCCCCTCCCCCTGCCCCGTCGCGCCTCGCAGGAATCCTATTGCCTTCACGTGCCTCTTCCTTATTGTCCTCGAGTTCAATAGTTTGTTCATTACTTATCGTCGTAACCCCAATAGGGCGCATGTCAGAAAAAAACACTTTTTTACTTTCTCGTTACGTATTAATATAATTAATTAAATATATTATATGATTGTTAATATAACACTATCAAATAATATTAATATCCATATCGTTTACCTGTAATCTTGAATAAAAGTAAGAAAATCGACGTGTTTTAAGAGGATTTCTGTTAAAAATAACACCATTCAGTTACATTGCATGTCTCATGATTGTTATATTTAATGACAAACCTCAGGTTCTTAAGTGAAGATTTTCATCATAATATTTCTTCCCACCCTTTGCTTATTTTACTGTTTAAGAATGGAGCTTTATTCCACTCTGTGATATATTAAAGGAACTCTACAAGAGCATTTTTCGAAAGACTTTCTTGCACATAAGAGTGACACTTGTGTGAATTCTTTTCAATTCTGTCGTCTCCTTACATCTAAGCAGTTCACTATATTCCTTTTCCGAGAGAGCTAACTCAATTTTTGCGATGCCAATTGCAATAGAAAAAATCCCTAGGCAGCTCTAAAAAGAAAGTAAAAAGAAAAAATGTACTGCTAGGAAGAGGAATGCCAATAGTACTGAACGAAAGTGACTGTGCACTCTTTTTGGTGTCTCTTTTTATTCTATTTGGTTATTTCTTTTCTGTTTCACCTCTTTGACTAGTAACCAAGAGCATTTTGTTGCATATAAAATTATTTAATAGAAAGGTTGAGTTCGTCATAATATTTAACAACAATTAGATCAGAGTCATTAGTGTCTTGAATAAAAATGTTCGTACATAATGCATGACGTTGGTTTTCCGTTGAGCGCTAATAATTTAAACTGCTATTCGTTCATTCCTCCCACTAGCAACGCGGTTCATGTACTTCATTCATTGACATAGGTAGGCAAACTACTGCGTTGCTTTACTGTTGTAAAACGATTGGACGTCGATAGTAATGAGGGATATTTAAATGTAATAATCTGTCATTTTCGCTCAAAATATGCTTATACTACGTGCGTGTTATACATTGGATTTAATTAGGAAATATTTGATTGATTAGCAGAGTGCACACCTGGGAGTGCGATCTAATTACACCTACTTGAACTTAGTGTATGTGTGAGAGATATTTATTTTAAAAATGCATATAGGAGAATCTAAAAAAGAAGGAAAAATTTAAAAAATACAATTAAGATTATTTTATTACCAGCTTTTTAAAGTATAAATGGAAGTACAGAAATACGAAATATAGATGTGATATATTTGGTAAATTGCTTGTAGATCTTGTTTGCAATTCGAGTGTTAGCTATTGAAAATAATTTTCCTTTTTCGACCCATTTTGTATTTTAGCCCACTCAGATTTATTTTCAATTTTATAAATTTGTGGAAATTACATATATTCTGAGAATAGTCTGTTTTTCCACTACTCTGCAATGTTTTGATATTACTTGCCACTAATATAATTTGTACTTGCCTGATACAATTCTAATCTTAATTCATTATGAATTTCCAGCAACTCGTACAAGAAAATCTCTTAGAACTAGAAAAGTGTGTTGAACTCAGGTACCACAAATGAGTTTTAAATGAAAATTTAAATACTAACTATTTATTAACTTGATCGATCATTTCATTCCTAAACGTATGAAATCTACCTATGTACTTGTTTCACTCTCCGGAGACACAACTCCGTGTTCCTCGGTACAGCAAAGGATAGTTGATCGATTTCGTTTACTGTTGAGGAGGTGCTTCTTATATTGTTGTGTAAGTGTAAAAAGTATTTTCCCATTCGTAGAAAATCTTCAGTTTAATTTCTGTGAGTCTTAGGAAATGTTCATACTATTGAACAGTAATCTGAACATTTGAACATACGATATAATGCAGACCAACGGCCGTTCGCGACCGCCATTTGTTTGCGTGGGTAAAGATGTTTGAGAAGGGAATTCTGGGTGACGTAAACGAGGCCTGATGACATAACAAGCGCCATTTGGACAAACACATCGGGGCGCGTCGATCGCATTCCCGACGGCTGTAAGATGCACAACCTAGTACGTGCTCGTTTCGTAATTCAAAGCGTAAGCTGTTTCATAACAGATGTGTCACAACATTATGCAAATTACTTCGGAGTTGCGGCGCGCGTCATTAGAATTCTCATTAATCTAATGGACTTTTTAAAGTGCATTGCAGTTGGCAGGCTCCAGGTTCCATGGGTGACTGGAGTTGGAGTGGCTTGGCCACGCCACGCGGGGGGGGGGGGCGTCCAGGGTCGCTCCAGCTGCCACCCACGCTGCGCCTTCGTTGCACTCCCCCCCGCCCTGCGCTCGCCTGGCTTCACCCACCACACCCACGCACCTCGTCGCACGTAAATGGTTGTAAACGCTTGATAAAATACGCAAAACTAAATAGAATGTTTGAAGAAAATATTATAAGTAAATTATAAGTAAAGTCCGATTAAAGTCGTTCATGTGACATTCTTGGGATTATATAATAATAATAATAATAATAATAATAATAATAATAATAATAATTACAATGCCTTAACATTTGTAAATTAAATAAAATAAATACAACACTTCCATCATTAAGAAATTTATGAAGGAAAAGAAATTAAATCAATAACGTATATAAAGACCTTCCCACAAAATCTCTCCTCTGAAAAGGAACAGTTTATTAGTATCCCATATATTGAACCTATATCCAATAAGAGAGGAAGAATATTCAGCAAATTTAACATAAAGGTATCTTATAAAACTTACAACATCCTACAAACATTTTCCCAAGAGTAAATCCCTGTACTCTTAATGGAAAAAAGTGGTCTATTTATTAAAACGCAACCATTGTAATTCAGCTTATGTGGGACAAACATGTAGGCAGTGTTCCTGTAGACTCAAGGAACATATCAGATCGTGGAGATTGAAACAAGAACATTCCACATTTGCCAACCACTTAATTCAAGACAATCACTCTTTCGACGCGAATACCAACTACAAAATTCTGCATTTCGAAAATAAAGGGAGCAAATTGAACATTTTGGAAAATTTAGAAATTTTAAAATTATAAAAAAAATCCTAACCTAATATGTCTTAATGAACAAGCACAATTAAAATCCACACCCATTATAAACTGATTTATTGACTACCTTTCCCACTCTTTCCTCCCTCACCAACCCTCAGTGTGTCTCCGTACCACGTACGAATCACAAAATGGCGCCATCATAGGAGCTACCACTATGTTCACTTTATGTGTTTAATCTATGTTACTTGGTTAAGTACTGTAATAATTTAATGTGCATTCGGATAATGTATTTCTTTGTATGACGTAGTTATTCATGTGCCAATTTTTTAATTCAATTTCAATATTGTACAGCCACTGATAATCGGAAATAATTTCCGAAACATCTGAATCGCTAAATTTTCTAAATAGTAAATTTACATTGCCTGCTAATTGTGATTGATATCTCTGATATCCTGAAATTTTAATCATGGAGCACCACAAGATCTCTGCCGTCACTACAGACTTAAAATGCCGATCCGATGGCCCAGATCGTTAAGGCAATAGTGCAGTAACGGTCTCGGAAAAGAGGGTAGCGGGTTCGAGTCCTGCCTCGGGTATGGTACTGTTGAGTGTGAGATTTTTAAAAAAATGTATTTATTTTATCTATTTATTTATCATTTATATAGAAAAGCAGTTAAAAACTGTGTGTGGCTTGCTACGGGGAAAAGTGAATTCTGTGCACGTTTTCATAATTCTGTGATCTCTACCCGAAGTCACATACTAGATGAGTTTTGAATACAGAAAGAAATGAGCGTTGTTTGCGAGGATTGTGAACAAAGTATTCGTTCCGATGCAATAAAATCTATTTTTACGGGTAAATCAGCTATATATTTGGGCTCTTCTCCCTCATCAGGTCCTTCGTCCTTAGATGCGAATTTTATTTAGATATATTGTTTTTGGTAATTTTTATATATATATATATATATATATATATATATATATATATATACATATATATATACATATATATATATACATATGTATGTATGTTTTGAACTGAATATATGAATGAACTGAATGAAAAACCTGACCGTGATGGATGTCATTGATTCAGAAGCTGAGATACAATGTTAGTTGCATGTTGTTTAGAATTTAGAATACAGTCCAAATGGTAAATTGTACTTTAAATGTCATTGTTAAGATTAATAATACATTTCTTTTTGATGCTCGGTATAGTCTCTAATTGTATAGAAACAATTATGCTGCTGAAAAGATTTTACTTGGGACTTAAACTTTTGTATCGAATTTATTAGTTTAATATCATCTGGCAAAGCGTTGTAAAATAAAGTACATGTATTGTATGTGATTTTTATAGTGAGCTGTTGATACTGTCTTCCAATGAATATTATTACTACGTCAAGTGTTAGATTGGGGAAAAAATAAAATTACCTGAAAATGCACTATTGCAATTCTTAAAGTACGCAAATACGCCCCTCCCGCACGCTTCCGGTGCGCGGACTGCACTCTTCTGGCGGAGCGCGAACCCGAGCCCTGCGGCGCGCCAACGCTCGGGGAACTCGAACGAGCGAGCATCTCCGATGGAAAAAGGATCCATGCGGAAAAGAAGATGCTCTTAATAACGCAACATACAGGAACTCGCATAGAGCTCTATTGAGTTATGATTATGGAGCAAGCAGTAACAAAATATTTTTTCATTGAAATGAATGTATTTTCATAATATTTATGCAACAATGTTTTAAAATCAATGTTTAGTTTACATACATTTATTTATTAGAAACGTTTATTTATTTATTCGGTAAAGTAAGATAAATGAATATGTTCGCTTTTATGTTTGCGGATCTTGTTCTGACGACTGCGTTACGGCCGTCTGCAGTTCCACGACAAATCTCTCTTCTATGACCCATATCTTTTTACCTTGGCGTGTGCTGCTATGATGTGCAGAGAATGCATGGCGATCCTGCAGCAAAATGTGCAGATTTTGTGTCAGAAAATATCTTTTCTGGGTATGTGACACCAAGAAAAGTGAATAAAACTTGCTCCCATATGCAGGAAGTTACTTCCTCCAACACGTTGCGAAGTCAGAATCCACGTTATATAAATCCTTGATACCGAACATTTGTTTTACGGCACAACATGTCATCTGTCCGGGAGCTCCTAGGGTTCGAGTCCCAACGGCGGCTGATTTTTGACACTGACTACACGTAGCGCAGTCGAATTCAGCCACTGACGGATGGGAATTTTTGCGGCCGGCTGCTCTGATCGGTAGTTTTCCGTGGTTTCTCCAATCAATACCAGAAATTTCGTAACAAACGGGCCACGGATCGAGAACGTTCATCTTTTTTCCTTGTTCTATACTCTCTCCTTATATAATTACTTACAGTTACATGTACTACACTACCACACATGTTAGGAGACCTGGCGGGAGCTTCGAGCTTGTCTCGTCTTGGGAGGTGCCCCCCGCTGGGAGTAAATCCCTCCGCTAGGTGGGCGCCGGATCACCCCATCCAGTGGGAGACGAACACCGTCATTTCTCGGGGTCAAACATTCACTGTACTAACGGGACCGTAGCGGTTGACGTGCCTGGAAACATTAATCCATCTTTCTGTGAACGACGCTAGTGCCTACAGAGGATTTTCATCAAATTTGATATTTCCTCATTCCAACTAACTGATGACGCGCCCCCTTGCATTTGAAATAGATATTTTAATTTTGGCGAGGGGGAAAAGTATTTTAGATGAAAACCAAAGACATTTTCAAAATTGTCTAAAGATTTGTTTTTTTCTCGAATATATCAAAGTACGCTTATGAAAAGTCACAGGTCCGATTTTCGTTGATTCTTGTTTTCTGAAATATAAAAGTGAAGCATTCCTGTACTTTGTCTTCAGGTTCAGAGATGTTAGGTTAGTGGATAATACGCCGTTGGGGAACCTAAGTACCGAGGTTCTCGAATCAGCCCTGCCAAATAATTTTGCGGGTTAGAACCACTTCATTGGTTCAATTAGTGTTATAATATTATGTAATAGTTACAAATATTACGAAAAAGTATTGTTGTTGGAGCACAACCCTTATTAAATTAAATATATTTTGAGCCACATTAACAGCAAGGTCATTTGTAACTGCAAAATTTTAGCGTTGTCGATTTCAATGTCTAAACATTTCTACTTTTCATAACGGATTTTTATTTCACGGTAGATGACCACTTGACAGCAATACACAACAATATATAGTATATTATATTACAGAAGAACAGAAAATGAAATGAATGTTCAATAATAATTTAATAATAATGTCACCTATGTTACCAATTTGTATTGCTGTGCTGCTATGATGTATGGCAATCCTGCAGCAAAATGTGCCGTTTTTTTTCGAAAAACGTCTTTTCAATCACATTTAAAATAGGGACTCAACACTTCCCGAAGTAAAAATTAATTCACGAGAACTGCTATAATACCGGAGGTTCGCAGCTTTCATCACGTTTATTGATTCCATATACTGATTTGTTTGACATTGCTCCAGATGATCTATACACCTCATCCGGGGTTGTCATCAGTTGTGGGAACGTCCGTTTCGCGTAGTCAATTTTGTGAATTTGCTTGTCAGTAGAACGGGAGCATGTAAAATAATATTTCTATGTAATTCGCCTACTGCTTAATTTGCGCCATAGCTGGAAACATTAATATTTCATCTATGCTCAATTGTGAGTTTCTCAAATTTTCAGTCGCGCCGTTAAGAACAGATTGTTGCGTCGAGATTGATTTTCTAAATAGTCGAACTTTGATTCCGCTCGCTTTGGACGCCTGCTTAAGGATTCTCTTTCCGCCTCTTCAACTTCTCCCGCAAGCGCTGCGGTTTCCTCTTTAGCTCAGCTCCTGCCTTCGCTTGCAGACCACCAAATATTCGTTTCAGAACGCTGCTAATGCTATCGGGTACAAACTAACAGAGTTTTTACATATAATTGTTTATTTCATGGTGAATTTTCTTTAATATCTAAAACTCAATTTCGCGGGAAATTCGTATGTTACTAATTGTACTTTGTACTCAGATGTTTGGGAATGAGAGAAACTTGCTAGTAAATATATCTTTAGATATATTTCCCATTAAATTCCCATTAAAAGAAGTATTTTTGTGCTTTGACGTAAAATAAGAAAAGAAAAATCATGGAACTAAATAATTTTAAAAAATCGTATACTCCTACCGAAATAAGGAAAATACTTGTTGTTGATGAAATGTAATCACCAAACGTTACAAATTTGGGTCTCTACTTGTATACCAATCACTGATAAAGACATTTTTGGTAGAAAAAAATGTCATTTGGTCAAACTTGAAACCTGAGGAGACACTTTCAAAATTTTCTTTTCATGATATTCCCCTGTTTTGTTTACATTTTGACACTTGTTATTCTATATACACTTGAGTTTTTATAACCGGACACTTGACGTAAATCAGCTGTTACGGTATCATCCAATCGGAATCTTGAATGTCATCACGGTGACGTCACTGTGGTGACGTTTAAGCGCCCGATTGGATGAAACCGTCAACAGCTAATTTACGTCAAGTGCCAGGTTATAAAAACCCAAGTATAATACAAGTGACTTCTAAGTGATAGTATCCATTTCCTCAGTGTTTTCGAACAACCTAACAAAAGTGTTGGCAAGTTAGGAAATGTAGTGCTAATATTGCAGATGTTTCTCATTTATAACAAAATGCGATGTATATTGAAAGCAGATGATCAGTTGTTGACTAGATCATGAACAGTTGACATTTCAAGATCGTGACGTGACTAATCGTTATTAAAGTAATTCATCATAGGCCGCTGAGGAAATGCATACAAAAAGCTATCATTGAACTAATCACAGACAAATAATTTTAACAGAAATTAATTGTTGGCATTCTAAGGTTATCACTCTTCTTGGTATTCTCCCATCTCATATTAGGATTTTTGAAGTCGCCTATTAGCAACAGCAGCTACGATAGTTTCAGCAACATGATGAGAGAGAGCATCGGACACCGGAAGATCGCGGGTCCAATTCGGGGAGAGAGACTGAAATCTGCTTAATGCATTAAACATGAGCGAATTTATTTCCCTTGTGGGAATCGATATCGTGGGTAGATCTATTTTTTCCGTGGTTTCCGTAATCCCATCCACGCGAATGCTGAAGCAGTACCTTATAAAACGGGCCACTGGCCACGCGCGATCCGTTCTTCCTCATCCTGTCGGGTCGAGCGATCCTCATATGATATTGATCGAGGGAAATCTCGTCCAAGCGTCGGAAATGCGAGAATGCTGCTGCGAGCTGCGAATTGTCGGAAATGTTAAGTGCCTACCGGCTACCCGGAATAATAATAGTAATAATAATAATAATAGTAATAATAATAATAATAATGGCACATTTAAACTAACAGGTTGACTTCTCCAACTAAACTGTAGGATTATAACAACGATTGTCTTGATGATTTGCAGATGTATTATGCTTCGGCAAATTAATTAGGGACTCAACAGTAAAAAACAACATATTTATGTTTAAAGATGTTTAAGTGCACTGTGGAGGCAACGGAAACACAAAAGTGTGTTCATTTGTATTCATCTAAAATCACCTTTGAAGAAATGTTAATTAAATTATTTATTGTTAAAAATATATCGCGAGAATTCTCTCGGCGAAGGAAATTTGCCAGAGAATGTCTCGTCCGTGGGCCGAGTGATTTTCCAGAAGAGACTCGTGTCGGCGCACGTGCGTGGGCGGGTGGTGGGCGTGCTTCTGCTTCGTGCAGGGGCGCGCAGGGGACGTCGGGGCGAGGTGAGCTGTCGAGTCCACTTATGAGGCGCGCCCGCCTCTCCGCCAGCGAAGAGAGTCGCCGGCCTCCGTTGCTTGCACCTGGCCGGCGGGGCTGCCCGACAGCCACTCGCCCGGGGTCGCCGAGGGCAACCACGGGCCAGCCGGGCCACCCTGGCGCCTTCATCCCCCCCCCCGCGACCCGCCCCCGCCATCACCCCCACCAATCTCCGCCGACGTCGCCTCCGCCACCTTGCTCGCGCAACGCTGGCGTCCTCTCGACCAGCATTTTTCCCTCCTTCGCTTTCGCCGCCCCATCAAGCCCCCCCTCCCTTCCGCTCTTTTTCTTTTCTTCCCCCCCTATACGCTTTCGCCGGACCCCTTCCCGCCTCTCACACCACTCCACCCTCTTGGGCCATTTTAATCGAGCCGAGCCCTATTTTCTATTTCTTCCGTTCCACAAGTTCTTCCTTCGGCAAGTTCCCCGCCTAGATCCTTGCGTCCTCTTCCCTCAGCCCGCCCTTCGCCCACGCCTCTCGCAAGGACCGCGTCTGGAGGCAACGGGGGCGGCGCAGGCGGCACGCCCGGCAGCAGGCCCGGCGGCAGGCCGGGCGGGGACGGCGGCGGACAAATATGAAAGCGGCGCGCAGGTCGAGGGCAGACCGGAGCCCCCTATTCATCACGATGCCTCTGCAAGTCAAAACGACGTAATTAACAGTGTTGATAAGCTGTTGTCGGCGCGCGCAGTTGTCTCCGGGTGATAGTACTAATACCGGGCATGTAACTGTGTGTCGAACACAGGGGCGCAGCGGTTGCTCAAGCATGATGAGGGGACTGAGCGTGCAACAAGGGGGTGCTTTGTGAACTATACATGGCTTTTGTACGTTGAGCGTGAACATTATGCACCTGTACGTTATCACGCGCGCGCCAGGCGGCCTGGCGTAACCTAGGATTGGACCTGTTCACCCAGATCGCTTTGCGTTAAAATCCCCCATACATTCACGCCCGATACCAGTATTATTGCCCGTTTTACCGTATGCTTTTAGCCACCACTTTCTAGCCGTCCTATGAGAATTAGAGGGATTATATAGGGATCACTCTGTATTTGAACTATAAGTTCCCGCAACAGCGTTGGTACGTTCGTCGAGATTTGATTATTTCCATTACAACATTGGACATTAATTTAAGCCAATACATGGCCTTGTTTCTTATCGAAGGAACCAAACATAATGTCGCTATTGCTGTAGAAATTTGCGAGTATGATATCAGCGTTTTACTCCATGGAATTACGGACTTCACGGAGTAAAGAAGTATTCTTAAAAATGTTCAATGCGCATATAATTTTTGTAAAAGGTCTTTACGTCGCCTAAAATAATTCACACCGCAAAATTGCGTTCTTGTACTCTAGTAACCTGGAAACAAGATTGTATCTTACGACATTATGGGATAGAAATCCCCATTTAAAATATATATGTTATTACATGCACACATTTTAATAACATATATACTGCGTTTCACATTATCTGCACTTGATGGTAACTAGGGTACCATGCTATCATGGTCCACGATAAATGTTTAATGCAAATTGAACTACATGGTTATTCCTGTAGGCGGATGAATTTCAATATATTAAACAAGAATTGTCAATATTTACGATGTTGAACTACATTCTTTCTCAGAAACATATGACGCGACTTTCGATTGATTGATTTTTTTCAATGTTTCAGGGCGCGTCAACTGCTTCGGTCATTAGTCCCGTTAGTGTAGTGCATGCTTTTTCTCGGGAGATGCCGGTGATCTTCCCCGCTGGATGGCGAGATCCAACGCCGACCTACCGTCGGCTAGTGGGGTTTTCTCCCTAACCAAAACTCTCCCACCAGCGGGGCACCGCCCCAGCCGGGACAAGCTCTAAGCTCCCGACCGGTCTCCCGGGATATGTGGTAGTGTAGTGCATGTTAGTGTAAATGTGTGTGTAAGGGGAGAGGACAGGACAAGGAAGAGGAATCGTGCGCTGTCCGTGGCCCGTTTGATAGGGTACTGATCCGGCATTCGCCTGGTGTTGGTCGGAGAAACTACGGAAAACTACCAATCAGAGCAGCTGGCCGCTAGAATTCTCCTCCAGACAGCGACTGAATTCGACCTAGCTGTAAAGCTAGTGTCGAAAATCCTGCCGTCGCGGCGTCAGGATTCGAACTTAGGACCTCCCGATCAGAGGCGCTGTAGTGACATCAGTTGATGCACTGAGCTACCGCTCCTGGTCTATGACGCGACTTCGAAGAGTTGAAGTTAAATTGATAATTTTTGTACTAATAGAGAAAAAAATGCTATTGAGGTGGAACATTCCCATCTCATGTTAAATCACCATTTACTTAATCATTTATATCAATTACGGAACTAAAACGTGTGTCAGGTAACCTCGTATAATTCTATCGGGATCATTTGGATCTGTTGGACCGCCTCAGTTGTAATTATCTTCCAGTTTTCAAACGATTTTGAGAACTTAATGCGGCTCCACACATACGGCATTCGGCGAATACGGAGCAAACGCTTTCCGAATCTCGAATGGTCGAGGTCCTCTTCGTGGTGTTCGCGAAGTACTCGTCGAATGGCGAGCATTTCGAACCACACGTGCGCAGTTTGTCTGTTTTGCGTGTCTGCCGAGCGCTGTGGATACAACGAATATTCGCTATACCCAGCTGCAATGAATATAGATTCTGAACTTGTTATTGCTGCAGTTGCTTATGTAGTACTATCTTGTGGCTGTATATTACGTCATAAAATAAAGAAATAACTGAAAAGAAGATGGTGGAAGGTATCAGTTCATCGCAGCAGAGAAACGTAAGTATTTATTTGCTTGCAGCTAAATATTTGCAGTTTCAATTAAAGAAGTCGATTTCAGACAGTAATGTTTAATTAACTAATTATATTTACTAAAATCCTCATGTACACATATCATTTAACACTCTAGAATACGTACACTGACCACTGTCCTACACTGGCCACTGTCCTACGTGTCCAACCTGATTTTACCAGGGAACATTATTTACAAAAGTTCGTAATTTACAAATGAGTATAAAAGGTCATTGGGTGTTTAAGCAATTATTACAGGTTATAAATGAATGTCATGGCAACCTTTTCAATATATTTCTCAACTTATAAATAACTTAGTTCCTATAACATTCCATTTACAGTTTGTCTATTTATTAAGCACACATTAAATTCAGCTTAAAATTAATGTATTTGTCCATTCTCCACCAGTCCATTGTAATTCAGGAGCTTGTGTGGAAAGAAAATAAATATGTATTTTCTATTTTATGTAGACGACTTGCAATTTTATTATAATCATGAGAGAATGTAGGCAAGTTGTGATTGAGCTAATTAAAATGTTCAGATGCTAAAGCCCAAAAAAGTTGTTTTAATTGATACCAGTTTTTATTATGAATATTTTGGAAAAGAGCATACATAAAAGTCTAATTGGAGTTAAATAGCGTGTGCTTGATATTTCAAGAAATGTCTTTTTTTTTTACAAAACATAGAATGCATTATTTTTCGTTAAAAGATTGCTTATCAAATTTCAATGCAAATCAACAGTCACTCCCAATTCAATGTCTGGTTCTATAGAGAAATAAAAGTATTTTTTCTTCTATTCCTAAATAATTGTAACTACTAACCCATTGCACAGTGTTTTTTATATCCATTTCATGGAATGATTATTTCATTTCCCAAGATTTTTCCCAATGTCCGTACATTTTAACTGCACTAAGTTCATTTGTTAACAATCGCTCACTATCCCGGCCTCTGTATTCAATGAAATGAATTTTTTTCATGTTTATCTAATTAACAGAATTAAGTTTATTTTTATTTGTTACAGGTATAACGGCACAATGTTTATGGCTGACTTGCTAAGAGAGCCATCTGGCAAGTTTGAAAACTTCTGTCGTATGTCCAGTGAGGATTTTAACTGGCTGCTTTGCGAGGTGCAACCAAGGATTGTCAAGAACACAAAGTGGAGGAAAGCGATTCCAACTAATGAATGCCTAGCCCTTACTTTGCGATTCCTTGCAACCGGCGACTCTTCTCAGAGCATCGGTTTGCTGTTCAAAGTTTCACTTCAGGTTGTTTCTAATATTGTCCCGGATGTGTGCTGTGCACTAATAAATGTTCTTCAGAATTATAATAAGGTTACTGCATACTGCAATATTTTTTTAAAATATTTATTTTCATTTTATACATTAGATTTATTTAATATGTACCACATTTGTACGTGTTTTTCAGAGGATGGTGCATCGGAATCAAGAAGGGTTGTGTGTATACTGGGGCCCGATTTTCATTCCAAATAGCACCCGATCAATTTTATACATTGCTATCTCTCTTACATGTTCTTCCATTCTCCCTAGTTTTGCTGCCACTAGCTCCCCAAAAATGTGCCAATACGTTTTTTGGCAGGTATCGCTGCTGACCTCTCTCTCGCTCCCCGTTTTCTCTTAATTCTGTGGGTTGATTGAGGTCGGTTCTGTTGGTTGGTTGAGGTTGAAAGCATCACCAGTGCTGCAATGAAAAAAGCATAAAATTATTTGCAAGAAGGCATTAATATTACTAGTAGTCCCAGGACTATATTAAAACTACTCTGAATTTCTTAACATATCATCATTTTCAATCATTTCTAATTCAGAAATTCTTATCTCTTCTACTTCTTTTTCTCCCTCATCCTCTACCACACCTACATCATTTCCTCCTGCAAGTGAAATATCCTAAAACATTGAAATACAATTAACAGGTCTCTAATGCAAAACAATGTTCCACGTTTCGGATTCCACAAAGTGTAAATAAGTGGCAAATAATTTCTGAAAAAATTGAATGAAGACTGGAATTTTCCCCACTGCATTAGTGCCATAGATGGGAAGCACATTATTATTCAGTCACCGTTCCATTGTGGAAGGGATTTTTTTAAGTATAAGAAGCATTTCAGTATTGTGTTAGTGGCTGTTGTGGATGCTGAGTACTGCTTCTCGCATGTTCATTGTGGGTGTCAAAGGAGACTAAGTGATAGGGCAGTATTTAGAAACACGGTGTTGTTCAATAAAATTCATAACAAAGAATTTAATTGCCCTCGAGAAGAGCCATTGCTAGGCCGTAAGACACCAGTCCCTTACATCTTTGTAGGGGACGCTGCTTTCGGATTCAGCAATCATGAAACATTTCCCAGGTGTCCAAACAAAGGGCAGCAAGAGAGGATTTTTAATTATCGCCGGTCCAGACCCCGGAGAATTGTAGAGAATACGTTTCGGATACTGTCAAACGTATTCCGGGTTCTGAGAAAACTCATGCTCCTACAACCGAGCAAAGTTGCGTATGCTGTGATGACTAGTGTTCTTCTAAACAATTTTTTTAAGAAGCAGTAAAACTTCTCAAAGTTTATATTTGCCAGCAGGAACGTTCGATGACGAAGAAGATGGGAATTAAATAGAGGGCACATGGCGTCAGAGTACTAATGAAATGACGTCTCTACTGCTTTTAAAGAACAAACCACGTAAAGCAAGATGAAAGCCAAAGAAATAAGAAATGAATTTGCCGAGTACTTTATAACTACTGGCAAAATAACATGGTAGAATAATTATTGCTGAACCCTGTATTCATTAATCAATAAATTTTTTATTTGAAATACTTAGTAATTGCTGTATTTAATGTTTTCCTTTGTTCGTCTTTATTGAGCAAAAAGCTTGCCATTTTTTAAAGGCAAACCAAGTTGGTTTATATATTTCTTCAAAGCCTGCTCTACTTCTTGAGCTTGATTTAGTTCTAAATGAAGCCAACAAAGAATCCTTCTTTTTTTCCCAATAGGGTACCTACTTCCCATTTTACCCTCAATTCATTTCCACGCATCGTGGGCTTCGTTTCTAACTCTGTGTTGAGTCAACATCTTGATGCAACGCGTCTCCAAGCCCCTTAAGTGGCGTTGAGCGCTTTGCACTGGGGAGCAATCCTCCATTAATATGCTTTTAATAATTGTCAAGGCTTGTCACGTCGCAGTCAGTCAGTGCCTTTTATCCCTTCGGCCAGGGGCTCGACACCGTTAGATCCCAGGGTTCCTGGCCGGTCACCCAACCACGAACCCGCGAGTCTCGAATGCGCTTAACCTTCGTGACTTCACGGAGCGTAGTAAACGCATTCGGCTAGCGCCGCCGGCTTGGTAAAACTTATGTTGATATTTAAATTAAATGGATATCTACCATAACCTGCTACAACAGCTCAATGGGTAGAGCACAAGCAGAATAAAAGTTCGATTCCAGGTTTCTCCAGAATTTGTGTTGAGAACAAAAGACATCATACAACACAACAACACACAACTGTGTTGTGCGTGGCAGGGATTGCAAATCATCTCCTCGTATTCATTGAGGTGGCCAATACAGTGTCATTGGACCACTCCGTTTCTAAAAACAGAGATCACCAATAATTTGGTTTACCAATAATGGTAACAATTAACAATAACCTACAATGATAAAATAAAAGATTTTAAAAAGTAAATTAATGATAATTTTGAAATATCAAATTACAGTTAAACTTTATTACATTGTGCTTTGGGAACTGCAGCGTATACTACTTATTCTGCTCACAAGTACTACGGGAAGAATGGAGCAAAGATAGTTATTTTGGCTTATCATACTTTCAAATTTTACAATTTCTGTTTTGTGTGGAAACTTAAAGTACAATACAAAAAGTGCCCGCGAGTTAAGTGGCACTGAACTAATCATGGTGTCCACTTAATTGTTATTCACAAATATACGTTTAGTATATATATATATATATATATATATATATATATATATATATATATATATACACACACACACATATCACACACACATATCACACACACATAATTTACTATTTATTTATCTTAATTCATTAATTTTAATTTACATACGAAAAGATAACTGAATCTCTTTTCAGAGTAGGGAAACACACATTCAAATAAATGGACACAACAATAATTGATATATTTTATTATTTTTTAATTACCTTTAACTTATTTATTTCGATTTACTTACGAGAAGATAACTGAATAATTTTGAAAACAAGAAAACACCGGCTTGAAAAGAAGGAAGAAATGGCCACCTGTAACCTAGTTCAACAATAATCATTCATACATTTTGTTATTTACCTACTTAATTCTATTTAGTTATTTTAATTTACTTACCAGATATTCTTCAGTTCATATGGCTCGCCGAGCTAGAAGCACTATCGCACGTTCCCACGGGGTTCAAAATACTGCGCGACCACGAGGGCGAACAAACGGCGAATATGTGAATGGAGGTTCAAACAGCAGGAAACTCTAGGCAATGCGAATGTTCGCTTCCTTTGATGTGCCGCAAAAGACCGACAGGCTGTGGGTAGGGCGAACACCGCATGTTCGGTGCTCGGCGAATCGCAAGCAACCCGTCCACACTACTCGGGATTCGGCGAGCGGTTGCTCGGGATTCGCCGAATGTCGCATGTGTGGAGCCGCCTTTCGACCAGGCGTGTGCAGGATTGGCGCTCGCCGAGCCAGCTCGCAGCAGGTGAGCACAAAGCAGAAAGGGCTGCGCAGTGATTGTGTATTAAATTTCAGCATTGTTTCACCCTTTGTAAGAATTAACAGTTTTAAACATTTATATGTCTGTGGAAATAAAACTCAAAATATGGCCTGGGGAGACGTTCCCATCTAATGTTACTCCTACTGGCACGACCGGCCGTCAGCTGCGGCCGCCACAGGGTCCATTACTCGATTTCCTCATCTGTCATTTGTCATTTGTCAGATGTTTCTGAGAGGGCCATGAAGATTGCCGCAGGGATGAAACAATTAGTTCGCCGAAATCACTGTTTGTTTTCACGCTTTATTTTAAATGTTTGCCTTATTTTTCAAGCAGAGTGACTTGAACGAAGACACGCAATTCTCCCTAGTATTTGAGTTGAAAACTGCGGGTGGTCGATCTGGCATCTAATATTGCACATGCCACAAATTCCTGAAGATCTAAAAATATAAAACCAACGGGAGGCTTTTGAAACTTTTCTAAGGGAATTCCATTGCTTTCGTCTGCTACTGAGACCGGAAAGTTGGGTATATGAAGCTGGTAGAATTCCAGGCCTCAGAAATCTTCGCCGCCACTCGAATCATTGAGATCTTACACAATAGCAACTCTCTATTTTCTACGGGAGAACGGAAACTTCCTAAGTCCAAACTAATCGGTGTAAAACAAAAGTTTAAAAATTCCAAGTTTAATATCCGTGATTTATCTCTCCTCTCCGACGTTTATTCCCTTCGCGCGAGAAACGGCCTACGAAACCGAAGCCGGCGTAATTTCTCCAGCATCACGTCTGCGCTCTTGGGAGTACGCCACGCGCGCAATGTTAAATGACACAGTGAGGAGGACAAATTGCGGGCCAGCCTGCCGACAAACTGCTTAAATTATTTAAGGACTGATTGGGGCGGAGCGCGAGTGCGGCCGGTGCGGCGGGGTAGGGCGGGGGGCGGGGCGGGGCAGGAAGAGCGAGACGAGGCGGGGCGGGGCAGACCAGACCAGGCTAGGCCAGGCCAGGCCGGGGCGGGGGAGAGGGGATGGGGCGGGGTGCCGCGAGGCGGTGGTAGGTGGAGACGAGTGTGGGGCGAGGAGGAGCGCCGCGGGGCGTGGCGGGGAGGGGCGGAGTGGAAGCGCTCCGTGCGAGGGCAATCTGAGGCGGAGATGGAGTTGGCGCTTCTGACGTTCTGCCGCCGCTCCTCTGCGTCCGCCTGCCCGTCCGCGTCGCACCTACCGAGCCGACGTCGCCGCGCCTCGCGTCTGCTCCACACTTGCCCTTCCGTACTCCGTGTCGTTGCAGATAACTGAAAAGCTGTCTGCATTCAAGACAGCTTTAAAAGAAGAAAATAAAAGTATATCATCACGTTGAGCTATTAATTTTGCGAATTCTTAATATCTTTATTAAATTATATTAAGATAATTTATCACAAAATTCACCACTACTTCAACTTTTTTCCCTAATATACCTTCTAGGATAGTTTAGATGGCTCAATACGTTTTAGTCAGTGGTCATGCAAGTAACAAATACGCATAGTTGGATGTAGGAGATATTGAAAAGTATACGTAAACTACAAAAAAGGTGCATCATTTTAAGACATTTTGATAGAAAAGAGTAGAAAAAATTTAAAAAACCACGACGTATACCGATTAAAACACCAAATGTGATTAATTCACGAGAAAAAGCAATGTATTATATTCATGTCAGATAGAAAAAAGGGATTCATGCTGCGTACTTACTACACCTGATGTGTACAACGTTTTTGTGTGAACGCAATTGTACGGAAGGTACAATAACGATATTCTTGTGTACCTACCTATTTGTTGCATGACCCCTCAAGATAAAAACATTAAATTAAGCTTTTATAAAAATATATTTGACTTGTTTTAATGATTTTTAACTGTATTTATTTTACTTCGAACATTCTGTTTTAAATTTTGTTCATGATTTATAGCGTGGAAATTCTATAAAGGATCTCTGTGACAAAATCGGTTTTTATCGGTATTTAAAGAAACTGAATAGCCTTAAGGTCTTTGCTTCTTGCGAGCTAAGAAAATAAACTTACCCTCTGTCAGTAATTTTTCTTTTGACGCATATACTTTCCTCCAGTTTCTTAGTTCTTGTCAGTCATAAAAAACCTGCAATTGGAAATTTTCGGACAGATCAATTTCAGTGAGATCTGGCACAATTTTTTTCTTTAATTTTCCTCTCAGATACAAGAAAGACTAAAATCTTCACAGGTCGTATTTTTTTTAACTCTGAAGTTTTCAAAATTGCACAAGTTACAAATAAGACGAACAAATCTGTGGTGTTGCGCCATTAATTTGGGAACGTGACACTCTTATTCTCTGCCACAAAACAAATAATGCCGCTCTCGTATAACATAATAGAACAGCAACTGACACAACTTAAACTCTGCCACGCATCGGAGACATACCGGGAACGTCATTTGTTGACGAACTGACGTATCGAGACGCGAATTAGCCACACAGCTCTCTTTGCATTGCATTGGAACTAGGGCAAACAATTATTGACTAAGCAAAAAATTATTCTTGTCAAAAATAGCACTGAGCTCCTTTAGAATTTCCAGGCTACATTCGTTTATTCACAAAATTCTAAGAACAAAAATTGCAAATGCTTGGAATTCGAAAAACTAACAAAAACATTTTTTTAATTTGTTGAAGATCCTGTGTAGTTTTTCCGATATAAAGAGATTCAAAGAGAACTTGTGTAGTAAAGTGTAGTAAAGTGTACTTGTGTGTAGTAAAGTGTGTAGTAAAACACGGTTTTTATTAAATAGAACTAGAAAAGTATGTCGAATACCAAATGTACTCTAATCCGAATCGCAACTGGTTTTCGAATTCCTAAAACCTCCCAAACCTTTTAAAGTTTTGATAGTATATAATTATGTTCGACTAGAGCAAAAAGAATAAAGAGATGAGAGGTATGAGATCCGAAATATTCTTGAAGTTTCTTTAGGATTCAAATTATCTGAATGCCAACAGTAGCAACATCTAAGATTTTTGTTGTCAAATATGAGATTTATTTATTATAGGATTCGATAAATTCAACGACCCTACTACATACGCCTATTAGTTTCTCCCTCATAGTTTTATTTATTTTTTCTTCAATATATTTTGTAAGTACAAAAGGTTAAATTCTAAATAGATATTGCACTATCGTGAGAAGGTATCAATGCTGTTACTAAGAAACAAGAAAACATTGGTTCCAGTTCTTCGTTTCATAACAAATAGACGGCCAATTGTTTTGTGTTCAATGACATACCAATTGGGTAGGAACATCCCGGAGGGCAACCGGAAGATTTTTCCTTGGAAATCAATCCGGGCGGCCTTTCTTAAAAATCTTCTCAATGTGACAAAAGCATTTCCACGATCCGATTTTTCTTTGAGAATTTAATACTAAACGTGTCCCTTTCGTTTCAACCCGAAAAAAAATTAAAACAGGTCTCTGACTATCGATTGCACTTCTGGGTACAACAGATTCCAAATGAAACCTTCTCACAGTTTCACGTCACGTGTGCTTTTGAAGCGCGGCAGCCCTCTCAGTTGTCTGTCGATTGGGGAGCGGGAACGAGAATACTTGGAAGTGCTGCTTTGTGAACAAATCATACAGAAATGACGAGCACACTTCTCACTAAGAAATTGGAAACAGTCGATTTCGTGAATACACATTTCGTATTTATGTCGCGTTACTTTGATGACAATTGCGTGTAACGAACAGGTTGTGCGAAAGCGAGCTTCATTTGGAGTTCAAAAGGAGTTATTCACATGTCGTGTAATGTTTCCATTATAAAAGAAAATTCTAAAAATGGTGTGATTTATTTATCCCGGACTGTTTTCTAGGGCGGCAATGATTTATACATATTATTTTAAAGTATTATTTTGAAATTAAATAGATCCTTTTAAAATAATGTATTTAAATTACATAAATAAATCTTACACTAACTCCCTCGCGTACTTCGTACTTAATTAAAACAGAGAAATAATTGAAATTCTGCAATGGAACGTGGCAACTTTTCGAGGGGAAACTCGTATTGTGGATGCCTGTTATCGAAAAAGTGGATACAATTTGCTCCTCTATGTAATAAATTACATCCTCTAACACGTATAGCCAGAATTCACTTGTTTGGGGTCCTTGTTAGCGAGAAATGTGTCTATGCCAATACGACTGTCTGTAGTGAACGCTAACGCCTAAACCGTTCTGACGATTTTCTCCAAAATTGACATCCCCAGATCTATCTCTCGGATGTCGAGATCCTGCGAATTTAAACGGATCTTTTCAATTTTGGGTGCACTTTACATGAAGCTTGGACATCTTCAAAATTTTCTCAAAAAAATTGCAAAGCGGCTTCAATCTTTATTGAGATTGCTAGCTCAGAGTCGTTTCGACGATCGCGACCCTTGGCCAGATCTGGCTTAACTGATGGGTCTGGCCGAAATGAATAGATGTGGTATAGGTAGTGGGCCTTATTCTCAGCATGACGGACTATTTCACCAATGCCGTAATCCGCGCTTCCACATGTACCATACTACCTAGATGTCTCTGCAACGTACCGCTGTACAATTGTGGAAATCAGTTTGTTCTGTCTGAAATCAAATCTGTTTGTTCCTTTACCGTTAAAAATAAGTTTTCTATAATTTGGCAACGAAAATATCTAGTTTTTGGAATGTTAATCCCTCGATTTTTTAAATTTGTTGTTATTATTATTATTATTATTTTTCATCTTTCAACTATTAATAGTTAAATTGTTGGGAAGGGACTCTGAAACTCAAGAAAGCGTGCGCAGATGATTTTCTCCCCCATACGTCACATACAGTTTTTGACTGTTTTTTGACTAAATAAATAAATAAATAAAAAGTCTCTCCGACGGCGGGCATCCTGAGTAAGTCCCTAGCACCACTGAACCGCAAATCGAATAGAAAACGTTATAGGCTCGAGCGAAAAATAACCTACGCAAAAACAAATCTGCCTGAACAGTCTGATATATTCTCTTACGTGTCACAGATCAGCGAGTGCGGTGTGGATGTAGATAAGAAAAATCTTGACTTTCTCTTCGGTGCCGTTCTTTCAGTAAATGGACACATTGCCACGCATTATAACCGAGGAGGTTCCATCTCACTATGAGAAATTGTCAAGAATGCTTCCCCTAATAATTCTTGTCAAACTAATGGTGCTACAGAATGGCACACACTTTTTCGTAGTACTGCTTTCTAATTTCCTTGGTGTGAACTGACCTTACGGTCTTTCATCTGCCTCTTGCGAGCTAGCATCTCACTACCTAAAGTACTTTTTTTTTATATTTTCTCAATTTTTCCGTTTTCTAATAATAGAACCGAAATATTACTTCAAGAATATTAAAGAAGAGTCAAACCTCGTGATAAATAACAATTTCCATGGAAAACTTTGGAGCCTTTTTAAAAAAATGCCCGTTTTAACCGTTACTGTAAATACGAAATTTGAAGCTCCTTTCACAGAAAATTGTTGAGTGTTCGAAAAACTTCATTTAAAGTCATTTGAGGCACTTCAACTCACACATTTAATAGTGTTTACAAATCGCTTGTAATGTAGTGTTTTATATTGTGAGTTATTTAAAAAATACGTTTGTCTAATTTTTGAAAAAACAAAAGAATACATCAATATGAACTTTATGTTAACATTGCAATTAGCACTACCCGTTTGAAAAGTTTGAAGAAAAAAATTGAAGTCTTTTTTGAGGAAATACTCTTTTTGTAATTATTTATAATTGCAAATATTTCGCGAAAACTACCAAAATTTTGTAAAAAAAAATGTACATGACCTTAATGAAAGAACTAATTTTGGACAACAAATTTCATTTGCAGGAAAAAACTCTATCCTCAATTTTGTAGCTGTTGGAAGCCGTCGAAAAAATTAAAAAAATTGCAATTTTCAAAAATTCAAAATTAACCGTTGAGATCGGACTTATCCCACCTTTATAGGTGTATTTTACTCAATTTTTACTAAAGTATAAAGAAAAAAAATTGACTGGTTTTTGCGAAACTGTTGAAAATTCCGCTGGGGCTTCATATAACGTACCCCCAAAGTTTGAAGAAAGGTGTTCGAAAGCCTTCAGTCGAGACAAATCGATTGCGAATGTCCATTTTGGAAAATATCCTACGTATGGTTTGGGTGCTAGTGGCTTCACAGACAGACAGACAGACGGACGGACGGTTTAAATAATATACTTTTTCGGTTTGGTGGCCTCAAAACGTGTATTTCCATTAAAATGTCGAAATCGATTTTCCGCAGCATTACATAACTTTCTCTATACTACGTATATACTCTGTGTATACGTATGTATGCGAGAAAGTGAAAAGAGTGAATTATTCTACCCTTGATCTTCCGACAAAGCACAAATTTAATGTGCATCTCAATGCACAGAATGATCTCCGTAGAAACAAGAATTTACTGGCCCTTGAAGTTTTATTATGTTTGTCCAACTATGGAACCAAATTTGGCCACTGTATGTTGGGTTGATCTTTACTTTAATCATCTTTCTTCGTGTCCTCTCAGATTATCACTGTCCCTTCTTCTAGGTATCTGCCTCGAGAATTTACTACAGAATTATGTTTGTTTCCTTTTACCTGTAAAACCATGAACAACTTACTACTCTTGCCTCAATCTTGCGCGAAACCTTGCAAAACCTTCCTAAGCCGAGAATTTCCGCCAAAATATGAAAAGCACAAAAGTACAAAATATATTCTTAATAATATCATTTTATAAATTTAAATATATCTCTAAAAATCGTTTCCAGAGAATGAGAATCCATTATTTTAGAAGTGTCCATTTTGGCCGGAAATAGGCTGCACTCTCAGACTTAAAATATGAAATCAGCTTCATTGCAAGCAGCCACGTACTGCAATTCTCGAAGAGTGCCTTAGACACCCTCCCTTCTCTTCCTCTGACTCCTTGACATTAAAAATTAGACATAAAATTCTCCGCGTATTATGTCAGCGCTATCATTTGGTACTTCATTTTTGTTATCTGCCATTTGGTTATCACAGGAAGCGCACTACCATAGCAAGCTGAAAATTATCGACCAGAAAGGCTGATGTCGTTATCCCCTTTGTTTCCATAACACATGAATAGGCGTTCTTAAAACATTCCAGTAGTAAGGCAAGTTAGAGTTGCACAGCATCACATTTCAACTTAATTTGATTAATGTCTTTCAAAAGCCTTAAACAAAGCCTCGAAAGCCTTCCCAGGAGAGCACACGCGAGGAAGAAATTTTAACAAGTCTTCGGATCGGTGATTGCCACTTCTTGCATGGTTACGTGTGACAAGGTGAACGCCCCATCCCCATCTGCAAATAGTGTAAAACGAACCTCTATGTGAAGCACGTCCTCCTGCGTGTAGGTATTTGATGGCAATTGCCGAAGACACCATCTGACAAGCTCTCTAAGATGTACGACGCAGTGAGACATCATCCTTAAACAACTTCTCTTTTTAGAGAATCTTGATTACACCATAACATTTTAAAGAAAAGTCTCGAGTTTTGTATTGAGCTTGGCCTGCACAGAAACCTTTCACGTTTTTATAATTTAACTCTGTTGCGAACATTAATAGGACTTTGAAATTTACAGTTGAAGACTGGGAGAAGGCTAGGTGCGATTTCAAGGGTCAAACATTTTATTCTCACTTTAAGATATCTCACTTAACCAGTTTCTCTCTTATTCAAATTCTCTGAAAGTGTTGATTTCACTTATGGAGGAATCCTACTTATGCAGTTTCGAACCACATTTATGTTTTGCTTCAACATTTGCGACGTGTATACAACGGATTCAATGTTCTTCGGCGTTCTGCCTTCGAATCTTCAACAGAATTACTGTCTTGATCGTGGAGGGGTGGAGTTACTGGTGTGTTAACTCAAATATCCTGAGTTCGAATTTCGGTCAGGCGAAAAATTTTCCGCAGGTTGGAAATACTTTTACCGGTTCATGCAAAAATATAATATTGCGTAGACATTAGAGATAATGCGAGTAAGTATCTGCTATTGTAGCTCCACTAGTTTATACATATTATATGTAGAACTACTTCCATATTTACAAAATTTTAAAATAATTTGACGTCTGCGCAAAAGAGGGCAAAAGTTGACGCGACCATAAAATACAAATCAATCTGATATTTTATTTATTATTTAAATCTAAAAATCAGTTAAACACTGTGTGTGATGTCCTGTGAGGAAAAGAGTATGATGTGCGCTTTCTTTTCAGTTCTGAGATAAATACCGTAACATATATACAAGTTGAATTATGAATACAAGTGTAAAAGAACGTTTTTTTAAGAGTTGATAAGAAAATATTCGTTCTCGTGTAATAAAAACTATTTGCAAATTGGCTGTTATTCCTCATCGTGCTCTTTGTATAAGAATCCACTCCCTGCCGCGAGAACATGGAGAACGAATATTTGAATCACTATATTGCTTGTAGAGCTTTAGGAAACGCGTTCATCCAAGGAAGATACATTTAAAACTGGAAGACAGAAGATGCATCTGAAAATTTGCTCAAAGGATCAGGGATACTGAACGACAAACCTGATAGAGATGGGTCTCGTTGAACCAGAAGCTGAGGTAAAATACTTGTGAGGCATTTTTAGTCATTCAGAATTATAAAGTACAAGTGGTAACTAACGTATAAAATATAATTGTTAAAATCAATATTTCTTACCTTTTTGATGCTCAGTAGTGCCATTTGCGAAATATACACAATGTGCATTAGGAAGGCTGACAATTTGAAAGAAATATGGACGCTTATCACAGTAAACTTAATTTTCTGTTTATTTTATTTAAATTTGCCTTCCATTTGAGGTTTGACTGAACTGAGAGGCCGAACAATGCTGTTATTTTAACATCAAGCAATTGCATATCGTTTATTTTCAATGAAGAATTCAATTCTTTATTTGAAAGGGAAAACTGCATTGAAACGTTTTCTCCTTTGTTTGCTATTAATTTTTTTAATTACGGAACCACTTTGAAACCTCTAATATCGGAATGAATATTCTTATTGTCAGCAAAAAAACTGTTCTTCCATTTCGGAAGTCGAGGACGTATCGGTTAGTCGCAATAAGAAGAGAATACGGCCAAAAATCGAACCCTGCGTGACCCCATGTATAATTGGCAATGAATAGGAAAGGTGAGTAGATAATGTCCCTTCATTCCAGTATGGTATTTCTACTCTCTCAGATTGTTGTTTAAGATAGAAACATATCCAACTTGGAGCAATACTAAGAATTCCTTGCAATTTTGAAAGTAAAATGTTATATTCAATGACGTCGAATGCATTTGAAAGATTTAAAATATTCTAATAGATGCTTCGTTTCGATTTATTGGTGAAGCTACATCTTTGAGAAAAGAAAATATGACTGTTTCCATAGATTCTGATTTTATAAATCTATGTTGGCAATCTGAAAGCATTTGGTATTTTCTGAGATAGAGTCCATTAGTACGCATAAACGTCTCTAATGTATTTTTAAACTGTCAACAGAGAAATTGACCCAATATTTTGAATTTCATTAGCGTTGCCGTTTTGAAGAGCCGCCTATTTTGAAAACAACTGAAAATATTTCCATGCTTAAGGCTGTGCTAAATATTTACGGTAACGGATGTATAATACGAGTATTAATCAAACAAGTATCTAACAAATAATCCGGAAATTCATTTCACTGGTCGGCCGACCATTTAATATTTATTTTTTAGTTTACCGAGTATTTTGAGGATATAATAGAAAGACTGAAACAAACATCTTGTTGCAAGCTTTACGGGAAGTCTTACGTTGAATTTTTTGGCATTATACCCTTCCTGAGATCCACGGCAATTCTCGAAAAATATTGAAAATTTGAGTCTTGTCACTATTACGGATTGTTCATTTCTCTATCATTACATTTTAAAACAACATTCTTAAATAGGTTTCTAGTTGATGTTGTCGTTTTTGTTATATTCTTCACTGAATTTATTATTTGGTTTATATATATATTAACCAAATAATAAATATTAGAATATGCATATAATATATAGAAATGCAATAGAGAATATGTTCGGTTTTACGTGATGTTCTAATCCCTCGTGTCATCCTTCAATTGCTTTTCCGTGAATTGTTTAATTTTCTTTTTAAAGAGGAACGCACGTAAAATAAAATCGTCAAAAATGAATAGTATTTGTCGTTTGTATCAACAGTATTATAGGGCGCCTACTTTGATTCGTGTAACAAAGATTTAATAATTAATTTTATTTTACTTTCAGTAAAAATATTACATGTAAATGTATTATTTGAGGTGTTGGTGTTCCCATTTCTTGTAATTGCAAGAAGTTTGCATCTTTGTACCTTCCAAATCTATCTATAGTTTTGGTTGCAATTTAATACCTGTTATTGGTTTTGTTAATTATCATTTCATCGATTACTTTCTTTGAATTAAGTGTGGTCCATGTAGGTAGTACATTTATTGTAATATGTAGATTGAAGGAATTAATTAGATGGAGACACTTCTCTTTCTCGACAAATTCGATCAAAAATTCAGTTAAAATCTTAACATGCATCAATGGAATAAAAAGAGCGATTACTGACTTTCTTTAGTTATTTTTAGATTTTTGTAAGCGTATGTCTAGACTAGAACGAATGTAGACGCCGCTTTGTTGGCAGCCTGTAGATGCAAAGTAAGGTAAGTTGGATCATAGAAAGAGTACGATTAAATTAGTCATATGCGGGACCCTTATTGGATTCCCTTGCTTTACAAAAGTAGTATTAAAAAATAAAAGTTTGAAGTTTGGAAAATTGTAAGATCATTAAGAGACAACCAATGTTTTGTCAAGCAAATAGCACCTATTTGATGTAAATAGCTCTGTAGGGCAGCATTGATACTCGTAAATTCAGTTTTATTTGTTGAGAGAACATAACGGTGCAGGATGCGAGTCTATTACCAGACCCTACACGGATGTTTTTCTACTGCATCTGACACAATTTGTTATAACAGATTTACACCATTTTTACCCGAGTGCATGGTCAAAGATGGTGACGTATCCCTGTAGTGACATGTTTTGAGGGACATGGGGCGTCAGGTGGAGAGGAATTGGTACTGGGATCGGGAGAATTGGGAGTAAGCTCAGAGGAGGCGAGAGGACTAGAAATGGGGTGGAGGATGGATAAAATAAGGAAGGTGAAAGTGATGGGCTTGCGAGTTGAATTCTTGATGCGTCTTGCCAGCTCACTTCTGAGTACGTGTTTTCCAGCAAGGTTCATGTGGTTCATCTGGTGAAATGTTTTGCGGGGAGGAAATTAATTTAAAAAATTCTGACATTTGTTTCTTGTATGGTAGTGCCAATGTGCCACGTCTACACCAACAAAAAGGAAGATACAGAAAATTTTCGCCACAAATGTGTGTATAAAATATCGTTTTTTCGAAATATTTTTCTGTGTAGTTAAC
The DNA here is from genome assembly GCA_964035755.1 of Teleogryllus oceanicus. Classification (NCBI taxonomy): domain Eukaryota; kingdom Metazoa; phylum Arthropoda; class Insecta; order Orthoptera; family Gryllidae; genus Teleogryllus; species Teleogryllus oceanicus. The sequence continues at coordinate 210,795,556 of CAXIVR010000001.1, read as the reverse complement.
AGTAATTCTTTTAAACGAGCGCCTAGTCATTCGATGCTCTATCAATACTCTCTTCAAACGCACTGGGTGTAGTGGTATCTGTCGGCATCCTCCTAAACCTCTGAGCCACCAATAGATTGGCACAGTTTCTGCCCATTTAACGCCGTATAAAGAATGCTGTATTGGTTTGTGTGCGTCTCTTGCGGATGAGACGGTGCCAAAATCGAAGTGGCACCTGCTCCATAGAGTGTACTGTGTTCATCAAGCAGACTACCTCTCGCTCAGGATGACCCCGATGCCCTGGTACTTCGTATGTCCTTTCTTGCATTTCGCACATGAAGAGGTGGCGTACGCCGTGGGCGTAGGGCTTTCCCTCTTTTTCCCGTACCCTTCTTCAGTGAACTCAAGAAGCTGTGATCTCTTGAGTGTGTGGTGGGCGCTCAGGCTTTCAGGTTGAGTATTTTTTTGTTCTTGTTCTTTTTAGTTTGTTTCTAGTTTAATCTTCATTATTACTGAATAAATGGGGTCTCTAATATTAAATTGTGTTGCCCAAGAATTTTATTTTAGATTACTAAACCAGTTTTAAAACATCGCATAGATGTTTAAAAACATAGGTGATTTTTGACATGTTTTATTAACATCCATGTTTTAATTTTGCAAATCGATAATCAATAACATCCATTGTTTGTTATCGATGTCGCGTCACTAACTGGCAACAATGGACCAGAATACTATAATTTTTTCATGCTTAATATCACTGGATAGTGTTGTCCGTTTAACCAGGAGAACAGAGATCAGACTATAATGTTAGTATCCTGAACGGCACATTATAATTTGTATACCTGTTGTACAGGGTTGAAGTGATCACTCAACTTAATGTCATTCTGTCCTCCTATGTTAATTACTTGTTCTACGTTTGGTCAGTGCCTTCGTGTGGGTCTGAAGGGTATACTCCATAAACATGTGACCTTTAGACCACTATTGTAGTTATTTTATACATAAATATTAATTAAACAAATATTTTTTAATGTTAGATATGGTTAGAAAACATCTGTGAAACTACTAATGGAAGTATACTTAGGTTTGCAAAGAAAAAAGCGATACTTAAAAACTATTTTGCATCTTCACGTACAGTAACCTAGTGTGTTTTTAATTTTCATTTTCGGGTTTCTTCTGCTATTTTAGTGATTACACGAATAGTTTTAGAGGAATAAATTCAATTTTCAGAGAAAAATCTTCGCTGAGATTTCCCCCCTCATCTCAATTTCTGCTGGAGAGGCTGAAAACAGTACGCGGCGCAGTTCGTCAATTTTCTCCTCTCTTGAAAGGCTTCTTCTCATTTCTGCGATGCAAATACCAATTGCAGAAGAAGTCTCACAAAATTTACGTCCATTTCATTCCAAATTTACGTCCGACTTCACTGACGTCATGAGCCATTTTAAGTGACTCCAGTAAATACATTTTGTATATTTCTGAGGAATGGTTGATATCAATACATTAAGCAAATCATTAAAATAATTAATTGATAATTTGTAGTGGTGGGGTGGTACTTTCATAACACTGAAAAGTGGTTGAATTTTTTACATTTATAATGTTCATTTTCAACAGAATTTGTTGAAATGTAATGATAGAACTCATTAAATCGTTATTAGCGGGTTTTACGTCTATTTAGAATTTGCACGCACAAAAATTTTAATTTCTTCTTGAAATGTGATTATTGACTTGCTAAAGCGTTTCTTCTTTTTATTCAATGTCGGTAACGGAAATTGCGCGATGAATTTTCTAAATGATTCGGTACTCCATTTTTGTAGAGAAATCACAGTATTTTCACACTTGCCGTCAGCATATTTTGTAGACTCTTTTATGTTGCGGAGATGCCGACAAGCATTTAATTGGTTATTGAATATGACGTGGAAATAGTGAAGTGTCTGAATAAATTATCTATTCTACAATTCCCCACGAATCTTATACAAGCTGCAAATTAACAGTCCTTAATCTGGTGCCAGGGCGTAACCAACAGTTACATTTACCACCGCCGCTCGGAAATACACTACGAAGTCTGGAGCAAACTTCTGGAAAGCTTTCTTCGTTTTCCTGCCACAGGAGCGCGCGCGTGTCAAAGGATATTACCATCCCGTCACCCTCACCCCCTCGCCCTGGCGCCTTGACAAGCGAGCTACAGCGCGGCGCCGGGCCTCACGGCGCGCTGAGGGCTGTTCCCCGCCCCCACCCCCGCTCAAGTTCCCTACCCCCTCCCTTCCCCCACCCACCACGGCCGCGCCGCAGCGTCTCCCCCCCCCGGCTGGCTGTCCACGGGAGCGCTAAGGACAGCTGTTTCAATTGGCGCTGGATTAACAGCGGCGGCGAGTTTTGACCTGGCCCGCGGCCACCAAGGGCCCCGGGAATCCGCCGGCAAATTTCCCGGGCCTCCGCTGGTCCCGCCCCCGCCCACGCCGCGCCACCCGGCCGCGCGCCTTAAAGGGAGAGCGAGCGGGGATGAGGCCGGGGCGGGGGTGGAAGGGTTGCGCCAGAGCGCAGCGTGCGGGGCGCGCGGCGCCTGTTGCTGCTCGCCCCCAGCGGGTTGGTTCCGGGCTTTATTTCGGTTAACTCGTTGGCTATTGAGATTTCAAATCTGTAGCGAAGAAAGTTCTTTTATCTTCTCGATTTAAAAAAAATCGGTCATGAAATTTACACGTTAATGAATAAAATACTTTACGAATTACAAAACAAAGTTTTCGCTTTGTCTGAGAATTCGAATTCAATCTGTTTCCGTATTGCTTTTCCGACGTATTTTCTCTTGTTGATCAACAAGTAGAATAAACGATATTCGAAACCCACCTAACTGACTCCTGACATTTGTAATAATTTTGTGAAAAATATATTACAGTAAATTAGATAATTCTGTGTTGCCTGTAAGTATCTTACGGAAATTAATAATGTTAGGTTCAGATAATTCACAAGAATAAATCTGTAAGATATCTATTTGTAAATCTAAATAAAAGAGTCGGGAAGATCAAATAAATAAAATATCACTTTTCCTAGCATTCATGTCTTCAACTTATAAGAGTACACTCCACAAATTGTTTTTAATGACAATCTCAAATGTATAATTTTATAACAAACCTCTTTCTTCCTAATTATATACAATTTAAAAGGTAAGTGAGGGACGTATACGCCACAGAATCGAGCATTTAATGATGCTCTCTGAGCATCTCTCTTATAACTCAGGATTATAGGTTTCCATTTTCATCACAGCAAGATAGCACTTCAACTAACAAGCTTTCGGTTTTTTCTATTAATGTTAATGTCCTTGCGGTGCGACCTACTATGATATTTTTAAAATTCTTCCTTCTGTCAATTCCTGGGCAAAGTTTGCACGTTCTGACGAATAATTGCGAAGCCAAGATTTGAACTGTGATTGGATTACAGAGATCCTTAGCTGCTTCTAAATGATTTCAAATTGTGGAATACCCACATCCGGTTTTAGTTAAAAAAAAACTCCCTTGGTTCTGCAATTTTGGTCCTACAGAATGTGCCAAAATGAATGGCGCACCCCAGGAGGGGTGGCTTATGGAGCTTCCCCCCCCCGCGAGAAGTCAATGATATATATTTAAAAATATAGCTTTTACTAATTTTCTAAACTAATGAAATTCATGCATTATATAAATTATGAAAAATATAAATATCAACTGTAAGTTAACAAATACATTTTATATTCATTATAATGAAATATTCTTTATAAGAAAACACCAAAGCGATAAACATGCACACCGATCAAATTCTTGGGCGCGCCTCCGGCTAAAATGATATAAATATCTGTGAAATACAGGGGCGGGCACGAACGCAACAACAACGGATTTGCCCGCCGACAAAACGGAGGACAGGCGCGAGAGCATCGGCGAAGTGACGACTGGCGGAAGTTGCAACAAATAAGTAACTGCGTTTCGAATGCTTCATGGCGGAGAAGTCTTTTTTGGCAAGACTAAGAAAAGGAATATGTATGTATAATGGCCATCTTTCACTCACACATGCGAAGAGTAATGTTTTAATTCCACATAGCGAGAGTTGTATGTTTGTACAAATGCTTCTCATATACAATGTTTATGTAAAGAAAAGCTGAAGCGAGCGTATCAATCCCTATTTTATTATTTCAAAATTTCATTCTCAAGAAATGGAATCTTATTGTAAGACCTGACAATATTGGAGATAGAATGTTGTAAATTTGCTACTCCGTATTGAGTGGGCATTTGTATAATAGTTCGCACTGATTTCTCAATAAAATGCAATTGATATCAGGTGTGATAGTGAAGTAAAAGTCAATTCTATTTTTCTCCTAATTTATGCAGAGATGTGTGTGTTTTATTCACGAGCATTATTTCTGTGACGTGTATTTTACTACGTATCGCATTAAAGAAAGGTCTTCGAGATCCATAAAAAATTGAGTATATTTGAACTCGCTGACGGTGCACATTAGTGTTACTAAGTTTCATTTTTGAAATTGTTATTTCTATGTGCTTCAAATCACCTTATCCACATAGTAATGATCACAACCTGTCATAAAACAATTTGGATAATTCTTTCAAAAAAATTAATATAATATGGCAATTTCATTTGAATGTTTAATCTATTCTAATATTTAATGTTTTTTACAAATAAATTGTAAACCATGATGAGAATAAATGCATATTGAATGTCACAGTTGCATTTCTTTCCGCTTTCTCAATGACACATGTATTTAACATGTTACTCATTCTCTGCAAATTACGGTATACAACTTCAAAAAAATCATTTCTAGCAAACGCATATCATTTAAGAACTTGTTTGACCCATTGCAGAATAAAACTTGTGGTTCTACAAGCGCGCATACTTTCTTGCGTCATTTCTAACTGCTCCACTACATTGTAATGCTACATAAACTTGCAACAGTGTTTTGAAACAGCAAACTTTTTTCCCTCTCCGAGACTAGAAGTCAGGTTTTCCGAGTTCACTCTCCGTCAGCCGTATCTCCACGCTACCGAAACGCAATTAGTTTCGAACTCGACTCGAGCTTGTAGTTTTCAAATGTTAACTGTCTGCAATTTTTAGAAATACGTAGAGTTCATCGAAAATGAGACCTGCACCAAATTTAAACCACCCTTTGTTACATACGAGGAGAAAATTTTGGGAAAATATTTGGAGCGGTTTTAAGAAAGTAGTTTTTATAGAAATTGTAAAAATTTCAGACAAATTACGTCAAATGTACTCCTTTATTCAAAAACTTGAACGACGTTTTTAATGAGCTTTAATAGACTTTGTTTAAGGCACAAATCGCTATCTTCAATTTTGTGATTTTGAAATGTTAACTTTTTGTTGTTGTTTTCAAAAATACGACGGGCACATATTTTTACTATCGCTTCAAACGTACGAGGGGAAAATTAAAAAAAAAGTAGTGTTTTTTTTTTTGAGAAAAAATTGTTTAGAAAAATTTTAATTGCCTATATTTCGCACAAAATTACACGAAAACTACGCATATTTTCGAAAAATTAAAGATGACCTTATTTCAAGGTCTGCCATTATAAAACAGACTTCATTAAGGAAAATATCCCTATCTTCAATATTGTAGTTGTAGGAAGACGCCCAAAAAATTACACTTTTGCAATTTTCGAAAAATGTGGGATTTCAACGGATATGAGATCTGCACTGTTCCCTTTGGCGTCTTTTACGCTATCCGTGGACAAAGTGAAATTTTAAAAAATGGGTGCCATTTGTGAAAAAAAAAATTAAAACGTTTTTGAGGCGTGATGTAAAGTACCCTCAAAAATCAAAATCTACGTTTGAAACTCCCAAAGCCTTACATTCGTTCAGATCTATCTGGGAAAATCAATTTTGGAGAAAATCAGCTGAACGGTTTAGGTGCTAGCGTTGCCCACAGACGAACGGGCGAGTGGACGGACAGACAGACGTTTTGCCGTCAATCGATTTTTCGGTGTGAAGGTTCCACAAAACATGTTACAACATCCCACACCACGAGTTAGAAGTAGTAATTACTGTCTATAGGAAGAGGATTTATCCTCTTTTTCGTTACCAGGGCCCAACAATAAGTTTTTTGTCGCAAATTCACCGTTTTCCGGCGCACGATCACAATACTTTCAAGGGCTAGAAAGTAAAAGTAAATACGGTTCTCCTCCTTTCTGGATTGTACGTATTCTGATGAATAGATCACGTGCTCTAGATTATTGACTTCATTAACTTTGCAATGTGTACTTCCTCGCCTGTTACATACTTACGAAGTAAAGAGAAAGTATTGTTATACTGTAATGGGAAGAGGTTATTTTTCGATAGAAAAACTGTCTCTATTCGTGTGTCCGTCCCTCTGTGTTAAACGGTAGCTTTCAACTGTAACGTATTGTATGCTCCACTCAAAATGGCGGCGCCAAAGGAGATTAGAGACGCAAGGGCCAGGCAGGATGTAAGAACAATGCGGTATTGGAAGAATTCCGAGAGCTAGGGAAAGGGATGCCCAAAATACGGGACAGCGCATTTTTGCCGCGTGCCGCGTGCAAAATTCTTAGAATCCAGGGAAAGGGATGCCCAAAATGCCTGGCAACGCGACTAGCGCGGGCCGTGTGAAAAACCCAGTGACGTTTCAGGTCACGTGGGTGAGGGCTATATAAGAAGGAACGGAGAGCGCGGGGGTGGGGTTTGTCGAGCTGAGTGGAACCCTCGTGCGAATGCACAATCTTGCGCCCAGGGTGGTGCGGAGCCGAGCGAGGCTCGTACGGCAACCCATGTGTTGGGACGCCGGGGTGGATATGTTCCACGAGTGACCTACGTCACGGGAGCCACGTGCTGTGTGCATAAGGTTCGCTGAGGAGTGGCGCGGGCCACGAGTCAGATTACATTTAAGGATCGCTCCTGCGATCAGAGTAAACGTTTCCCAAGAGCTAAAAGTAACTTAAATATTTATTGTACATATTGTGAATAAACCTGTACATATTTATCATTGAAGCTCGTGTCTGTGTTATTGTGTATTCCCACGACGTCACACAACCCATTCGGCCAGATCGATTGGGGAATCTCAATTTTGGAGAAAATCGTCTAAAGTCGAGGCTGTGCAAAATTGTAAAAGATATTTTTGTCGGGGGGGGGGTGCTTTACAAGAAACCGTAACTTTATTATCAACGTTTTTTCGAAAGTGGCCCCTAATGGTTGGGTTAATTCTTTTCTCGGATAGAGCAGTAAGGTCATATAAGAAGACTCAGGTTTCATTTTCGTTTATGTCTGAATTTACGAAAATTGTAAAAATTAAAAACATTTCGTCTTCCTACAACTACACTATTGATTTTTTCTGAATGCAATCTGGTTTTCAAAAACAGATCTTTAAATATGGTCACGAAAGTATGAGTAATTTTTACGTAATTTTGTTTTGTGATATACAGGTAAAAATAAAATTCTTAGTCACAAAGACAAAAGTCTACAAATTCTTACTTTCTCGCTTTACGAATTCTCTTACGAGAACAGAAAGTGATGTAATCGTGGGCGGAAAACGACGAATTTTCGCCATAAAAACTCTTATAGCTGGGCTCTGGTAACGAAAACGTAGATAAATCCCGTTGCTAAATTTAGAAAAAAAAACTAACTCGTGGTGCTGCCAAAATCCATATTTTCCTTTCAATTTTTGTCTCGAATTGTCTCTAAGTACGTTTGGAAAGTTATAAGAAAGTAAAGTAGAAATCTACACGTTTGATGAATGAAAATTGCCAATGCAAGTGTTCAACTCTTTTTAAAGCGTCGGGAAAGTTGAGCGGGTTGGCTGAGAAGCTGGTGGTGTAGGTAGTGATGGCAAATTTTACTAAAGCATCGATACATCGATGTTTTGATACATCGCTTAATGGTTTTCGATGTCGATGAAAACATCGACGAAAAAATCGATATTTTAATTATAGAATAATAAACATGCTATTTTCCTATCCATTTTTAAATAGAAAACGTAAAAGGGATATATTTTATTGTTTGGTTACCAGCATGTTAGTAGTATTTTTTTATTAATTTTTTTTTATTTTACGTAAAAAATCAGTTAAAAACTGCGTATGACGTGCTATGGGGAAAAGTGAAATGTGTGCACATTTTCAAAATTCTGTGATCCCTACACTAAAAAAACCTCCCATGTAATAAAATCTATTTTCAAGGATAAACAAGCAATAAATTTTGAATTTTGAAAGGGAGAAAAAAACAAAAAAAACTCCCATGTAATAAAATTTATTTTCAAGGATAAATAAGCAATAAATTTTGAATTTTGAAAGGGAGAAAAAAAAACAAAAAAATTCCCATGTAATAAAATCTATTTTCAAAGATAAATAAGCAATAAATTTTGGCTCATATTACTTCCTGCCGCGACAACATGGAAACGATAATTTGAAAAATTGTATTTCCCACTGAATTCTAGAAGACGTGCACAGAAAATGAAGTGACATTTATGTCCAGAAGCAAAACAAGGTGCCATCTCAGCATTTGCTCAATGGATCAGGGAAACTGGACGAAAAACCTGATAGTATGTTAATAAAAATTATTATCGAATGTAAAGAATGAAATTAACAACAAATAACATCGTGCTTCGCTACATTACCCTTTAGTCACTTCCATTCACACACCATCCAAGAAAAACCACCTAAAATTTCCTCAGATTACACAGGCGATATGTGTCGCGTGATAAAAGAGGATGGCGCAAAACAACGATTTTGCTGTGGATTGCTGCTACTCTGCAACGTGCCTAAACCCCTTTATTTAAAAAAAAAGAAATAAAAATTTAAAAAGAGATGTGTTTGCAACAAAATATCGATGTGAAGAAAACATCAAAAGCAAAATATTAATATATCGATGTTTCTGATGGAAAATATCGATGTGTTTTTGCCATACCTAGGTATAGGAGTGAACTGAATGGCATACAGAGCCTAAGAACCTGTGGACGAAACCGAGCGTGGAAAAAACTGTACTTGGAAACACTTGTGAAGGTTCAAGTAGTATTATAATATTGTGTAGCCGTTATAAATGATGTGGGAAAGTATGTGCTGTTAAGTGTTTGCTCAAAAAAATTACTTGTAATGCACGTGAAGTAAGGTGCATCTCTATTGGTGAATTCACATTCGGATATGAAATCAATTTATTTTTGCTAATGAAGTAGCGTAAGCAATGCATCAATTTAAAATCTCCGTAGACTTCCAAATACATTTGCGTGGGCAAGTTCTCATCACCGACTCGGAGCATCAACCGCCAGTGCGGCAGCGTAGCAATGAAAGCGCAGCAAGTTCAGCGCGGGGCGCAGGCCTCGCGAAAAGTAATGAAGGCGGCCAACAGTAGGGGAGAGGGTACTTGACCTGCAAATGTCGACGAAAGGGTGCCTGCGAAGTCCAGTCATTTCCTCTGAAACCCCAAGGGTATCACGCTCATCCAGTCGTATACGCGTGCAAATGTTTCTGAGAACGTGAACAGGAAACCCACTTCCACTTAAATTCATTGCCCAGACCTACTATGTATCAATTCTTTCACCTCTATAGAATGCGTGAATAGCAAATCTTCCTGTAAAATATATTAAATTTTAAAAAGTTTGATAGCGTTGAACCTTACTTCTCATTACCTACACTCACTGTTCGTAATTTGTACAGCTTTTGCCGTTGTTCGTGTTATGCTTTTCTTACCAGTAATACTTAATTGAGCTTTTAAATTGGAAATATAACAAACACATTCTAAATAGATATATTTTCTGCCGATGATCATTGAACAAAATTTTATGTCTTAAGTTACTTTCGAGGTACGTTATGCTTTCTTTATCTTCCCGAAACTGTTATAATCATTGAAATATTCCACAATTCCATAGGATTTTAATTTAACATAGAGTTCCCACATTTGTTAGGTAATGAGAGAGGCCAAGATGTTTCTGTAACATGATCTTGAGATAATTTTCAGCCTTGTACATACATACATACATACATACATACATACATACATACATACATACATACATACAGTGGCGTCATGCAGTTGCAATAATAACACAGACGAGTGTGGGTTTAGTAATTTAGAGGTTTATTAACAGACCACAACCTTATTACAAATAACGTAATTACTAATATCCCTACACGGAGTAATTTCCCGTTACGGCTGCCACACCACTACGCACTAATATCAAGCATTAGATGGCGTGAGGCGCCGCAACCCACCTACGACTCAACATCGAGTCAGCCTCTGTACGGCAACACATTGCCGGCCCTTGCACAGCTCGCGGTCCGCGCCCACCCAGACTCCGATCCGTGCCGCACCGCGTCCCGTAACCAAGAGAGTGTTCCGCCGCTCGCCAGGGCTGACGCTCGCCCTTCCCCCCACCACGCTGCCTCCTAGGGTTTCCCGCCGACGTCACATCCGCTCGTAAACAAAGGCTGACGCGTGGTGCCTTAGCGTCGCCTATGCCACGCAGCCGTTCGTTACAATTGCGTTTGTGCATGATGCTACAATACATACGTACAGACAGACAGACAGACAGACAGGATGGACACGTGCCCGGAAAGTCTGTTACTAAAGTGTGGCACTACTGCGTCATCAGACTGTGTCCATCCCGACGGCCAGGGCTCAGGAGACCTCTCATGGACAGGTCGGATCCGCCCACGCCATCTACTGGTATTCTCTACCGGCGAGAAACTTTAACGTTATCAAGCGGCAGTAAACCCGCATTAACACGAATTCCAAGGGACGGATATTATCAGAGTTCATGTTATAAAAATTCGTGTTATCCTAGTATTATAAATGTCCGTATTACCAGAATCCCTTGCCGGGACCGATGTTTTCTTCGTGTTACGGCGAAATTCGTGTTAAGCGAGTTCGTGCTAACGAAGGTTTACTGTTGGGATATGATTGTGAAAAGCGCAATTTACTTTTTGTCTCATCCGAGAATGGAACTCAGGATCGCAGTATGGAAACTTATTGCGCTAACCATGAGACACCAGGGCGCTGTTTCTGACTTAAAACCTAATTTATTCAACTTTTATGAGAATTGCCGCTTACTTTTGACACATGCGTTTGGCTTCCGAAAATCGAGGAATGCAATAAAATCAATTAAGGGTATATGGAATATGTGTGCACAAATTCCAGTATGTTATGTAGTGCTCAAAACATTAATGTCGAGAAGTTCAAGGAATTACATGTTTTGGGGGTTCTTGATGCCGAATATTTTTGTATGTCTGTATTTCCGTCTTGCAGTCTTTGAACAACACTAGGGCCTGGACAGTACGCAGAATTTCCCCGGACGTATACCACCTGATCGATGTGGAGAACTTCAGGCTCTCAGAATTTAAAAAGGATCTTTTTCGTGTTTGATACCTTTAGTCTACTCTTTTCGAGTAAAAATTCTGAAAATGTTCTCAAGTCAGACACAAGATCTAGGGTCTGTAGTTGGTTTTCCAATACTTTGCGCAAAATGGAAACATTCACCTGCCACAGATGTCATTGTGGCTAGGCTCACTCGTACGGCTCAGAGCAAGTAACGAGCAAGATCTTCTTTTACTTCCAGGACCTCTAACACTACATATCAGACACATCAGTGACAGTTTTTCTGACAATGTGACATGTGGTGAGAATGACTGCTTTTTGTACTGTTCCTAGTATATGCTTTATATTCAATTCTTGCAGATGTTTGATGAGGGATTATGGTATTATTCCGGTTGTAGAAATTGTCAGGGGACGGATCTGAACCTTTTTTACTTTCCAAATCTTCTTTATCTCATCTGCTAGCTCTTGGTATTTTGTGACTTTGTTCGTGTATGCGGAGTGGAGATTATGTGACAGTGGTACCGTAATATCGATGATGGTGACGTCCTTCTTGGTTTTATTTAGCACTATAATGTCTGGTCTATTTGCAGTGATGGTCTTATCTGTTCTAATCTCCCTATCCCAATACATCTTCATGGATTCATTTTCCAAACGGTGGGAGGTTGGTACTGATAGTATGATACGTTTTCCACACTAAGATGTTCTTTAACAGCCAGAGATTGGTGAACGATTTTTGCAAAGTTGTTATGTCGTCTCAGGTATTCCGTTCCAGCAAGAATTTTACATGCCCCAGTTATGTGCTCAATTGTTTCCGTCTCCGTTGAGCATAACCTACATTTATCGTTCAGTGTTTCTTTCAATATATATTTTCTGTAGTTTCGTGTGCTAATGACTCTGTCTTGAATGGCTATTATGAATCCAGCGGTTTCTCCATACAAGTTACCTGCAGTTAACCAAAGATGCGAAAATATGCTGTCAACATTTGTATCCTCAAGCTGATGGGGATACGAACCGTGTAAAGATTACTGCTTCCATTAAAGTATTTTTTCTTCCATAGATTGCCAGGTATTTTCCAGATGTTGGTTTTGGTTTTGCAGTTTTAATGGTGTTTTATTATTATTATTATTATTATTATTATTATTATTATTATTATTATCATCATCATTATTATTCGTACATTTTTCTGCAATCTAAAAGTCTGGGTACAATAGGATGTGCTTCCACTGAACATTATTTCATATGTCAGGCGGGAAGCTATTGTAGTACATTTGCAGAAGATACGCAACGACACGCATGAAGGGTAACAAAATTTGAAAGAATTCTGAATGTGTAGCATAATGAACTTAAATTAGTGTTCAATTCATTTATATGGATATTCCATTTGAGGCTTCTCTGAATTGAGAGACCCAGACATATTGTTACATTAAGACCAGCCAATTGCATATTGTTGATTTTCAATGGCGTTTGCAATCACCTGTTTGAAATGTAAAACTGCATTGAAACCGTTTTCCCTTCGTATACTATTTATTTGTTATGTTGAATCAATTTCAAAATCTAAAATCGTATTACTCTCTTTTGCAAAAATATTCGATTCAACCACAAACTTTCTTCAGAATCTAATGGACAAAAACGTATTGTTTGAGAAAAATGATATGATCTATGCTTGGGTATTCGCAACGTGGCAGTTGAAGGGTTTTATCTCCAAGATGGAATATGGTATGATTTTTGCGTCTTTCTCGGTCCTGCCGCAAGATGTCGCATGCTCGCGACCGTATCACACAGTGTTGCAGATCAAGCGACTCTAGCGGTGCGACCGAGAAAGTCGCAAAAAGCCGTGCCATATTCCATCAAGATAATACCCTCAGCTGCCACGTTACGGAAACCCAAGTTTAAGTTGAAACCTTAATTTGTGCTGTTTTGAATGTGTCTGTAAATATTCCTGTGCGTGTATAAGAAGCAGACTCACATTTTTTTAATAAAGACGCCGGAAATGTATATGAACAAGCCGAATCGTTTAGTTTAGTAATTATTCTGAGGATTTCACTGAAAGAATTTTCGTAAATAAACATGGTGTCGATTATTTGGGGGTAAACGTATGATTTTGAATTTTGTAATTTAAGTCCTTTTGTGAGATTAATCGCAGTTCTGGAAGAGTTGATTGAAGAGACTTGCAAGTTTTACCAAATCGTTTAGCTCTCTGGCATTATCATGTATAACATTTTCTACAAAGTCAAATGTGGTGGTGTTTTTTACGATATTCCACAACGCTCGAGTTTGGTTATGAGCGTTCAAAGTATCCTGCTCATTTTTCATTATTTTTCCTGTGTCATTGCATTTCTTAAAATGCTTTTGTAATTTCGGAAAAGGACATGGACCCTGTGTAAAAAAAATGTATTACCCTAAAATATCAACTTGTTAACTCAGATCTGAAAAATTATATTCATAATTTCAATGGTACTGTTCGTATTGTCTTCGTATCGATTTTGCCAATATGCAGGATTAAGATTTGAGTGTGTTTGAATTTTTAGAAAGTAATAGGTTTAATATAGTAAACAATTATGCAATACGTAAGTATGTAATATTTTGGATGATGATTTATTTCACTACAATGAAAATAGTGTGAACGCTGGGGTGTTCATTTCAGGCCGGTGAGTGGATAGCCTTTACACTCACTTCACAAATACATTTTCTATGACCCTCTTCAACTATGAAGTCATAAAGAAACGCCAATATATCGGAAACAAGGATTCTTAAAGCTCTAAGCCACACCAATAGTTAATTTTAATTTACTGCCTTTCACAAACGTACAGATTTCTGTGTGATCTAAAACGTGTATCCATCTGATTCCTCGTAGAACATGAGGACGTTATATTGAAATGGAAGAAGAGTAGCTCGTGTGTGAGGGAGAACACCTGTTCCTGCCACGGTTCCGTAGCCCAGCAACAGCGAGGGCGGCGAGCACGCGTGTCCCAGGGCGGCGGAATCCGAGACAGCGCTGCGCGGCGCGGCGCAGGTCGGCGAGCGGCCCGCGGTGTGCACGGCTCCGCGCTCGCCCCTCCCCTCTTCCTTTCCCCCTCCCCTCCCTCCGCGCTTCCACCCGCGCGCATGGGATTGCTCGCCGCGACGCGCGCCGTCCGCCGTCGGTCGCGTCCTCCGCCCCCCCCCCCTCGCCCCGCCTCCCGCCTTCCGCCCTGCGCCGCAGCCATCGATCGCCCGGAAAGCGCGCCGTTTGAACGTTTGACCCCCGTGGCGGTCCCGCGGGCGCCGCTCCGCTCCGCGCCGCGCCGCGCCGCGCCCCCTGAACCGAACCGCTCCGCACGGCTGTGCGTTCTGCCAGAGCTCCCTAGCCGGCGCTCGCCTCACGTCGCCTTGCCGAGATCTTCCACGCTGGCCGCTCGCCCGTGCTCTTGCTCGCTGCTTCTCCGCCCGCCGGCGGGGGCGCTCTCACGCGCGCCTGCTTCCCGCTCACCTGTCGCCCACGATTCACCACGCACTCGCCCCTATTCTTACAAGCTCCCGACTGGGCTTTTCTCTACTCTGTAAGTAGAGTACTAGGGGCGGATTTTAATGACATGTCATTTTTCCTTTTCAATTTAGAACAATGCCGTTTAGTATAAAAATGAATTTTGTTATGTCAATAGGGATTTCTTTTCTTTTGCATTTTTCGTAGATTTTGACTAATAAGTCATTGTTTACCCTCTCCCGTCATTTCGCTGATTTGATTGATTTTATTATAATTTTAGTGGTACTTGCTTCAAATAATATTTACGAGATGCAACAAATGTTCTCCACAAAATTCCTGTGTAGCCTGTTTGATTTCTTCACTCAGAAATTGTAATGTCAGCCGATGTGAGAACCTAAGGTTCGTGTAAAGCCTATCAGCACCTTTGTCGGTTCCGCGGATTCCGTGATAACTGAAGACAGAGATTTCCTGGCTCAGTCCATCCCATAGGTTTTCAAGCTGACTTCATTTGAACGAAAGGGAGAAGCCTCGATAACATCAAGAACGTATCCAACAGCTTGAGTGTTCATCTGAACGGGTTTTCATCAAATTTTTACTTCAATTTTTCTTTGCATTTAGGGCATTTAAGAAATATTTTAAGAAAATTTTATTGATGATGTTTTACATCAAAATGCACCCCAAATCAGTACCTTTTCTCTCCTTGTTCACAGCTCTGACAAAATCCTTGTGGTGTTGATCTTATATCAATGAAAGAGTGCACGAGGAACGCTCTGTTTATTAGAAAAAAGTCTGCAACATTAGTTAGGCTTCAATTTGGAATGTCTCCAACAACAGTGCATCCAACAACAGTACCTACGATACATCACTAAAATAATGACCCTCTCCAGGGTCTTTGAAATTGTTGCATAAATTTGTTGTATATATTTTTCACATTCTCAATTATGAAACGTGTGCTGTCGAACTTGGGCGTTAAAATCTCACACGCACCCTTGAATAATGCGTGCCACGAAAAGGGCCTGATTTGCGGTTTCAGAGAAAAGGGTTAAATTAAGAGTGCGGCTCAGGTCATGATCTTTGACACACCCAACAACTAAGAAACTAATCCACATTGAGACATTTTTTTAGAATACGCCCAAAAGTTAGAGCTGAACTAAATGTTAGCCATCCTCAATAAGTCATCCTCAATACTTGTCATATATTTCGGAATTTTCTTCAATCTGACAACTGATAGAAAAAATAGATAGCATACATGTTAAAGTAAAACCGGTTTTATGCAACCCACCAGAGACCCTATAAATATGACTGTAATAATGACTATGATGATGATAATAATGTTAATAATAATAGAAACAATAATAATTATTATTATTATTCCATTTTCGCATAAATTATTGGTCTTACACAGCTACCACACAGAAACAACATTAAAGCAAGGTAACTGATTTTTTCATTACAATATTCTATAATTAATATACTAGAGTATAAAATATCAAACTTAGAATTACAAAATAGCAGCTAAATTCAGAACCTACATGTCCTCCCATGAACCCTGACCAATGAGCACGTATTATAATGACTAATTTTTGAAGAGCTATGATGATGATAATCCATACTTAGTCCATCTTGTCCATACCTAGGTCGTCTAACGATCTGCTAAGAAGTTTTGGTACGATTCCAGTAGCTGATACAAGTGGAACAATTTTGACGTCTGCAAGATGTCACTTTTCTCTCACTACATATGCTAGCTCTCCGTATTTATCGATTCTTGCCTGACATGTTGTCATCATGTTGCTGGTATTGACAACTGCATAATCGATAAACCAACTTTATTGGCAGATTTATCCCAGAACGTAATATCGGGTCTATTGTGCTCTCTCAGAATTCTGCAGTCCCAGTACAACTTATGGGACTCGCTTTCAAACACCGTTTCTGGATGATATTGGTAGTACGGTGCTTCAGTGTCCCGCTGAAGTCTGTATTTCTTAGCGAGCTTGGCATGGATGATCCGGCCCACTAGATCGTGTCTCGTTTTGTACTCTTTTGGGGGCAACCCGAGCATAATATGCTGGATGGTTTCGTGATCTCGCTCACACATTTGGCACTCATCACTATGTATTTCTGGGTCTTCAGTTATGTATTTAAGGTAGTTCTTCGTTGAGATAACCTGATCTTGGATTGCCACCATAAAGTCTCAAGGTACAAATATCCTATGCTGAGCCACTTGGACATTTCCCCATCGACATTTAGATTGGCAACTGCAGCAGCATATGCACAGTGGAGGGCTTTCTGTTTCCAGGAATCCATTTCTTGTTGAAAAGATGACTGTTGGATTGATATATTTAGTTGTTTTAGATTTAGAGCGTATAGTTGTCATCCGTCTGAACGACGACCACCTTGTGGAGTTGAGAAGTATTTACTTTCCCAGCAAAATACTTTATCATTGCTACCGGGAGCGGTAGCTCAGTGCATATACTGATGTCACTGTAGCGCTTCTGACCGGGAGGTCCTGGGTTTGAATCCTGACGGCGGCAGGATTTTCGACACTAGCTTTTCAGTTAGGTCGAATTCAGTCGCTGTCTGGAGGAGAATTCTAGCGGCCGGCTGCTCTGATCGATAGTTTTCCGTGGTTTCTCCGATCAGCACCAGGCGAATGCCGGAGCAGTACCCTAACAAACGGGCCACGGACCGCGCGCGATCTGTCCTCTCTCTTCCTTGTCCTACCCTCTCCCCTTACACACACACACACACACACACACACACACACACTTACACTAACATGCACTACACTACCACATATTCTGGGAGATCGGTTGGTAGCTTAGAGCTTGTCCCGGCTGGGGTGGTCCTCCGCTGGTGGAAGAGTCCTGGTTAGGGGGAACCCCACTAGCCGACGGTAGGTCGGCGCCGGATCTCGCCATCTAGCGGGGGAAGATCACTGCCATCTCCCGAGAAAAAACATGCACTACACTAACGGGACTAATGCCCAAAGCCGTTGACGCGCCCGGAAACACGAAAAAATCAATCAATCAATTTATCATTGCTATTATCTTCTTAGCGTGGTGATTTGTCAACTTTGCGAAACCACGGCTTCCCAGTCGTCGCGGCTGTGCCATCCTCTAAATAAAGCTTCTCGGGTGGGGGGACTACCAACGCGTGTCATTTAGACTCGCACCTGTCTTTCGAATGAGAATACCCATCGAAAAGGTGATAATGGGAAGAGCGTATGTGTTGATGGCAATAGTGAGGTTTCTAGAATTGAGGGATGTTTTTAAAACTGCCTTGAGTCGGTTCGTGAGCTTAGTTTTAGTGTTCCTTTCAGTTTGTGATATGCTTTCATACATAGCCTAATAATAGCTATTAATAATCTAATAATAGATCTATCTCGTGTATAAAAAACAACAAAAAATAACCGAGACATTATGTATTCACATTATAATAGACTATAGACTCGCACCGGAAGCTAGTGTGTACCTCACTCAGGCACGACTTAAATAATTCTCGGCTCACCGCCCAACGTTCACTAGTATCATATTCATCATGGTGTGTGTTGGTGTGGTGAGGAGGATTGTGTGTCTATCACTCCCTGAGAGGTGCCTGAGATGGGGGAGCATGCAGCACATGTATTAATTATGTTTTCATGTTGTGGTTGCAAGGTATGTGACGCTTTTTGTACAAAGATATTGTAAATGTGTTTAACTGCAGTCAGGATTGTTGATATATGACACGTGTTATTTGGTAGCATTATAGTAAATGTGTGTTGTTTTCTTTCTACATATTATTCAGCCCTGAGGATGGAAATAAATTTTCCGAAACGTCGGCAAACAACCAACTTGTAGTTTGTGTTTACTTATGACCAAGCCCCGTTAACCTGCATCCAATATTTCATCAATAGTTCGTTAAGAATTCTTCATGTTATTGCTATTATTATTATTATTATTGTTGTTATTATTATTATTATTGTTGTTATTATTATTATTATTATTATTATTATTATTATTATTATTATTATGTAAGATTAGCATACCTATTTTCTTGCATCTGTAAAATGATTGCTGTTGAAGAATGCAGGAAACCGAGGACTTCATATTGCTTATCTAAAATGAAGTTGTCCCATAAAGCAAATACAGAAGCATGTTCTGATATTTGTAGAAGAATTCCAGAGAGATGAATGCCTCATATGAGATTACAGAGAAAGTAACGGATGTATTATCTCAGGGTAAGCAACAATGGCATAGGCAGATTATGAATTGCGTCATAAAGAAGTAATTCTTGCATCAACAAATTAAAACCAGATATAACTAACTGGACAATTTTATTTCCTATTGCACGTACAAACATTAATCTGTTTTCAAAAACAAAGAAGTTAGAATGTATGCCGGTTGATTAATTCTGACAGGTAAAATGAATAAATTACCAAAAAAATTGACATCTCATGAGGGGCCTTGAAATGGTTGCAGACGTTTATTTGAAATACTTTTTCACATTCTCAGTATATTTCTCCAACAAATTATTAGTAGATACAGGGTTTTTAGGCTTCAAAATATCATAGTTAAGGCGTCTATAATAGGCACTTAAAATGCAAAAATTGGTTGAATAATTTCTTAAATGAGACGGCGAGCTTGTGCTTCCTCATTCACCTCTTTAATGACTGCCGCTATAGCAAGAATGGCCTAAACAGCATGAGATGAAGTTTGGTCCCTACGACGCTCAGTTTCAAATAGGCAGTTTAATTTGACGATTTAATGAAAATAACGATAAAATTTAAATTGTATATTATACAAAACAGTTTTAATAAAAAATGAGCATGAACTATTAATAGATACACAAAAATGCTATATTAATGTTCAAACATCAATAACTTTTCACTTACAATTTTTCTGTACGAATTTTTATTTCCACTCTCCTTACTTTGGATATTTTAATGTTGGAATAAAGAGTCTATTATTTCCTTTTCCGATTCTAATAGAGTGAAGTGAGTTTAATTTGGAAACTTTATTCTAATTAGATTTCAGCTTTAATCTCAATTTGTGTCTGGGAACGCTTTCTTCTTCATTTTCCGCTGTCTCAAATACACCGAATAGGGTATTGCTGACCAAATAAGTATTTATAGGCTATAATAGTAAAACAAGCATTTTAGGCCTTACTAATATGGTTTTTTTGTATCATAAGGTAATGAAATATGTGTATAAATAATTTGAAATGTCTACACTGAAGGAATAAAATGGTTAATAGCCTAAAATTCCGACGTCTGGTAACAACTCTTCCCTCTTTGGCGAATACATGACAGAACCCTTTGTTATTTAAGAACATGTCTCTCTGTGAACCAGAAATGATAACGAAAATAAAAAGAATGGCTTTAATAAAATGACAAGGTTGAGACCTGTAAAACTTGCAACTATTATTATACATAGGTAATAGAGAATAAAAAAAAAAAAATGAGGCTTCCTACTAAAAACACGGACAAACAACTCTTAACGATACAAAACAAGCACGAACTAAATTTCAAAGCAAATACGTACTACAATGAAATTTTACTTAAATGGAGTGGCAGCAATATTCATTCTGTCAGTGCCCACGCACAAAGTGGCGTCCTGATATTCGCCGCAAGCGCCCGCCAAACTTCACTACTTTATTTTCTGGTGACTCTTCCCCTGGTATTTCACACTAATAAATGTCAATGTAAAACGAAGTAACTTTAATGTTAGGTATCGCATCTAATAGGTCCAATTTTCATTAAAACTCCTGAAATGTCGAAAATTGCAAAAGTTCGACATTTTTCGAACCTGTTCTACACATTTCATATAGACGCAAGATATTTTTTCTTAACGTAACCTGTTTCTTAGTATAAGTTATTTAAATAATTTCATGTTTATTTTTTCAAACTGTTAGTAGTTTCCGCCTAACTTTGAATTAAAGTCTGACATATTTTCCAAAAATATTTAAACAATTTTTTCTCTGAACTGCTCCAAATATTTTCCGTATTTTTTGTTGGAATAGAGCAACATATTCTGAATCATGTAGAAAAAGTTTCTGCAAATTTTTAAATTTATAAAAAATTCTTGGGAACTTTTATCTTGTAAATATTTATATTGCAGTTCCATTTTGAAATTTAATGCATTTGTGGCCAAAAATGCTTCATGACCTTTCATAAAGTTTCGAAATCTCGAAAGTTTTCTAGTGTAAATATACAGGTCTCGGGAGGAAAATTCTAAAATAAGCTCTTCAGACAATTTTAACCATATTTTTTACACTAAACTACTTCAATGTTCTGAATCGCTGAGCCGCAATAAGCACGCAAAAATTGGTTTGAAAACACAATTTCTAGGAAAAAATTTGCATTGCAAAAGCATGTAAACGCTCCAGAAACATGTAAATTGTTCATTATTTACAAAAGAAATAAATATATTTGTTCAAAAAGAAAAAAACAACTCAGAAATAAAAAAGCACCGAATTTTCACAATTCTACTAAAACTTCAATTCTACTAAAATTTTATGCCGAGACATCCTGCATGTTTTCCTTTGTAGGTAAAATGAATCATTGGCAAGAGGGTGTTTGGAGGCATCCAAAGTGGAGGCCGAAGTTCGTTTCCCAGAACGGGGATAGATTTTATTACTTTCTCGCAATTTTTACATTTTTCTTTGAATAGACCAAGCATGACGTAATATATGCCGCAAGTTGGATTTTTTTTAATCTCTAAAATTTCAAAAATTGCTATTTTGAGACTCCTGCACTTCGCTTGTGGAGAAGCAAGATAGATTTCAAATGCTACTATAATACACGTGTCAACGTAATAATACAGTATAATCATTACACATAATACCGAATACAGAAAATATGTTCTCTCCACTATTAGTCTTTTTTTCAATCTCTATTGGTTGGGAGTTTTTTGCAGTGCAGCAAATCGCTGCAACCACGCAAATTGTACCACGAACGTCACCGATAGATGTAGTTCACAAACGGATTTTGTCCCCTGATTTAGCAATAAGGTCAGTTTTCTTTTGAAATTGGGACTTCAGTATTCGTAGATAAATATAATACTGTCGTTGCAACAGATATGAAAAGATTGAAATGGCTGAAATAATGTTAGTGCTCACAAAAAGATTCGTTAAAGTTTTCAAATGTAAATATTTCCTTTCTCCTTTTTATAGTTAATAAACGGCTGCTTCCTGAATGTTCGGTAACTCAGAAGTTAACGTCTAAATCTTCAAAAAGAAGTTTCAAGTACTCGGACTTTTTCCTTTTTTCTTTTTAAAAAGATTTCCTAGAATTGGGCACAATACACTCAATTCAATTGTAGAAATGAATATTTCATTCGACATTTCAATTTTCAAAAAATAAACCCATGTATATTTTTCAAATATCCCATTCTTCGTTTGGTGAAGTGTGTTTTCAAGATATACATGAAAGATAGAGAAACCTGTAGGATACAATTGCAATATTATATTACGTAACAGTTAGAAATAATCGTGGTGTGTGCTATTGTAGCACTACTAGTTTTACGTGTTTATGAAATACAGATATTTAAAAAAATGCTTTTCCCAGTATTTGCGATGAACCAAACCTAGGTTATTTTTGCATATTGTGTACTGTACTTCTCTTCCCCTCGAGTAATCGGGAACTGTGCAGGGGCGTAAGTAATGTAATTTACTTTCTCTTCGCAAACTAAACTCCTGAATTTATTTAAAAAATAAAGGAAACCAATCTATTCATGACATGTATATATTTACTCTGAAGTTTTGCATTATAACTTACAGTAAAAGTTGGTTATTGGTAGATATTTTTTAATGAAATGTATTTCATTTCTGGTAATACAAAGACGTGTTACGAACATCAAATATCTATTGGAGATGTAAAGTCTCGTTATGGAAATGAGCACAAGAGTATTTACGACATTAACAAAACAAGTGTTCACAATGTCAGATAAAATCTGACTCTTATATACAGTGAGATATATGTTTTGCAAATTATTATTTATGACGTGCGCCGGGACATTTTCACACTACTCTGTGGTAATCATTCAATTTTCAAGACAAAGGATCCATTTATTAACACCGAGGGAAGAGACATCAAAGCCCTTTGAATAATTTCCCGTAAAGTACGTTTCGGAATTCTCCTATTGCTCAGGTCATCCCCGCTAGTTCGCCCCCTTGCTCGCCAAGAGTTCCTTATCTCGACCCAGGGATCAGGGCGATAGCGATCGAAGTCCCTCTCCCGAAGTACGAATAATTCCCGAAACAATGCTAGCGGCGTCCCTCTCCTCCGCGCTCTACTTCTTCCGTCCGCGTCCCTTTCCACTTGAAGCGGCACTCCGACCCCCTCCTCCTTCACCTGTCCGTCCACCCCGTTCGACGCGGCCACCGGCCGTGATTCACCTTCCCCCCCCCCCCGGCCTCGGCCGGCGCCTGCGGCGGGGCCCGGCCAAGGCAGCCGATCGCCGCGCGGCGCGGCGCGGGCGGGGAAAGGGGGGCGGGGCCCCGCGAGCTGCCCCTAAAGCTCCGTTATACGTTGCCGGGAGCTTCTTCTGACATGCTGGGCGGCGGCCTTTTTTACGCTCGACGTATAGAAAGTTCCGGGCCGGCGCGGTGCGGCGCGGCGGCGGTGGCGGCGGCCGGGGTTTTGTGCGCGGCCGCGTCCATAACGCGCGCGGCGGCGGGGGCGGCGGGGGCGGCGATGAGCGCCCGCCCGCAGCAGAGCGGCCTGCGACGCCCGTCGTCCTCGGGAGACGCCGTTGATGGGCGTCGTAACTGCGTCCGGCGATCACGGGGGATAAGTTCGGGAACCGCGCTGCACTCGAGGGCGGGAGCGACGCAGACTGAATGGGGCGCAATACGAGGCGAGGAATGCGGTCGAGAGTGAGAGGCAGAAAGGCGAATGGAGGCAATAGGAAAGGGGAAAGAGAGAAAAAGACGTGTGATAAGCGTTGGTGAGAATAAGGGACAGGAAGAGAAGTGTCGCACATGAAACTGTGAGAATAGTTGTATTGAAAAGTCTAGAAAAAGAATACAGAAGCCTGCTGAGGGAAGAGTACGAAAAATACCTTACGTCTTGGACTACAACTTGTTAATACCACCTGCTCTTCCAGTATTATAGAAATTTAATTCCTTCAAGAGCTTCAAACTGCACAGTGACTGCAATAAGACAGGGATTAATGATCGAACTTGTCTCTCAACTGCGAAAATAGTGGCGACAATATGACAGTCATTTCTGAAAATGACCTGAATGGCGAGTTACGAGCTGTAACAAGGACAAGAAGATGAAGCTATTGGACATGACGCACCAGTGGAACAGGAATTATATTCATATTATAAATGCAAATTATCAGAAACAATGCAATATAGTATAGGTTTATAGTAGTAAAAGACCCGCTAACGCCATTATTTTGTTTGTGGCAGATGTCTATGGAAATCAGGGCCTTCGAAACCTACACATCGTCTATCGCCTTCTAAAACATATTTTTAGCGTTATTAATTACCTACTTTCGTTTCTCCAGTTAAAATGTAAGCTGATTCACAAGGCGCCGTATTTATTTGTATATCACTTCATTAGATGTGAATTACGTGTACAAAGTTAGTGAGTGAAGGAAAATGCCATTTTGTTTATAGTATTACCATACTTTCTTCCCGCAACGTAAGTACGTAGTATGACGTCAAAATAAAAAAGTAACGTTTTGCGAGTTACTCGCGGTGGGTGGATAACGGCTATTTCTTTTTGCTTCCGACATTTTTGTGTCATGACTTCGAATAGAAACTGAAAACTGTGTATTAAGGGGACACAATTGACAGAGCTGTTCTTTGTGTGAGATGTAATGTGATAACCGTTACTTGAGTTTATATAGTTCGGTGAATGTCCGGTACTTTCTATTATTATAACATGATTTATCCACTTTTTCGACACCACGGCGAATCGACGATTTCTGCCACAGCATTGAAATACTTTCTCTTTATTACGTAAGTGCGTCGTAAGGCCAAAAAATGAAAGTACCCCTAAGATAAGATAAGGAAGGTATAGAATTATGGTGGAGACATCACGGGAACTCAGTTGATGATCGCACGTTCCGCCTTATCATTACATACACATTTTCAGCTGTATTATTAGTGCTATTTGAATGGATTTTGCTGAGCATTTTGAGTAGAAGGATATACTGAGTACGTGAAAACGTGAAGTCTAAAATATCTTGGCATTTAATATTGTAAATTTAACATTCCTTGATAATGAACTCTACTTATTTCCACTGTCGTACATGCTTCTGGACGTCCTCGGAAAACTAAAGTAGAGAATTTAGGTCAGAAAAGAGGAATATATGAAGTAGTAAATAGTAATTTATTGGTTTTGAGTTGTAATATATACATATACATCGCTGAATTTTAGTTTAATTGAAACTATTCTTTTGCCAGGCTAGATTTCTCGTAGTGTAAAATCAATTATTATTGTTTGTTTCTTTCAATTTTGTTCTGGATTGAAGTACTCTAGAACCTTATTAAAATTACTGAATTCAAAAATTGAATTAATTGTCGCGAAAACTTTCACCTATGTTCGACATTTTTGCATTTAAAGAACTGTACAATAGTTACTGCACAAATTCCTACTAAGAACCATGTTTGAAAGAGCTATTCGTGAATATTATAATTAAGTCTCTACAGTAGATCTAATAAAAATTGTTTCTCTCATTTGAAATGCGCCACAACTGAATCATTATTGTATCCACAAAGCAAATTTTCCGATTAATACGTGGTATTATATTAAACGAAATGAACCACTGAATTCAAGAAACGTGAAATTATTTCCGAAAAATACTGTCAGGTTAATACTACTGAGATCTTGTTTGTTTGACTGATTCTCAGAACAAATTATTTTCGTATGGCTCCTGTATCTATTACATTAAACATTTCCTCCATTTCAATGCACGCAGGCAGATGTTTTCAAGATAAAATTGATCAAAACTGCGATACAAAATTCAAATGGCAGACAATGCAGCAGCACATGTATAAAGATAGAAAAACATACGCTGGCGTGCACGAGGGAGAACGGAGAATAATGTTTGCAGAGAGAGCTGTTGAAACCCGACGTCTACGCAGCGATCTGCCGCCGGCACGTGACCTCGACAATAGATCGCGTCGACGGCGGCGGCGGCGGCGGCCGGGGAAGTGCGGGGCGAGGAGCGGGGTGAGGGCGGGGCGTGTGCGGGCGAGCGCACGCGTGGGCGAGGGCGTGGGCGGCTCGTGGGGCTTACGCAAAGGCCGCCGCCGGCGACAGCAGCGGCAGCGGCGGCGGCAGCGCGCGCGCCACCATTTGTGATGCGACTTCCGTAGGTGCGGAGTCGGTCTCGCTGACACGAGGATTTGGGTGCGCGGAGGTAGCGAACGCAACGTGTGAGTGCTACAGATTGGACGAGCGGCGCCGCGCCCGCCCACCCGCCCTCACCGGAAGTGGCCTCCCGCCACTAAGGCTGGCCGGCGCTCACCAACGCCTCTACCTACTTGCTTATTATTTATGGATTCACTTATTTTGTAATTATTTAACACTTAAAACTGGTATTACAAAGCAATTTACACGTGTGAAATAATTTACTGTAGAAGAATTCTTGTAAGGGATAGGGTGGTAAAATAGTTCACATTCACAGCAATTTTGCGGGTTTTCTATTACTATAGTAATTACATGTTTCAGATAATCTTAAAATAATTTGTTAAGAATAAACTTAACTACATTTTTACCTAATATCTAAATTTGTATTTTTGTCGTAAATATGGCTATAAAGTTACTCCTCTTTTCCGTTATGTTCTTCCTGCTAATATATTTTGTTTCTTGACTTTTCAAATTCCTTCCGTCCTCATTCTTAAAACAAGTTCTGTAAGAAGTTCATAGGAAGCATATAATTATGGAGGAATAGATTATTACTACGTGTCCTTAACTACCTTTGAAAATGAATTACAACGTCAATACTTTGGAAATGTTGATTCAAAACTTCAAAATTTATTATTTTAAATATGCAACAAAGGATGAGTGTATTTTATTCATTGCTAAGTAATATAAGTTCGTTAAATATTTATTCGCTAATACTTCCATATAACGATATTTTTAGCAACTTTTCCGGCATACATGTCATATTTATTGCAGGTGAACATTCTGTTTAAAATACTGAATGATGGTTTTGTAAGCCTGAAATAATTTCAGAATTCATATATGCGGACTCACTTCATCAAGTTTTGGTTTTGCTCCGTGGAGTGGGCTGGCGCGTCCCGCTCTGCCTGACGACGTGCGTCTGCTGTGGACGAAGAAAATATTGAAGGAGCGGCCTTCGTGGGGCGAGCGACGATCGGAATCCGCAGCTGTGTTCCTCCTCTGCCCCGGGGCGCGCGTGGAACGATAGGCCACCAGCGATGCTCTTCAACACTCTTTGCATTGCGACGAATTTCGTTATATCTCCGTGCAAATACTCGAAGCGAACAAAACGTGTCTCCACAACAGAATAAAGGATGTACTCGTAGCTTTCAAATTCTATTCTAGAGTTTGGGTTAAATCCGTTGTTTTACCTCGCGTTTTTACCAGCATAAAATATATTTTCTTCTTTCTCAAAACCCTTCTCCGATTTCAACCTCATTATACAAATCGGATGTTAAACCTCAGATTATTCTTCAAATTATTTGAAAGCAGGAAAACAATTCCCATTATTGACTTTCATTAATGTTTATCCCAGAGATATATTTATTAAGAAACAGTATGTAATTTTTTCAGGTTACTTTTTCATCATTACTCATATTATGTCTCTTATATGGTATTTGGAGATTGATGAGAATAATTTCTAGAATATCATATCACAAAAAAGAAACTCATTATTGAAATAGGTCATTTATTATAATAACTATGGAATTGAAAGAAATTAACCTTTTACACATCCATAACGCATTATTTGTAGTGGTAGTGTATGATTGCAAGGACTCATCTGCTGTTTGTATCTGAATTGAAACAGAAACATCGTTTAGATTCGTTGTAGAGAATTTCGAAAATAAATGTATAACATGTTTTCTTGTTATATTCAGTACATTAATGTGATATTGCCTAGTGTGGTAGATTATATATTTCTCACGAAACTTTACTAATGACAAAAAATACCACCTTGAACATTATCTAATTTGACTCACCGTCAAGGGTAATTCTTATTATCAATGTAATCGTTGTTATTGTTTATTATTATTATTATTATTATTATTATTATTATTATTATTATTGTTATTACTTTCTTTAGACACTAATTTTTATAATAATCCTTAATTCTTAGATACAGCGGTACAGTAATCATTGATTCGATGCTTTAAGTTGGCAATAATCCACATATGTTGACCTCTGTAAAGTTATTTCCGAGCTCTGCGCATAGCTGGCAACCCGCATTACACGGAAGAACTGAAGCTTCTAGATTTTTTTCGATTAAACGGTCCTGGGTAGGCTGAAAACTACATTAGTAATCATTACGGCCATTAAGTTCCGGTTTAATATACACGATTGTCATCTATGGCCGTTATAAATGGTTCTTCCTGGAATGAGCCCTTTTGTCTATCCAGGGCCTCGTTAATGCTGGAGTATGAAGTCGTCAGCGAGTTCCCCTTCGCTAGCAAGCGCATTATCGTTTGTATCGTGATGTGTGCCACGTGATGTGTCGTTATCGTTCCTGATGTGTACCACATGATTTGTAGTGAATGTTCATGAACACTTTGAAACATTTTTTTTAATTCAACGCCGTCTATATTATCCCAAAATCTAGAATACATAGCGCTCATAACGTTTACTTCAGAACCATTATATGATGCAAAAATCTCTGAACCCATCTACGAGAGGAACGTTCCTAATTTTAACTACTTGTTTCCAAGAAGATATAATTTGATGGGCCACAGAAAGACGCCGTTTAATTATAATGACACAATATCTAGAACTTCGTCTTATCAAATTGCTTGTAAAGTTCGTAGGAGCTACATTATAATCCTAAAATATAATAATTTTCTATCTTTTTCTACCGGCTGCATTTAGTCCAGAGCCAGCATTGCACCGACTGCAGCCCTGCAGCGACTTTCACCGCGCCCAGAGTTCGAGTCCCGGGGAAGCAGATTTTCAACACTAGCCACATAGCTATGTGGAATTCAACTATTATTCAGAGAAGAATTCTAGCGATCGGCTGCTCTGATTGGTAGTTTTCCGTAATTTCTCCGATAAATATCAAACAAATGCCGGGGGAAAACCGTAACTAACGGGTTACGGAGCATGCGCGATCATTTCTTCCTATTCTTTGTCCTATCCTCTCTCCTTACTTACCTTTACATGCTCTTTCATTACCACAAAATGTCTGTAGATGAATCGAAAGTTTAGAGCTTTTCCCTGCTGGGGCGGTGCTCCGCTAGATGAGTGGGGAAATGGGTGGGGAAACCCCCTGCAAGTCGACGTGTAAATCGGCACCGGATCTCACTATCCAGTGGGGGAGGAGTATCGCTGCCATGTACAAAAACATTCACTACACTAAAGGTACTAATGATGTGCCCGAAAACATCAATCAATCTTTTCTACCTTTTAATTGATATAGTAATTAACTTTCCCAAGTAGCTTCTGGAACTGTTTACTGTTTTAAAAAATGTATTCGTTTGCCGAGGCATCCGTGACAACGGTCTACATTGAGCTCGCTGAATAATTGAGGGGAGTTCGATCTTGCTTATTTGCAGGAAATTTGTGTTGTGGGCATAAAGTAAATTATACGAAAATGAGCTTTTGAACTTCATAGGAAGGACGGAATCACTCCATTAATATTACCCTCACTTTACGCCGTAGAAGTTTGGTACAATTTGTAATGCCTAGTACAAAAAGCAAGGCAACACTCCAGATTGAAGTCCATGTAAGACATCGTGGGGAGAACCTCCTTTACATTGTTTAATGTTGTTGTTAGTTTTGAAAGTATGTTTTGAAAATAAGCATTGAAACAATATGTGTTCATGTGATTCTCAAATTCGATGTATTTTAAGCGTAAACAGTAGTGTATTAGTACTCCAGGAGAATTCAATGGTCTTACACTGGATTTAATGGTGGTGCCGACGAAGCATTGAACTTACAAATATTAATTCTAGCATTTCTTCTTCTAAGGCTCTACGATCTTCAAGTGAACGTCTTGGCCTGCTCAACTCTCCTTTAATTCTAGCACTACTATAGTAAAAAAATTTTTTTTTTTTTTTTTTTTATTATTATTATTATTATTAAAATTTAAGGTGGACCCAGCACTTAACACAATATTATTGAATTTCAACTTGCAAATAAAAGAAGACTCCCCCATCACTTTTGTATTAATGACAAAACCTATTACATCATTATGTCGAATAAAGTCAGAAAAATACTAAGTATAACAGAGATTCATACATTCCTGTTTTATGTCTTAAAACACTTATAATAAGTATTCACTTTTAAGTCAATAGACCTGACTTTTTTTCTAAAGTAATAAGTCAAATACTAACAAATATTTGTGATAAATTAATTATGTTTTCTTCAAAAAGCACGTTATAGACAATATCAATTAGTTTCAGCTTTGTTTTCTTTTGATGTTTCGATGTTTTTACAATTATCGGTGAGCTGCTAACACCCATTTACCTACCCACTTGATAATTCTATTTGTGACCAACCTTCTTGGTAGAGGAACGAAACGAGTTGCACTTCTACTAAAAACATCCCCGTCATTTTCACCCCGTGTATTTGCACTTCAGAAGACAAGAGAAGCGCTTGGCATTTAAATATGAAGTTCTGGAGAATTTTCCTCAAAGTGTGAGAAAATCGTCTGTGTGAGATAATTCAGGCGAGAGGGAGGTGTTCCTGGCCACTACCGTACTCTTTAGTTTCCAGTTTGTAATAAGATATAATACGCACTACAAGATAGATGCAGAGATGGATAACACCAGGAAGCAGGGCGAATAGCAGGAATAAAATCATTGTCAACGAAGGTGATTTTACATAATAATTGATAAGATATTTATATAATAATAATGATAATAATAATAATAATAATGATGATAATAATAATAATGATAAACTGTCTTGATTTGTGGCGATACTCAGCCATATGGTCTGATCTTTCTCCTAACTACTTTAATGAATTTACATTTAAAAATTACAATTTATGCGTTCCCGCGAAAAAAAATTTAACTGACACATCACGTTTCAAAAGGAAATGCTATCTGGCACTACTATCTATTAGAAAGAAGCGAACAAGCTATGACTTAATGCTACAAGTCGTATAGTATTATTACAATAGTATAATGCTACAAGACATCAAAATATAGTTTTCTCATGAGTTCGTCGTATCCAATTTCGCCTCTCGCTTCGTTCATCCAGACTGAACAAAATAGAGATTTGCGTGAGAAGATTGGAGCGGATTTTTCGGATAAAACACAAAGAGTCCCAACATGACGTTAGGACGGGTTTGAACTTATTCTAATTGAAATTTAAGTGATCGACCGAAGGGTGTAGGATTTATTAATTATACTTTCAGTGCTTTTCAATACCTTCCAATCAAAGATTTCTGCAAAAATCATATGACTATATTAAATACTATGAAATCGATAGTTTTTTAAAGATCTTATCAGTGTGAAACAGCAGCCTTTTAAAATTTCTCTCCGAGCTGCTATACTCACAATATAGCCTTCTTTGCGTGAGGTTAATGCGATGCAGATCAGACGCAGAACTGGGAAAAGGGCTTAAATTTTTTTGCATAAAACATCTTTTTGTGGTGAGAAGGAAAATTATGTTTCACGTTGGGGGTACAGAACGTTATCGGCAAGCGACGTGGTTGCGGCCGGTGGCGCGGCGGGGCGCGGCGGGGCGCGGAGAGGCGGGGATCCGCGCGGGGGCGGGATAACAGCGGGGGGGCAGCGCGGAGGCCGGGGGTGGGGGGAAGAGGTGAGGAAAGGTCAAATCTTTACCGAGAGACATGCATGCCAACAGGCGGGAAAGGGGCGACCGGCGCTCGGAGCGGGAGGGACTGAAGCGCAAAAAGTGGCAAGGGGGCATGCAGGTCTGAAGATGAGATAGCGAGCGGGGCGGAGGGAGGGCGCGCGGCGGGGCGGGGCGGGGCGGGTCGAAGGCGTGTGAGCGGAGAGCAGGCTCGTTGAATACGGCCAAGCGAGGCGTGTAAAAATACGTAGGAAATACGCGATTGTCATGAGACGTGGGTGGTGGAGAACGGCTGCAGAGTATACGTATGCAGAACTGGGGTCGAGAAGGCGGTTAAGCTGGAACATGGAGAAATTGGGGAAGAAAAAAAGTAGAGAGATGTAGTACGTGAAGGAGAAAGATCGTGTCAACTGCAAGTAAAAGTGCGGCGGTTACACAATATGGATAGTATGTAGCTGACGTTGCAAAACTGCAAAAGTTATGAAAGATTGGCAAACGAAGAAAAGTAGACGGCTCCTTTATGAAGTAGATTGTGTTTATTCGCAAACACTTTACCTAGTTGTTTATTTTTTGTTGTTTTTTTGAAAAGGAACTTACTGTTAATTCTCTATTTTAAATGGTATTACGACCGATTCATGAAAGGAGGAACGTATGGAAAGTTTGATGATTAGAATAATACCACCATATGGTGTGGCAATGCCCCAAATGAAACCTAACCCATGCCTCGGGAGAAATAATAAATCAGATTCCTGTTAGTCATACACAAACATTGCAAAATAATTTAAAAACTAAACGCACGCGCCTCGGGGGTTACACATAATTCCCGTAAAGGTTTTTTTGATTTCTGATGTGAAAATTTGGTTATCATTTACTTGTACGAACGTACGATTTAATATGGAAGTACAAATATCCCTTAACAAAATACTATCTCTCCCCAGTACATAAACTTTTCATTTCGCCCATTCTTGAACGATAAAAATTATACGAACATTTTACACGAAAAGAAAAACATAAATCCTTTACAAGTTGCACTCATTCATTTAAACCATGAGCGGTGGCGCATGGGTGTTTTGGACTCGACGTCAATACAAAGTGATGTGTATCATAATCTGGGAATGCCAGAGACTTGACTGCCTCAGTAGCTTCCTATGTCACCGTTATCTGCGTGTTGTGACTTCAGTTTTATTTTCAGCAGTCGTGGTTGCGCAAATGCCAGAGGTCATTTCCTGCCCGGTGCTTTTCTTCCTGCGCCACCTCTGGCGTGGCATCCGATGTTGACGCGTTGACGCGTCTGGACACTCACTGTAAGTCCACAGGAGGGTTACTGAGTTGACAAAATGAAATATAATGTAAGAGACGATAATGCGTAATCGTTGCCTGATGATGGGATTAAAATAAAGAGGAAATCATGCGTGATTTGAAGTCTTCTCGGAAAGAAATTCGAAACGGAGACGGAGACTGAAGGAAGAATTGTTTTGTAATTGCCACCCATGCACCACGATACAACTGTTGGCAGTACAACGGGAGGCAAAACCATCTCGAGGTCATTACGTTTTATAACGCAACCAAATCGACAATGAGACTGAAGGGCCATTACTGCCTCGGCTTCAGGGTCGCAGGTTCGAATCCCGCCTCGGGCATGGATGTTTGTGTATTCGTGTTGTATTTGCGTGTTCTTACTACAGTTCCCCCTACAGTTAAAACAATCATAGTGGTCGCTATATGAGCAAGTTGTTAAAAAGCGACCTTAAAAAACTGAGTGCAGAATAAAAATTTGTTGCGAACACAGTTTGTTTGTGTTACATGTAGTACCAAACCCTCTGTGATAAATGATAAAATCTAAAGGGATTTATCAACACAAAATACAATGTCAATAACTTTGAATGATTCTATTTTCCAATTTGTATATTAAATTCATACAATTCAAAAGAATGTTTTATTTTTGTTTTCTCAATATTCCATTGACAAGTTTCAGTATACCGCTCAGCATTAAATTTCATAACGGTGCGCTGACTCTTTTGCCAAATGAAATGTTGGCAAATTTATGAACTAATATTTATATTAGTATGTGTGTGTATCTTCTTTTAGTTCTAACGATTTGTTAATTTAATAACTAGTGGATTTTTGTTATTCAGGCAAGGTACGTGAAAGCTAAACATGTTTCTTATGCAAAAGCTTGTTTACTATTTATGGAACATTTCGTAAGGCAAAGTCGTATTTCACCTTTCTTACTCTTAATTTAAAATTTACAAACGATAGACTTTATGACATTAAACTGCATTTCTAAAAAAAAATATCGCAAGGTTTGGTACCGGAAATCATTGCCGTGACATTGGGAGGGTAAATTCTATGTAAGATTATTACGTTGGAGCGTCATTTCGTGTCACAGATTTAGCAGTCTTTTTAGTCCAATTTCATCTCCCCATACCCATCTCCCCATCTTCACTTTTCCCATAGCACGTCATACGCAGTTTTTAACTGTTTTTTGACGTAAAATAAATAAAAAATAAATAAATAAATCTCTCACCTACGAGTGTACTGCTATTGAGCTTGTGAGGACATCGTACGCAGTACTTTCATTCTAGTTTTGTCACTTTCCGTCGTGCTCACGGCAAGAAACTCTGCTATTGGCTCGGCAACGCCGGCCGCGATTTCCATGCCGGCGTTGTAAATGAGACTCGGGGGCACACGGCCAGCCCGGAGGGGAGGCGGCCGCGCCTGCAACCGCAGCCCGGCTGAAAGCGTCAGCGAGGACTTCCGCCGCGCGGTTGGAGTCGCTACGCCGCCTCGGGGAAGGCCAGGGCCGGGGGCGGGGGCGTGACGGGGTGGGGCGGGGCGGGAAGGGGCGTGCTCGACAGCACGCGTGCGCGCCGCGGCGGCAGCGGCGGCTCGTCTCTCCGGGATTTATGCGCCGCCGCCCCCTCCGCCCCCGTCGCCGCCCTGCCCCGCCCCCCCGCGCGCGCTCTCGTTCCCGCAAACGTCCCCGCCGCCGGACGTGCCGCGGCAGTCGCTATCTTATTTTCACAATGAGTTCACGTTCTCAGGTTGCGCCATTTAGATCCCTTACAGAGTCTATAAAGCGCGATGAAAATGCGTGTACTTCTCCTTACTTCCTGCAGCGCCGCTCGCTCCTCGAGAACATCTTTCCCTCGCGGGTTTTATGTGCATTTTTACGGGACGAGCGGCGGAGCGGCGGGCCGGTGATGCATGCTCCACTCCATGGCACATTAACTTTCGTAATAGCAGGCATTACATCGCTTCTATAAGAACCGGAAAGCCCGGCATGTCGCATGCGCGCAGATCTGCCGTAATAGCGTCCCGGTGCGGCCCACGGAGGCGAGCGTCGCGCCAAAGAGGAGCGCGGCGCGGGTGGCGGGGGAGCGAGGGGCGGGGCAGTGGGCGGGGGAGGTTGGAAAGAAAGTGGTAGCAGGTCACTCAGTGGAGACGTAGAAATCCGATGCAGAAGATGGCGGTGAATCATGCAAGCTCATACAGGACGCACGGACAAACGAGGAGGCAATGTGGAACATTCACGATGACAAGGAAAATGTAAATTTTAGTGACATGTAGGTGAATGATTGAAACTTCATCAAGTAGTGAGAATTAAAATATAAAATTAATGCCATTGGCGCATCGAACGTCAGTATACGACATTTAGTCATGCAAATGAGATTTATTTAATATTAACAGGCGTTGCCAGTAATGTCTTCAAAAGCTGCCAAGGTCTTCAACGGACCAGGGTACGAGATGCGGGTCTCTAGCATTTGTTCTGTTGTAAATGACTGAACGAAAAACATTATGTACGAGTCAAATGGTACATCGATTTTTGAATCTCATTTCGTTTGTGTTATTTTCATATTGGGAGTGGATGTACTTTATGCACTATATTTAGGCATTTTATTTTGCGCACTGAAGAACTGTACACACATTGAACAGGAACGCGTAAATGCATGCCTTTTTGAGTTAATATGATATTAACAGAAGAGTGGAAACATCAATAAACGATCGTGATTTTATATAATACTTTTTATCCGTCAGATTTTATCATGAATAAAACATGCTTTGAACGATGATGTTTTGTGTAAATACTCCCTCTGCGAAGCTATAATATTTATATTATTTCCGTCGGCAGTTACTATGTATTAAATCAAAAAGTTTTAGAGCAAGTGTGGAAATAGTACAATTTCACTTGAGAGGTTGAAAGAGATGAACGCAAAAGAGTTCTGGTGCCATTCACTCGTGCGGAAGAAATGGTTGACCGTGTAGAAAGCTGTATATATACGAGCTAAAGGTTTGCGGCGGGAATGCGATATGCTGGCCTTTATTCCCTCACTGACACACTCTATCTTCATTCGGAATGCCGTCAATGGCGAAAGATGTAATTATGCCCACCGCTAGCGCTTCTTCAACAAACGTTTCTTTTAATGTTGATTTCAGCTATTAAACAATAAAATGCTCTTTGGTTCTTCACGCGGAAGATAAATTAAATGTAACTTCACAGGAGACAATGATGTACTCGGTATTATTTTTGCTTTTGAATGCGTGTATTCTACCTCTTCATAAATAGAAAGCTTTGTCAGATATTGGACACGTGTGTAATTTGATTCCTATAGAGTGTTTTTGATTTTCGTAGCTGCCCTTATATCGCGCAAGACTACAGGGAAACATGAAATTACCTGGAATTAATGGAAGGGAAGCTCTGTTCAAATGGAAGTGGAACCCGATATGGCAATCTCATGCCTCAGAGCAAATGAATAGTGGTAAATTTACTAGATATTAATAGCACATTGATGATTTTATTAAATACTTTATTTTGCTTTCACAATAATTACCAGTGGACTGGGGCAACAGTACAGCTCAGAAGTTCTATTATAAATATAAGAGTAGCCAAACACTTTAAAATGCGATTGAAAATTGGGTAATTTAGGATATTTTTCTAATATTATTGTGTTAGAATGTTACTTCTTAAAATTCTGTATGGGATATGGATTTTTAGCTATCATTCCTTTAGGCATGTGCAGTTTTTTTATTGATCTTGAAATACTAGCGGAAAAAATCATTTTTGCAAGAAGGAAATCAAAGATACATAATTGTAGTTCATTTGCTGTGTTTGGTATACATATTTTATCTGTAATGCAAATTTTCCATCCTCGTTTTCATGAAAGTTTTATATATGTTACTAACGCTACTTGTTCGTTCTGTATAACTTCTCTCTTTCGTTTTTGCGATAAAAGTGATATAATGAAGTTATTGTGACATTACATTAACAGGCTTTAAAGCAACAATGAAACATTATTGCATAATGTTAGATATGTCCATAGTAATTTTCCAATTACGTAATCATTTCACAATTTCAAGGATAAATCGCATACGATCTTTGTAATTTTGCTTTTGTGGCAGGAAATTTATATGACTGAACTATAGTGTAAGTCTATTCAAACTTCTTATTTATTGATAACTATCGTTCTTATTTATTGATAAGAAATGCAGCTGTATGATTTCAAAAGACCCTGAAGGCTTTGAAGGCACTACCGCCAGCATTAAATTGCTGGCCATTGG
The DNA here is from genome assembly GCA_964035755.1 of Teleogryllus oceanicus. Lineage (NCBI taxonomy): Eukaryota > Metazoa > Arthropoda > Insecta > Orthoptera > Gryllidae > Teleogryllus > Teleogryllus oceanicus. The sequence goes on along the minus strand of CAXIVR010000001.1, from coordinate 210,758,345 downwards.
CCGAGAAAAAGAAAAATAGTTTTCCTTCTGATAAAAGCCTTCTTGCGCGAAGACGTGTGCATAGCTGATCAACGGCGATTGAAAACAACGCCCCATCACGTGCGGGACTCGGGCAGCATACAGAGCGCGTCCGTCGCCCGGGGTCGCTCAGCAGCCAGCGCCGCCGCCAATGCCGCTGCCGGCCGAGCGGAGGGCGGGGCGGGCAGTGGGCGGGCCGTGTGTGGTCGCATCAGAAGCCGAGGTATTTCCCCGCGCGGAGGCCGGGCGCGATCACGTCGGCGCCATAGGCCGGGATCATGCAGATCAGCGGCGGCCGCGCGCGCCCGCGCCGCATATCGATGAGCGGTGCCGGAGACGGGCGGGGCGGGGTCGGAGGCGGCGGGGCGGAGGCGACGGGGGCGGGGCGACGGGCACGGAGGCGACGGGGTGGAGGCCAAGAGGCGGAGTCGACGGGGGCAGGAGCGGGGCGGGGCGGGGACGGAGGCGGCGGGACAGAGGAGACGGGCGGAAGCGACGGGAGTGGGGGCGGGGCGGGGGCGGGGTCGGAGGCGACGGCGGAGGGCGACGGGCGGAGGCGGCGGTGTGTGCGGGGGCGGGGCCGCGGCGAAGGCGCCGGATGGGGCGCGGGCGAGAAAGGCTGCGTGGGGAGGGCGCGCGATGGGATGCGCGACGCGTGGGAATGGAGGAAGTGACACGGCGCGGACGCGGCACACGACTTGGGAGTGGAATAGACGATGGCTGCAGCAGCTACGATGAGCGAATGCGGGATCTCGGGGAAAGATGCGGGAATTGATTGCCAAGAAGACAGATGGCGAAAGAAATGATAAGGGAGGTCGCCGAGAGTAGTTGGGGGTCGCCGAGGGTAGTAGCTAGGAGACTCAGAGCCGATTGTTACAAGAAGACAATGTCCGATGACCAGGAAGGTGATATGCTGTAGGAATGATACGCTCTGGTGGAGCGGTGGTGGGGTTCCCTCACGAATGCCGCAGCGGTGGAGGGAATAAGAACGGGTTCCGAAAATAATTGAACTGGAAAACTGGAGGAGCGAGAACGTTTCAGCCCCACAGTAAGGAAGTAAGGAAATTTGCAGACGGCGGAATTATGAGACGTAGACACACATATGCGATGCTAAACAGAGGAGGAGTCGGTGGAATTTGAAGGCAAGCGGTGCGGCTGTGGAACGCCGCTGGGGAGCAGGAACAATGAGGTCTGTCTGGGAGCAGAGGTTAAAGAGCAGGTGGTGAAAGCAAGAAAGACATCAGGAATAGAGCGAAAACTGCCCTGACGACTAAAGCGGCTTTCGTCGAGAAATGTGGTGGGATGATAGGACGTCCTCACTGGCAGGCGGTAGCTAAGAGGCGGTGTGCGCGTAATTGTGTGGGGGAAGGGCACGTTAGTGAATTCTGTACCAATTGAAACGTGGGAAGCGGGAAGTTGGAGAGTGCTGGGGTGAACGAGGGTAATAAAGAGGCAGGGAAGATGACTGGGGGAACTTGCTTTAAAGAAGAAACGCAGTTTGTCGTACGAAAGACAGTAAGATTGCGCGAGCACTTGTGTGGAAATCAGAGGATACCCAGTACAACGCGGGACAATCTCACAACCTGACCAGCCATTCCGCGGTTGCCGTAATGCGGCATGAAATACGTTGTGATGGTCGGGAATGCGAGCCAGTATGACGTGTTTCTCCGCACTAACGCTTTGTTATTTCATAGGAATATGATTGTAGTCGTTTGTGCAAATTTTGTTTCATAAACATACCTTGTCCTCGAAGTATAATTGTAATGCATTAACTTACATGATTTTCAAAAGAGATTTTTATGTCAACTAGTGATTGGTGTGTGTACTTATTACAACTTATTAAGCTATCAGATTTTGTCAGAACTTGTCAAACAATTGGGCCTTATTTTCACTGAATGGACTGCTGAGAAAATTATATTTTGTAGAACTGTACTAATGCTTTCGTTCCAATAGTAAGAGTTCGAGTTGATGGTGACATACGCAATGTTATGTTTAACCGTAATATTGTTTCAATCGAAGTGTTGTGGATAATTAATATTGATTAAGCTGGAGGAAAATCCAGTGAATATTATGCTACGTACGGGCATTTTACACGAAATTGCAAGTTAATTAATCTAGTCAGATGCACTTATATAAAGAAAACTAACGCAAAACCTTGAGATTCAAACTGTGAAATTATTCGCCAATTTTGAAATTCTATATTTAAGACGTTTCTGTGCCTTCTTGGTTACGATCGCATAGAGCTATATCTATAGAAGGCACGATATTTTCTCAAAATTCCGATTTTCACAATGTCCGATAAATTTGCTGCTACCGATAAATCTGCTCTTCAAATTTAGATCTTATTTAATGTCATGTAGAGTTTTTTCAAAATGTTAGAACTTTCTGCGTGAAATAGTGACAACTGCGTGAAATTTTGAGTGAAATAGTGACAATTACAAAAAAGTAAACAAGATTTTTTTCAAACAGCGTCATTTTTGAAAATATTTTCCTCGAATAGAAATTTGTTAATAATATTGAGTTAATTTTCATTAAAGGCTCCAAAATGTCAGTAGTTGCAGAAATTCATCTTCTTTTGGTGCGTTTGGAGGCGTTGTTGGCATGCAATCAACCGGATGGTCTAGGAAATAAGTCTATTGCTTGCTGAATCTAGGCAACTGGATTCGAATTCCAGTTCCAAATACTTTTTTCCGGGTTGGAAACAACTTTGTTGGTTCTATTATAATATGATATTACGTAACCATAGCACATAGAAGGAGAAAGTATGTGATGTTCCTGAAGGTCTCCTGAAGAACTGTAACCATCCTTCCGAATTTTATGTTCCCCGAATTCATTACTATTAATATACCGGTTGAGTAAGTAGAACTTCCCAGGTCCAGGATAACATAATCTTGATGATTGTCCTGCTCATGAGTCGGAGGTTTGGTGGGCCCATATCCATTGTGGAACTTTCGACGACCCTTTTGTGCAGCGTCGTAACCTGTTGCAGAACTTCCGTTTTCCTTCTCCATTTATGGCTTAAGTGGAATTCGTGTGCAATTAGGACCCGTCTTACCTTCTAGTAATTTCCCGGGTCCACATTTTGTACAAAGTATTTTAGAGATATTGACCATTCAAATTTTTAATGTCTGCTTATGATACAGAATACAAGTAAACCACATGAAAATCATTAGGTAATAGAAGGGGTAATAGGGTTCTAGAGGGTAGTAATAGGGTTCACGAGGTAATAGAAGTCTATTTATACCAGGGATCGACGGTAGTGCCGAAGTTTAATTGCTGGTGTGGCCTTGATTAGCGGGAAAATAGGAATCATTACTTAACATACGCTACATATATATTTATATTTATATATATTTATATAATATATATATAGTGTGAGTGTGTGTGTGTTTTTCTCTCTCTCTCTCTCTCTCTCTCTCTCTCTCTCTCTCTCTCTCTCTTCGATATTTTAATTATAACACATTCTGGGCAAGTTTCCTAGAAATAAGGTGCCCAACTGGCTCCAAATAAATGTGCAAAAATGTGCAATAAATGTACAAAAAATGTTAAAAAAAAAAAGCAAGACACACAGAGGAGTCGAAAATTATCACGTTTTTCCAATGAACATGTAGTGAGGAATTTCATATAACTAAGTTGTACATGAAATATTTGATCTTACCCTATTTATTAGGCAGTCTCAGAGGCACAACTATTCAGCAGATAAATAAATTCTCTCTGACTGCGTCAGAACGGGTCCTTGAACGAACACTTGCGCCTAAGAAGTTGCCTAATAATCAGAGCCAAATGTCACATGAGGAACTGCGTTTATGAAATTTTTCACTACATGTACATTGGCAAAAAGTAATCAACTTCAATCCTCTGTATGTCCTTAATTTAAAAACAATTATTTTGAGTCTCTTTATACCATTTTATTTAATGTAATAGTAAAAAATAAGATTGACTAAAGCCCCTTCAGACGTGCTATAATTATGACAGGCCTTTTCTTGAATTATATTTTACGGGAATTCGTTTTCCCCCAGTATTTTTTTCTTGTAATATCTTATTACCGAAATGTTCACTTTAATTCCAGTTCTCTTGATGACTCTTTATTAAGTCCATAGAATAAATAGACTTTCTAGAATTGCTAGAAGATGACTTTGTGCCAGCTATTGGATGAATTGAATCAAGTCGTCGAATGATCCAGTAATAATTTATTGATCCACTCTGCTAGATCTACCTAAAAAAATATGATTCACATGATATTAATGAAATTGAACCGTCCACTTATTCTCCTGGTATAAATTTCGGAGGGGTTAAGAATTTTTCAGCAAATTTTCTATTAATGTGTGGTTATAATTGTCAGTAAAGACAGTTTCATCAGGGAGACCAGGGTTTAGGAAGCAGGATGTTTTTATATTAATTTTCACGAAAAAATAAAAGATTTTATCAAAGTAAGCTATGTTAATCATTAAAATGATTATTTGATTTAATTAATAACAGCCTAATTAAAGAATAAAATTATGTACAAAGATAGATACAAATGTGGTTACTAAAAAAAAATATGCTTTTTTAAAATCCTGACTAACTAGTTTGTATACATGTTTTCTTCCGGGCTTGTGGGCCGTGGTCCAATTGGCGTTGAACTGCCAACTGCCAATTGGCAGTTCAACGCCAATTGGACCACGGCTCACAAGCCCGGAAGAAAACATGTATATTGACTCCGGCCGTGAAAGCCTTCAATGCTTTATAACTAGTTTCTATTTAAATTGGAGTTAGATACTAAAGTTCACATATGTTAATTATAGCGTTTTGTACCTTTTCGACCTATGACCAATTTTCCCTCTTTATTACCTAAAATTAATGTATTTTTAACCACAATTGAAGCCATTTTTGTAAATAATCGTAGTCGTTAATTAGTCTGTATTTAAATTGGTCTTTAAGTTGGAGTTCGATACTCCAATGTTAATTATAGTGTTTTACACCCCTTCCATTTCGACACGCTCTCAGTGACGTACTTAAATCGCAAATAGACCAAGTGCACATATTTCCACGGCCAATCATTGTGAAAGGAGTCTCTGACAGAAATCGTCCGCAACAACTTTGAATGCGAGTTATCAACAATGTAATGGTTATTTAGTGTGAAGATCTGTCATTTTCAAAACTATACGAAATGTTTTATAATTGTTTGCATGATTGGTTAAATACATGGGGAGAACGCTGTCGTTTTGTCTTCTATAGCAAATTGTTGTGTTATTTGCATGAAATTTCATTAAAATGTGAAGACTACTTCTGAATTTTCAGTGTATTGATATTCGCATAATATCTGAAAATAGCAGCCTAAAATAATCAAAAAAGTGTGTATCAATAAATAAGAATATGTTTTGAAAATAAAAGAATATTTCAAAATCCAGCAACCAGTTATTGCTGCTTCCAAACATATGGTATCAAAAATACAAGTAAAAAGAATTTTTAACGTATTTTTTTTATCTACGAATGCTCTAATCGAACCAGTACTTTCATCATCTTCATCGTGATTATACTCCCATTGTATAAATAATTTAGTGGTGGCAATAATTATTTGTCCTCTTTGCATTTTATTCGTCGCGCCTTTCTGATAATTCAATAAAGATATTGATGATGTGTGGCTCTACATCATTGCCTCAAAATTAATAGTTCATAGTACACGATATATTTGGCATGACATGACGTAGATTGGGAGGGATATAGCTATCAATAACGTCAGCAAATGCATATGGTCGCTGAATGCGGAATTTCGTTTTTCGCCCTGACTCCACACAATTAATCACACATATCCCCGTCGATAAATCTAAAACATTCGGATTACACCAATAATAAAATTATGAATGTCAAATGTGTTGTAGTATACAACAAGCGTTGTAGAAACATCCAGGCCTAGACTATAAAACGGGAGTAAAAACTATCTTCTTTGATATTTAAAATTTGCTTCTACTTCACACATTGGTGATAATGTCGATTTTTAGTTGTTTGAGAAGAGTCTTTTCCAAATTCGCTTTCATGGGCAACTCGCGTTTTAGTTATCAACCGCTTAGATTTAAAATTACTTGTGAGAAGGCTTTTAGATAGTTTGTGAGTTTTTATTTATTTATTTATGAATTTGTATATTTATTGTGTATCATAGTTTAATTCAATCACTTTGATATATCAATTTTGGTGACTTCAAATATACTTATTTTAATATAAAAATTTAGTAATTATACTAATAAAAGACTCATAAAATGCCTACTAACTGTGCAGTTAATTCAAAAAATATTGAGAAATGCTTCAAATAGCAAACTGTTTTCAATACGGGTTGGAAAAACTGTTGATTAATGCTAGGTTGTAGCGGCATGAGCTGTTGAGATTATATTTGATAGAAATTATTAAAAAGATTAGCGTTAAGATGGGCGATAGGTGGTAGGTTTAAGTCTTCACAGGGTGTGTATTTGAACAAAGGGATATGTGTTGCTAATCGGAGGAATTTGTTTTGCCGATTTTTAATCTTATTGATATTTGTTGGGAGGGGGAATTGATCCATATTAGGCATGCATATAGCATAATCAGTTTAATTATTGTTTTGTTTAAGTCGATTACATTGTTAGTTGAAGGTCTGCTTTTGTGGTTAAGTAGAGGCTTTAGTTGTATTAACTTCAGTTTAGTGTGTAGTTTTTGTTGTTGTATGGATTCGCTAATTTCATCAGGTGTCGAAGTTCAGTCCAAGATATGTACTGTTTGATGTTGTGGAACATACGGAAATCCGATCATGTCGCGTGCAGTGGAACGGGGGAGATTGAATCTGAGTAAAAATATTTTAATTGTTGATTTATTCAGGTGAAGTTTTATCTTCCATTTAATGGACCAAACATCTATTTCATTTTAGTGCTGCTATATTTTGTTTCCAATTAAATTAATTGAATGGCTAGGTTACGGTGTCATCAATGAATCGTGTTGTGTGTGCCTAAAGAAATAGGTATGTCTGCTACTTTTGAAAACTTTCGAAAATCCAAAGTTGAACGAAAATGGGGAATTATTTGTGAAGTGATGAAAATACTCCCAGAAACTGTATGTTGTAACACCTTTCGTTTCTTTATTGACAGTATATATTGTATTAATATTTTTTTATTAATCAGGCTCCTTCTTTTAATTTGTTTATTATCATTCGTGCATTTTAGGAGACTAAGAGTTCAAATTTGGCGACTGGCATTCTAGTTTGAACTGATTGCACACTTTTAGTTTTTTCCTTTTGTCTTTGCCAGAAACAGTGTAATTAAAATATTATTTCATGATGAAAATAGTACATACGATATTTGTACATTCGTAGATTGTAGATTGTTTGCAGATTATTTTGTTTCAATAGAATCTTTATTGAGACCATGGAAATGCAAAATTAAAATTGGACCAAAATAGGCAACATTTCCCTATTATACAACATTCACGCGTTTCGAAGACTGCCTTTATCATCTAGTTTCCTCAGATTGTTATGTTGGCAGACATTGTCTTTAATATCGGGAACCAGAAAACATTATATTTACCTATGATAAATCAAGATAAATGATGAAGATTAACACATATTCTCAAATGGATATTACAAATATTTCACGCAGGCATTGTGATTTGTCTGATCTGGGATATGTAAATATAATAAGTAAGATCAAATAATAAAGAACGCTCATTCTCAAATGCAAAATATTTTAATCAAATTTTCGACTTCCGCATGATTATTTCCCACTTTGAATTGTCAATAACGCTGCAGTTTGTGTACACAGTGAAGTTTCATTTGAAATACTTCTCTATTCGTTTTGTTTATTTTGTATATTCAAGTACTATAGTTAACAGCGTCCTCACAAAAAGTATAGGTTTCTTTCCAGCAGTTATTTAAATTACACGTAATTTCCTGAAAACGTAATTGCCTAGTCCCCTAGATAGTTTCGCACATGGTCAATTTTAATATATTTACGGAATAGTGTATGTTCGTAGGTTCATATTCTTAAGATATAGAAGACTTCCCGATTGTTTTAGTTCCATAGAAGTTAATAAGTTAATGTGTCTGACAAAATTAATTCTGTATAATATAATAGTATAATAAACTTGAAACGTATATGTAACGCAAAAGATTAATTTAATAGTTGTAAATTTCAGGTGAACCCTCATATGAGTAAATATCTCTCCACGATTCAAACCAGGAAAATAATGCTTTGTTTCTCTGTTAGACCTCTGTCAGCATTACGCAATGTTCCCTGAATACCCAGTTTCTATATATTGTCATTTGATTAAATATTGAACATTGTTAATAAAAATCGCCAAAAAGTATCAGAGAGCGATAGGTTTCAATTTGAATGGCGATTGGGTGACTCGGGTACCATTTTATAAAAAACAATTGAAAATACGCGAGTGCGAAAAATGTTGGGCTTTGTCGCCTGGTGATGAAAAGCATTTTCCTGTCGCAGATTATCAATGGGAGCCCCATCGTGGATTGGGCGAAGTGGACCGGGCAGGTCAAACGAGCCCTGTGATCTCGCCGGTCACTAGACGCGGAGGCAGAAACTCGCTCATCGTTGAGCAAGACGCACGGCGTCTCGTGCGGGGCGGAAGGGCAGCTGATAGATCCGAGACCGGTTGGGCGGGCGTGATCTGGGCCAAAGCGTGGAGGATCGCCCGAAGGGAGCGGTAGCGTCTTCAGATGTCCCCGTGGCCCCGACCTTTCCTGGCGGCGCACATGCTGCTTCTCTAATGCAGGCCGGCTCGAGCACGCCGCAGGGAAGGGAAAGACCCAGTACATGCTGACGACGCTCTCCGTGACTTCCGCAACACCATGTAAGATCGGGTCGAGCGTGGCGAGACGAGCGGGACGGGTCGAGTGTTTCGGGACGAGTGTGGGGTCGAGCAAGACTAGTCGAGGGGGGCGGGTCTTGCGTGATGAGTCGAGCAGGGCGCTCGAGCGTAGCGACTCGAACGTAGCGAAACGAGCGGGGCGGGGCGAGTTAAGCGGAGCGAGCGTGGTGTGGCGAGCTTAGCATGGCGGGGCAAAGGGCATGGTCGCCAAGGATTTCAATTGACTGTGGGTGCCAAAATTTAAAATTGAATGATGATTTCGGGCGCGTCAACGGCGAAATTAATAGAGTAGAAATCCCGTACTAGCACGAAAGGACATTATTTACTTATCTTTACAATTCTTTGCCAATTGAACATGGGGTCCAGCAAACTTCGATCTTAGGTCCTATCCTCTTTCCATTGTACGTAAACGTTATGCCCTCATCTATTAAAAATGGAAAAACAGTTCTGTTTACCGATGACACGAATGTTCTTTGCAAAAAAAAACAATAAATAGTACAATTTCAGAAGTTTCAAATTGGTTTTGTAATAACAAATTGATAGTTAACGAAGGAAAATCTGTCTCAATGCAATTTTGCGTTTCAAATCGGCAATCGTATGCTCCATTGAAAATGAACAATATGCAATTAGCTGATGTTAAGGTAACAAAATTTCTAAGTCTCTCAATACAATCAAACCTCAAATGGAATGTACATATAACAGAATTAAACACTAAACTATGCTCATTATGTTGTGCATTCAGAATTCTTTCTAATTCTGTCAGCCTTCATGCAGCTCGTTGCGTGTATTTTACAAATGTATTTTCCCGCCTGAGATATGGCATCATATTCTGGGGAAGCTCATCCTTTAGTGTCCAGACATTTAGACTGCAAAAGAAAATTATCCGAATAATGAAAAAATGCCAACCACGTGATTCCTGCAAGCCTCATTTCATTGAGCTTAGAGTCTTACCAATTGCCTTGCCTATTTATATCATTGCCTTGCCTATTTATTTACGAGTCTGTAGTATTTCTGAAAACTGACTTACTTAACGGTGGGAATATATTTTCATGTAATACTGATATTTATAGTTACAACACTCGACGTAGAAATCATGTTCATCAAGTGTCAGTATCAACAGCTCAATACAGAAAAATCAATTCTGTTCGTTCGTTTACCATTAAAAATAAATTTTCTACAATTCGTCAATGAAAATATCTAGTTTTGAAATGATAATCTTTCGCTTTCTTTAATTTACTATTATTATTATTATTATTATTATTATTATTATTATTATTATTATTATTATTATTATTATTTCATATTTCAAAATTCCACGCTCTTCCAGAGTTTTCAAGTATAACTCAAGGACAGAACGTCAATACATATGGTGAGACAGATGGTGAGAAGTTCTTGCTCCAGTGAACTCAGGTTCCGCTTCAATGATTTAGGGAGAGAACCTTGCGCACAATGTTAGTGGTTGCTAGCAACACGGCCTTCTGCATGGTTCTGAGGTGCCACTATTTAGATGGAGTTTTTCTTTCACAATCCTCCAATCTTCAGCCACAAGCCCATTAGTTGAAATAACCACGGGTACAATATCTACCTCTATTAGTTTGTACAAGTTTTTCAGCTCAACTGAGAGTGGCTGATATTTTCTCCTCTTTTCTGCAATAGTTGTCAGCAGATTATGATCCAGTGGGACTGCGATATCAATTATTATTGCCCTACGAGTAGTTTTGTCGAATACGACAATATCAGGCTTATTTGCTTCCACTGTTCTATCTGTAACAATGGGAGTATCCCACAAGATTAATTATTAATTAATTTAAGATTAAGATTACGGTTAAGGTAGATTATTATTATTATTATTATTATTATTATTATTGTTACTATTATTTTTTCATCTTTCAACTATTAATAGTTAAATTGTTGGAAAGGGACTCTGAAACTCAAGAAAGCGTGCACAGATGATTTTCTCCCCCATACGTCACATACATTTTTTGACTGTTTTTAACTAAATAACTAAATAAATACAGGCACACAAAATAAAAAAGTTGTCAGACCCTAAGTATTGACACATGTTTCTTTATGTATATCGACGCGCTGAATTCGAATGTGAAGCCAGAATGGCGCCATCACTGTCCATTAGATTTTTAATCGCGAAAAACCATGTGAATACTAGATTTTGGTGTCTTGTAGCTTTACACTTTGCAAAAGCTAAACATGTGTCAGACCCAAAGACTTGGCGCATGTTTCTCTATGTATGTCGAGGCGTTGAATTTGCATCCGAAGCCGCAATTACGCCACAACCTTCCAGTTTCTTTGAAATCGCGAAGAAACACGTGTGAGTTACACTTTATATACTTGGTAATAACTTAAATAAAAAACGATAATGAAATAGGTTTGACACGAAGAAAGTTATAGTTTAGTAATTTTAAATGTAGTTAATAGTTTCATTCTAGAAAGGTTTAGTGAAGTGTGTCTTAGTATAGTGAATTTGCATGAGGTTTCACTGTTGTGAATTTGTGTAGCGAGGTTCAGTTTCAGTGGAGAGACTTGTCAACGAGTTTCAGTTTTTGTCTCAGTTTGTTAGTTATTGGTCTTTCAGAAAACGTTACTATGACCCTCTATCATGGTAAGTTTGTATATGTCATATTCCCGGAGTTATCTGGGTGATTTGAAATGTTTTCTTTAAATATGTAAATAAATTTTGTTGAAGCATAATTTCAATATATATTTTTCTTGAGATATCTTACACAAGACGTTCTTCTGGAATTTGCTTGATAAAATTGAAATATGTATTCCATATCCGTATATTTAAAGCAATATCAATGAAGCGTGGTGAACATTGGGTGTTGACTTTACCGAAAATAATAAAAAAATATATTTTTCTGCTTCGGAGCGTGTGACGCAATCTGCAGCATGAATATTATATTAGCATGCTTTAAAATTAATGATGTAAAATGTAGCAAATTATGGAGTCTTCCAGTAAGCTCCTTTTGATGTTAAAAATACGCTTGTGTAATTTACCCTATTTGTATTAATAGCTGAACTTCGAAACAAAATGACGATCGATAGATACGTGGTGTGGTCTACTAGTGAACTAAAGTGAAACTAAAGAATGCGGGTTTTAATTTAGGAAGTAATATACACCATACAATTATTGTAAAATATATATTTACTATTTTGTAGCAATATTGCACGCATTGCTTTTGGTGGAATGGTGTACCACAGAATGCAATATTTCATATTACAAGTTTTGTGTATGGTTTATCACTATTTCTTTTTAAAGTAAAAAATGGTAAATGTTTATGTTTTGGTGTCTAATAATTGCAACTATACAACTATAATATTCAAATGAAGAGAACTTTCAAATTTCTTAATTTTGTTTTCATAATAAACTTTATTCGGCGCAAACCTCTGCCAAGGAACTCACGAACTGATTTCGCTCTAGAAATATGATTGTGTCTTTAACAGGATAAATGTGGTTTTGTTGGACATGTTGTGGATCATAGGCTCATGAAGAATGTTCTGAGATATTCCCCAGAGACATTTGCTGTAGAGTATAAAACAAATTTTCTGAATATCGCCTTATCCAAATAATGAAAAATCTTTCAAAAAACTTGATATCCGAATCTTCAAGACACGGCCATCAGAAAGCAACGATTATAGGAGTAAAGACAGCAACTGTGAAGAAGCAACGGTCGAAGCCCGGCACTCAGCACCCTCCCGACCCTCTTTGGCGTTTCCCGGACATTGGCCAAACAGTGTTGTCCCGCATCAACTTATCCTCCTTCCCTCTCACCCTAAAGAACGGCTCGGCGAACTCACCGCATACACCCCCTCACCCACCAGCATGGACTGGCCTACCACTTTATAAGCATGAGACGCGATCACTGAACGGTCGCTCGTTCCCAACTTACAGACGAGTTCCCCTGGCGCTGATCCACGACCTTTCGAAGTGTAACATGCGAGTTCCGGTAGTTGTGCTGTTACCCATCGAAAATAAGAGGTTTTATGTATTGTATTCATGCCAAATTAATTTTCCTTTGACAGGAATGAGCTTAAGAACTTAATCTGGCAAATTAACCCACCTCTTGTTTTGACAAATTTAGTAGTCACGTTTTCAGTTGGGGGTCTGACTGAACAGATTCCAGAAGTAAAATAGTAGGCGAATTTTGTAAAGGACGAATTTTTTTTCTGAATGAAAGTAATAAACCTATTCACTTTACCATAGCTAGTAGAGGATAAAGTACCATCGATCTTAGTTTATAAACACCGAATATTGTTAAATACCTGGGATAAAATGCCCTGGAAGAAATATTAATAGTGATAATTAAGACTCGGAAGTTAATGTTGTATCAAATGGAGAAATACGCATGCAAATATGTTCTAACATTTGTAAAATATACAGAATTAATGAAAACTCAACTCTAATACTATATTCTAACTGCAATAAAAACTAAACTCAAATAAACTCTAACCATCAACAGTTTTATGTCTTCATGAACAATTCCAAAACTTTTAATTTTAGCAATTACGTTTGCTTTTTTGTCTCCACGTAGTATTCCAGCTATAATGTTTGAAGTAAAATTTATTTTCTCTGTTTCTTCATCGAAGTATCAAATCCAGTGCCACAAAATCTTTATCAAAAATAAATTATTACATCATTCATAATCCGAAAGATCGTTTCCGGGTACCAGCGCCATGATATCTAAAAGAATTTCAGACAAGCAAAACAAGGAACCACGACCATTCCCACTTTCGTGCTGTAACGAACGAAAGACCTTCCCACGATTTCTCATTAATAGATTCGCATTCACATTTGTGAAGTACACTTTTTGTTTTGAGGAGACAAATTGTAACTCCAAGAGAAATATGCCACTTTAAAAATAAAAAAGGAATAAAATATGAATAATAATTTAAATATAATGAGAATATGATGCAGTAACACAAAATGCACTAAATATGCATTAATATGCTATGTAAAATCACTGAATTTCTGTTCATTTGATTGTGTTTTGTGGACATTTGATAATTATAATAAAGCTCATAATTAAAACTATGATTTTTTCATAAACTTCCGGATCATAGCGATCATTATCCGATAGTTCTAACATTTCAAGGTTCATCGGAACTTGAGGTCATTCACTCTTCTATATGAAAATTTAAGAAAACAAAGAAAGATATATCAGGGCATTATAGATATAGATGATTAAATCAAAATATTGGAGAATTCTAACTGTTCAAACGATGAAAAAGTGAGCGAACTTTTAGATGAGATCGAAGAAAGTATCATAACAGCAAGTGGGATAATTGCTGCAAAAACTATTAGCAAAGTAGATAAAAAAACTTATCGCGGTAGACAAATGAATGTGAAGATGCAGTTCGAAAATACAAACATTTGTTTGATGAATACAAAACGTGTAGTAGCTTTGAATACAAAATTAAGTTCAAACATGCTAGATCTAGGGCTAGAAGAATAATGAAAAGGGCCAAAAGAAATGGTTGTAAAGGTTTCTTTTTTTTATTAACTCCGAAAATGGGTAGCAAAGAAGCCTGGAACAAAATTAATGATATAAATGGAAAGAAGATAATCACTACTATCCACTCAATTCCTTCTAATGATTTCAATTTATTTTAATCACCATCAATTCAAATACTTTTCATGACTGGAATTTTATCCAAGATTCAAGACGAATGGCCAACAGTTTTGGAAAACTAGTTGCATCCATTTCTAATGATGTAAAATATTAAACAAATTATATTGCATGCAAAGAGGTAACTGAGCAACGTATACCAAATGTCGATGACGATAACGGGACTGGTGCAAATCTCAAACACTTAAACTTTTAGATAACTCTCAGCGAAATAAACGAATTTGCCAGAAAACCAAAAGAAATCAGGGCCGGTCCAGACTGAATTCCCAGTATATTTATCAATAAACTGCTTGCAAGCGCCATTCAATATTTACTAAAAATATAATATTTATATATGAAGTGTATTTCCGGAAATGTCGATAGAAGCGACTCTAATATCTATTATTAAGCCCGTAAAAGATAAATCGTCAATACATATCTTCAGATCTGTTGCCCTAACTTGTTGCCTATGTAAACTGCAATAGAATAATAAATCTAGGCTTAATATGGTTCCTTGAATAGCCTCACGTTATTTCTTCCCACCAAATGGGATCAAGAAAACATGACTCTTTGTGGATGATACGAACATCCTTTGCAATAAAGAAACCGTAAATAGTACAATATCAGATGTTTCAAATTGGTTCCGAAATAACAAATTAATAGTAAACGAAAAGAAAACGGTTTTAATGCAGTTTTCCATTTCAAATAAACAATTCTGTGCTCCATTGAAAATGAACAGTGTACCATTGACTGATGTTAAGGCAACAAAATTTTTAGGTCTCTCAATTCAGTCAAACCTTAAATGGAACGTCCATTTAAATGAATTGAACACACAATTAAGTTCATTATGCTACGCGTTCAGAATTCTTGCAAATTCAGTCAGCCTTCATACTGCTCGTTGTGTATACTTCGCGAATGTTCATTCCCGCCAGAGATATGGCATAATATTCTGGGGAAATACATCTTATAGCTCCCAGACTTTTAGATTACAAAAACGAATTGTACGAATAATAACCAAATCCCACCCACGCGATTCATGTAAGCCTCT
This sequence comes from Teleogryllus oceanicus, assembly GCA_964035755.1. Taxonomy (NCBI): domain Eukaryota; kingdom Metazoa; phylum Arthropoda; class Insecta; order Orthoptera; family Gryllidae; genus Teleogryllus; species Teleogryllus oceanicus. The sequence continues at coordinate 210,742,829 of CAXIVR010000001.1, read as the reverse complement.
CTTCATTAATCTCGAATTCTACCATTACCGTGTCTTTTTATTTACGAATCAGTGGTTTTTGTAAAAATGACTTGCTCAAGGGCGGAATATTTATTCAGAAAATGCCGAAGTCTATTACTATAACACTCGACGTAGAAATCATATTCATCAGGTGACAGTATCAACAGCTCATTACAAAAAATTCACATACAATACATGTACATTATTTTACAACACTTTGCCAGATGACATTAAACGATTAAATTCAATAGAAAAGTTTAAATCCCAAGTGAAATCGTTTCTGCTGCATAACTGTTTCTATACAATTAGAGACTATACTGAGCATCACAAGAAAAGGAACATTAATTTTAACAATGATACATAATGCATTATTTACCATTGGACTGTATAAATGAGTATAAACAACCTGTAACAACTATTGTACTACAGCTTCCGGGTCAATGATCCCCATCTCGATCAGGTTTTTCGTCCAGTTTCCCTGATCCATTGAGCGAATGCTGAGATGGCCCCTTGTTTTGCTTCTGGACATAAATGTAACTTCATTTTCTGTGCACGTCTTCTAGAATTCAGTGGGAAATACAATTATTCAAATTATCGTTTCCATGTTGTCGCGGCAGGAAGTAATAAGAGCCAAAATTTATTGCTTATTTATCCTTGAAAATAGATTTTATTGAATGGGAGTTTTTTGTTTTTTTTTCTCCCTTTCAAAATTCAAAAATTTATTGCTTATTTATCCTTGAAAATAGATTTTATTGAATGGGAGTTTTTTGTTTTTTTTCCCTTTCAAAATTCAAAATTTAAGTAGTATATGACTTAGTGTAGGGATCACAGAATTTTGAAAATGTGCACAATTCACTTTTCCCCATAGCACGTCATACGCAGTTTTTAACTGTTTTTTTGACGAAAAATAAAATAAAAATAAAATAAACTATAATATGGATATGTTGCTCATTGGAGAACAGCATATACAACGATTTTGCCAACAACTTCAACACTTAAATTTTAAGGCTAAATATTGAAAAGGCTTACAAGGTGTTATGGTGAGGGTGAGTGGTAAACTTACTAATTAATAATAACAGTAAAGGGGTCATCACTAAGTTTATCTATAATTTCTTAAAAGGACACTTAATTGGGATCAAAGTTAATTGTTGGTTCATTATCTGGCAAACTTACGAATGGCCTGCCACAGAAATCAGTGCTCAGTATCACTGTATTTTTGCTCGTTGTCAATTAACTTCAGGATAAAACACAAGACACATTTATTATAAACATGTATGCAGACGATAGTAACATCTGTATTTCTGGAAAATATCTGGAATCATTACGGAAAATGCTCAAAAAGTCATCTTTGAATATTCCAACTAAACTGGCCTCAGAATTTCTTAAACCAAACGGTATTATTCTCCATAAAACGCCTCGGTAACGACAAGTGTACTTATGGTTATTGAAATCATAAAATAGAGTAGTGTAATGAAATTAAAATTTTGGACTCCTAAATTACAAAGAAATGCCTGAAAATGATACAATAAGCTGTGAGAAATAAATGAAAACTCAAGAAATAGGGACAGTCCCGCCCTGACCGCCGAGGTGGTCAGACGCTCCGTCCACTCCAGGCGAAATCACGAGTTCAGCGCTAACAGCGCTACCTCGTTAGTTCTGTCGGCGTATCTTCAGCACTGAGTAAATTGCGAGTGCCAGTGAAGTGAATACAGTGATTTAAAAGTAATTATAACTGTCTACCTAGCAGTGAAAATAGATAATAGTGATTTAACGTGCTCTGACCTCGGACAGAGCATCAGCGCACCGATGCAGGCCGTGAACAACACCACACCCGACCCAATGCAACAACAATCGTTAGAATACCACGACTCATCATAGATCAGCAACATCAGCAAATACAGGCGCAGCAGCATCAACTTCAGGAACAGCACCAACAACTTTACAATTGCAACACAACTACAGGACCTTCAAACGCAAGTACAAAACAGCCAACGCTCTAGTTGGCCGCCCTTCAACACAGTGCACTGCGCGAACAGAACAAAGTGATCCCAAAAAAAAAAAATCGATTCTGTTTCACGTTATGCTATCCCTACTTCAAACAGCTTTGAAGCATTAAACAACGAAACGGAAGAAGACGAACACAGCAGTTCCGCGGAAAAAGTTATTAAAATTCCTCCCATATCATTCACAAAGCCGAAATTTTCAATATTAATAAATGACATTAAAAATGTAGTTAAAGAAGATTTCAAAGAAAAAGAGGCAGACAAATGAAAATTAAACTTAATTCATGTTTCAGTTTATACAAAACGAAAAACCATTGACAAAAAAATAAAACTTTCAATCGTGATAAAGGATATTCATACTTGCTATAGTGAAACAGAAATCTTCCAAGAACTAGTGAAAAATACCTAGTGATAACAGTTACCCGCCTTCACGGAAAAGACAGAAAACTTTTAACAACATGTGCTGTAGATTTAGAGGACAATAGCAAGGGAAGGAGCATTCTATCATTAGATAGGTTCATTTATAGTGTTATTAGAGTGTTTCCTAGATTCAACAATAAATTTCTAATTCAATGTGAAAACGGTCAGAGGTCACACTCAAGCTAACTGTGGACGCCCCCCACGATGCGTTAGATGTTTGGGTAACCACCACTATTCTACATGTACGGAATCCAAAACGGAAACAACTCCGAAATGCGTAAACTGCAAAAAAAGAGCACACAGCCAATTGAAAGGATGTGAAGTTTACCAGAAACTTCTAAAAACCAAGCAGAGCGATATAACCAAAGACAGCAGACATTCAAAATTAGAAACGCTGCGGAGACAAATAACTTCTATAATGACCAAAAACAATTCCCTCGAAGTCATCCTCTAGAGACTAACTCAATGCAACTTCCTCCCAATAATCCATGGTTCACGAATCGTCAAAGACTTTCCCAGACCCCCCGCAAATGAATTCCAATCTCCAACCACATCAAGGGCAGTTGATATCAGTAATCATTAACCAAGTAATAAACGCTCATTCCAAAATTCAAATATTATAAAATCAGCCCTCGAAAATGGACGTAAATAAAAACCAGAACAAACATTCTCAACTGAAACGCGAACGGAATAAAAAGGCAAGAAAATCAATTGCTATACTTTATAAAGAGCCACGAAATAAAAATAGCTTGTGTTACAGAAACTCGCCTGTTACCCCAAATCAAATTTTCAATACCAGGCTTTAATATATACCGGAACGATCGTCTCTCGGCGACGGCCGCAGGAGGAGTAGCCATATTAGTGCGCAAAGACATAAAACATTCGTTAATTAACAGCCCCACGAATAACAACTTAGAAACTATAGCAATAAACACCAAAATAAATAACAAAGACACAATCATAATAGCAGCTTATAAACCTCCTAATAAATTATTTCCTAGAAAAGCATACACAGAAATTTTAGGAAACAACAATAATGTAATGTTAATAGGCGACCTTCATACCAAATACAGCGCTTGGGGATGCAATACTACAACCCCTCAAGGGAAAAATTTACTAAATCTAACTACCGCCCTTAATTTATGTATTTTGGCTCCAATAGAACCCACTCATTACCCTTACAATATAATAATATAATTCCGGACATATAGGATACCCTCATCACAAAAAATATTGATTTCCCGATATATCAAAAAGTATTTCCTGAACTCGATTCGGATCACAATCCAGTAATCATATCACTTCATCCTCTCTGTCTATTTTCTTCTTATAATCAGCAAAAAGGTAGAATTAACTGGCTTAAATTCAGGGAAAATTTAAAAATCAACTACAGGCATCTGCTCTGTGGAGAATACTCTGTGGAGCATTCTCTATCCGCTGATGACCTAGACAACGAAGTCAAACGATTAGTCAACAACATTCAAGGATCTCTCACAAATTCCACCACTTATCTTAAGAGAATAAACTCGATAAATAAGCAACTAATTCCAACGAAAATTATAAATCTAACTAAAAGTAAACACAATTTAAGGCGCTACTGGCAAAAGACACGACGTCCGGACCTAAAAAGAAAATTAAACAAACTGACGAGACTGGTAAAAACAAAACTAGACCAACATAGATATGCAAGGTTCCATACTTTTCTAAAGAAATTCACCCATCATCTAGGCATATGTGGTCCACCATACAGAGAATAAAAAGACAAAAACAAGAATTCCACAACTTAAACTGGTCCGAAAGTGCAAATTCCGATTTAGAGAAAACTTCTCTTATTGCTGACTACCTCGAAAAATCGTTCAATAAACAAGTTGAGGAATTTAATCAGAATTCAATATACACAGAACCAGTTAATATAAAATATATATCCCCATCAGAAGTCAAACGAGAAATTAAAAAATCAAAAACTAAGAAATCAGCAGGATACGATTTTATTTCATAAAGGCCTAAAAAATTAAATAATAATCAGATAGCAGGCATTACAGCTATATGCAATGCAGCACTCAGACTGGGTCACTTTCCCAACGACTGGAAAATTGCAGTGCTGCCCTTCCGCAAGCCGGGAAAAAATCCAAAATATCCAGAAAACTATAGACCAATAAGCCTGCTCCCCTCATTGTCAAAAATATTAGAGAAACTGATATTAAAAAGATGAACACAATTTCTAACAAACATTCACGTAATTCCAGATACACAATTTGGTTTCCGACCTAACCACTCCACAACACATCAAATATTACGACTAACCGACTACACAAGGATTCCATACAAAACAACAACACTATCGCAATATTTCTGTATATAACTAAAGCCTTCGACAAAATATGCCATCAAGGCCTTCTTTACAAATTAAGACAAATAGGCACTCTAGACTACTTACACAAAATTCTCAAAAGTTTTTTAAATCAAAGGAAGTTCCAAGTCAAAATTAACAATGCCATGTCACCCTTACGTCAGATTTCAGCAGGACTGCCTCAAGGTTCCCCATTGTCCCCAGTATTATTCAATTTTTATATATATATATATATATATATATATATATATATATATATATATATATCTGATTATCCACACCTACTAGATTCGCATATTGCGCTTTACACTGATGACACTGTACTATTTTCAAACCATGGAGAGATTACAACAGCTAGGAATAACTTACAAGACGACCTCGACATATTCAATGAATGGACAAAAAATTGGAGAATTAAAATAAATCCAGATAAAACGCAGGCAAAAATTTCACCCTAAGATACCCCATTACCCCTCCCCAGTTAATTATGCACAACGAAATATTCCCTGGGTACCAAGTAACAGCCAAGTATCTAGGAATGCAACTTGACACAAAACTAAACTGGAAAACACACATCCACACAACAGGAACAAAAACACAAGCAAAAATATCCCAACTTTACGCTCTAATTAACAAAAATCTTCCCTTAAAATAGATACCGGAATATTAATTTACAAATCAATAATTAGACCAACAATGACATACGCTTGCCCGATATGGGGAAATGCAGCAAAATCTAACATGAACATACTGCAAACTATACAAAATGAAGTTCTAAGAATTATCATTAATGCCCCATGGTTTATTTCAAACAATCAAATCCACCATGAACTGCAAATTCGTTCGTTTTGTATCTCATAACTTGTTATTTTTGTGTATTCGCCTGTAAGAAGCCCTGTAGAATTACTTATTTTCACTTTCTTGCTTCCAGTGTGTAAATTTAAATACAACTCCCCATATTATTTACTATTTAAGCCGAAAAGTTAATAATAGTTTATATATTTTAACTTTTATTAACATGTTAAATTAGTTGTTCCTTATGTATCTGCTATTACTCCACTCCACTACTATACTTCGTTTCCTTTATAATCAGATTATTGTTGGGCGCTGGGTTTAAAATATTATCACAATTTCCATTGCCACAAAGCGGGGTCCACACTGCACCTTGTGTAGACGCACACCGGCACAATCTCATCGAATCATCTTCACTTCAATTCTCTTTGTTACCACTCCCGAAACACGTAACTTACCAACAATCCTTGCATATAAAACGGGAAAATGTAGACTCACAACAGACCCCCCATTTGCAGTGATCTTTCAGAATTCCATATTCGAACTTCACCAAGAACGATACTTTTCTCGTGCTATGAAAATCCTGTCACGGCTTAGTTCGATACAAAAGTAAATTTTGTAGATTGATGGGTTGTAAAAGAACCCTGCAACAACCATACTTGTCGCCCATATTCAGCAGCCATTTCCATCACTCGCAAATTTCAAATTAAGTGGTTAGGCGGAAGAGCAGGCCTGATGGCTTGAGCCTCGTCGCTTAAAATGAAGGCAATTCGGAAAGGCAATTCCATTATTCCGTGCGTGTGACGTCGGTGGCTCGGCGTGCGGCGGAGCGATGAGCGAGCCCGCCTTCCACCTGCGACAACTGGAGTTTAAATCCTAGCCTTTTCATGCGGAATTTGTGGGGGCCGCGAAACGAACTCGCCGCAATATTTTATGGGGTTCTTTAATTCCCCTAGTTAGAGTCAGGGCTGTTACGGCGCTTCGACCATTACAGTCTTCTATGGCTCGTACGTACCGCGTGTAATTGCCAGGGCAGTTGTGGAGTGCACATCCCGCCTGTACACACGGCGTCACCAGACGTGCTTCGCCTCTTGGCCCGCCATATCAGCGCCAGTCAATACCCACCATAGAGTTCATCGCCATTGGCTCTGCCCGTTACCCGTGCTGGCAATGAGACCACGCTAGTGCGCTTACAAAGCATACCCAACCTGCGTGATTAATGGGAAAAATATTGTCATTTTGGTCTCGGATAGCTGACAAATCAATATGTGTTTGCTGACCTTTGCCTTAATAAGATACAAGTTTTGATTTTGGATGTCTCTTGAGATGATTTATATTGTTTTTCTGCCCCTTTTTTAAATTCAGGACAACCATAATTATATACTATCGAAATGCCGTCTTGTAGTTTATTTCATAATTTTATTCAAATGAAAAATTTGTAAAAGTCGTAAAATAGAAATATTGATCACAACGTGTCGGATAATGTTCCATGTTCCTCATCAGGTGCTACAATTCAAAATGATATTCATAATATTAGTTAAGGGAATGAAGAACACGAAACTGCAAAGAATAAATCAGACTACAACCAATTCAAAGTTCATTAGAATAACTGGAGAGCTTTCATCTTGAATTGGATATAGTGTTATTTATTTTTAGTAATTTCTGTGTTCTTCATTCCATTAACTAATATTGTAAATATCATTTTCTTTTGCAGCACCTGATGAGAGGAACGGAACAGTCTCCTAAAAATTGTTATAAATTTCTATATTTTTTAATTTGACGAATTTTTCATTCGAATAAAATTATGAAATAAATGGCGTGACGGGATTTTTATAATATTTAATTATGGCTGTCCACAGTTTAAAAAAGGGACTGAAAAAATATAAACTGCATCTTTCCCCTTTAAGTGACGTCTGTCAGCTTCTATTTACTGAGTTGTAAACACCCCCTTCGCTTTGTTGTTTATTATTTCATTTCATTGAATGGATTTCTGGGAGGAGGAAACTGTCTCCATTACCTCGATCTATTTTTAAGGCAATAGTTATTGGATCGGTGGTTAGCTCGTTACCCTTCTTAACAGATCCCAAAGACGCGGGAAAACACGGTCATTGTCTTATTCTTACTGTGCCTTTTGAGAACTGACCGCCCATGAGAACCACCTCCTACGCGAACGTAAAATTCTCTCATAAGGTCACCTCCTCGTTCTGCACTCTTGTGATTGCTTCGTTCAGCACCTCGTAAAAGTTACCTTTCCTCTTCTGGACTTTCCGTAGTATTGCCGTACAAGAGCGGATAACAGTTATTCGGATTACGCAGTGACCTGCCGACTCAAGGCACACGGCAAACCATTAAAGCAGAAGACTTCTAGGTCACGCATCACTGAAAAATATCGGTGCCTAGACAGTCAAGCTATTAAAAATCACGTCTAACTTTGCCATTAAACCTTCGCATTGAATGTCTTTAAGCGTGCCCTTCTGACTGCTTCTTGTTGATTCTCTTTCGACAAGTTTCGCATGCACCAAGTTATTATTTCTTACTAAGATGTATGACGTTTCTGTATACATTTTGACATAAATACTACTAAAACTAAATTCTGTTTTGGCCTAAATACTGTCGAATTTTTTTTATGATTGAAGTGAAAAAAATACTAACCACATAATTATATCATGTACTAATATTTCATGCAATATTTATTCAATTTTATTGCTTTCTGTAGCCGAATTAAACCAATATAGCTATGATAAATATTTGGCAAATAGATTCACCCTCAGCAAGCTGCCAAAGCGCGTTTACATCTCAGCAAAAAATCAGCGAATAAAAGCATGGAAAGATTCCTGAAAAGATACGTGAAAAGTTAGCTTACTAGCCGTTCAGTTTTAAGAGCGAGTTCAATCCCGTCCTAGACGCTTGTATTTTCCAAGGCCGTAAAATACACAGTGAACCTCGTACTCTTTATCCTTCTTCTAGTGGCGTATCTCTAACATATCACCTACCAATAATCAGAAAATTGATATTTCACTATTCTTGGTTATTATTACAAAGATGATTTAGGTTATAATTATTAGGGGATACGTGGTGATTGAGCTTCAACGGCATATCAAAAAAAAAAAATAGTTATGTATATGCCTTTTGTACCATACTCGGAAATTTAACACACGGCCGTTGCTTGCAACAATCGCACCGCAGTCGTATTCGAGGAATGTAAAAATAACGAAGAAATGCCGGTGAGAATGAATCTTCGACAATTCCAAAGATATAGACACACCTTACATTCATTTTCAGAGAACAATCCAACGGATGAGACTGTCGTTGTGTGGCGTCTAACAGCACATACGAAAAACAAGAGTAATTCATAAATATGAAAGTCCGTTGAGTGCCGAAAATGGATAAAATATTGCCAACAGAGAAGCTCTTATCGAGGGTTCTACAGTGGAATCGTGTTCTTGTTCTACGGGCGATATAAACAAAACAAATGAGTAGGTTGTGTCGGATTAACTATTGATAAGGTTTCTAGAGAAAAACGACTTATGAGCATGGTGTTTTCGGAGCGTTTGTAGAGTTAGTAAGTAACATAGTGGTTTTCAATTCCAACATACTTCTTCGTATTTTTTTTTTTTGTAACAGTTACGATATTACCCAGGGACCGAGGGATCCTTTTTCTGAAAATATTTTCAAATGCACCTCAAATTCAGAAGGAAATGATGTTATTCCAGGTCCCCTTCTGTGTTATTCTTTGTGCTCCAGCAGTGCATCAAAATGTAATAGATTTGTAAATATCGAACAACGTAAATGCTGGTTGACAAATAACTGATGCTATTGATTTCATTTGTCATAATTGACGTTGCAAGACTATAATAACATAATATTTCTAATCATGTAAGCCTCTCGCAGCCGCTTATATTTTAGGGCTAGTTTTTGCTACATTTTGTTTAAAAAATCACCCACGCGCCTTTGGAAGGATTGATTGATTGATTAGTGATTCCTGGTATGTCAACTGCTTAGGGTGTTAGTCCCGTAAGTGTTGTGCATGTTTTATCACTGGAAATGACGTTGATCTCTCCCCCGCTGGCTGGCAAGATCCATCGCCGACCTACGTCGGCTGACAGGGACTTTCCTCAACTTAGTACCTCCCATCAGCGGGCCACAGCTTGGACAGCACTTAAGCTCCCGACCGGTCTCCCGGCATGTGTGGTAGTGTAGTGCACGTAAGTGTGTGTAAGTGAGAAGTGAGGGTACAAGGAAGAGCGATAGCGTGCAGTCCGTGGTCTATTTGTTAAGGTCTGGCATTCGCCTGGTTTTGATCGAAAAAAACAGGGAAAACTACCGATCAGAGCAGCCGGCCGAGAATTCTCCTGTAGACAACTACTGAATTCAACCTATCTAGCTAGTGCCCAATATCCTGCCACCGTCGGGTCTCTGACTTGAATTTCTTGGTCAAAGGAACTCCAGTGACATCAGTTGATGCTCTGAGCCACCTCTCCAGGTGCAGCTTTGGAGAAACATTTTTCTCATCAAATTTATAATTGATTGCATAAATAAAGTTCAATCCACAATAAGTAAAGTATACTGCGGAACTATCAAATGAACGAAATCTAGTTAAAGTCTTGTATGCGAAAAAATAAAAATATGCAAGCAGCAATCTCTGTGGCTTATGGAAGCAGAGGTAATTGAGTTAAAATTAAAACCCGTTAGAAAGAAGTTAATGAACAAATTGAATGAGAGATAGAATTAGAATCGACCGAACGTACGAGTGAGATTAATAAAATAAAAGTGAACTTTGAAATAATGTTATTCTGATAAAAACTTATCTTTGAAAAAATTTGAAAAATGTGGAAAGATACGCTCCGCCTATGTAGATATCGATGTCTCCATTTGACCAAGTGTATCTGCGTTTAAGACCGCAATGACATTTCCAGGCTGCTTCTCAGTAAACCGACTTACCTTGTTATGATCAGATATCGACACTATTGTTATTTAAACGCAAAGCTTCGTGGGATAATGGCTTCCCAATAGCTGTGGATTTTTGGGGGAACGTTTACAGGGAAAACAGTACACTCTGCTCACTATTCGCCTAGCATGAATGCATACTTGTGTTTATTACCTGGAGAGTCAAGAAACAATGGATAAATAATGTCTGTCGGAGAACGTCATCTTTCTGTCAGCGACTGTTTCTTTAATACTTTCTCTAGCGCAAGATAGGGGTTTGAGACTATGTGTGTGTGTATATATATATATATTATATATATATATATATATATATATATATATATAGTATTATCTGACAATTTATCTTTCTTCAAAAGAATCATATGATCCCAATAATCATTAGTAGCACTTACGATAGTGAATATAATTACTGAGGAAAGAGTTGATTTTTTTCCACCAATATGAAGTGTATGTTACGAATTTTACCGAGTATCAGATAATGAAACGTGAAACAAATGGACTTGCTTACGCAAGATTACCAATTGTTTCACAATTATTAAATTACTAATGTTTTAAATCTTGATCTAATTAACAGTACATGTTATACAGAAAGCGTTCGCGTCTTCTAATACCAAAATGAAATTTTATTTTCTTCATGTTTTTTTTAAATTGTTTCTCCGTAGTAATGATATATATCGATTCAAGGCTTTGCGTGCAGTGGAGCAGGGACAGAACATTCATGAAGGAAAATAATTCACTTTATTTTTTATGTATCCAAGTTCGCGAGTTTTATCGTTACCAAAAACGTAGATCTAGTCTCTGCGATAATTGTGCGTCATATGATATAAAGCAAAATAAATAATGTCCAATATTGCCCCCTCATCTTGTAAATGCGTCAGCACATACCTTCTACTACTTAACATTGCTTTTTTATCCGTGGCACGTCTTTGTTCTTCCACTTCATGATGAATTAACAAGTAGAAGTAATGCGATATTTTGGTAAAATGTAGTTATGATGATATTTTGTAGGTTGATGAAATGTATATTATTTTCGAAATCAATTTTTGCATTCTTCGGTTTCCATGGAAACTTTAGTGTTCATACAAACAATTAACAAACAGTGTTCCAAAATTATCCAAATACGTTTTTAAGAGTAATTTTCGTTACCTTTGCAAAAAAAGTCTGTATAATCGTTAAAAACAATATAACAACCGCAGACTAATCTTCACTGCCGATCTTGATTTAGACTAGAGAGGCAAAGAACAGTGGTCATGCTGCGCATTGTACATGGCATGGGCCGCTTGAACATCCGCGTTCCCCGCCGAGCTGCCGGCCCCCTCCCCCCTGGCTCCTCGCTCCCAGCGCCGCCTGCACCGCCCGCGCTCCCGAGCTGCAAGCCGCCCTCCGCCCCCCTCCGCCCCCCCCCCCCTCCCCCGCGCTCCCTCCCCCTGCCCTACCTCCCGCCCGCCTGCCCCTCCACCACCCCGCTACCTGCTCCCCTCGCCCTCTCTCCCCCTCCTCCGCCACCTCCCCTCGCCTACCCTCCCCCCTACCCTCCTCCGCCTCCCTCCTCCGCCTACCCTCCTCCGCCACCCTCCTCCCTACCTCCTCCGCCTACCCTCCTCCGCCTACCCTCCTCCGCCTACCTCCTCCCTCACCTCCTCCGTCCCTCCTCGCCTCCCTCCTCCCGCCTACCCTCCTCCCCTACCCTCCTCCGCCTACCCTCCTCCGCCTACCTCCTCGCCTACCCTCCTCCGCCTACCCTCCTCCGCCTACCTCCTCCGCCTACCCTCCTCCGCCTACCCTCCTCCCCTACCTCCTCCGCCTACCCTCCTCCGCCTACCCTCCTCCCCTACCCTCCTCCCCTACCCTCCTCCGCCTACCCTCCTCCGCCTACCCTCCTCCGCCTACCCTCCTCCGCCTACCCTCCTCCGCCTACCCTCCTCCGCCTACCCTCCTCCGCCTACCCTCCTCCGCCTACCCTCCTCCACCCCTACCCTCCTCCCCTCCCCCCCTCCGCCTACCCTCCTCCGCCTACCCTCCTCCGCCTACCCTCCTCCGCCTACCCTCCTCCGCCTACCCTCCTCCGCCTACCCTCCTCGCCACCTCCTCCACCCTCCTCCGCCTACCCTCCTCCGCCTACCCTCCTCCGCCTACCCTCCTCCGCCTACCCTCCTCCGCCTACCCTCCTCCGCCTACCCTCCTCCGCCTACCCTCCTCCTCCTACCTCTCCCTACCTCTCGCTACCCTCCTCCGCCTACCCTCCTCCCTACCCTCCTCCGCCTACCCTCCTCCGCCTACCCTCCTCCGCCTACCCTCCTCCGCCTACCTTCCTCCGCCTACCCTCCTCCGCCTACCCTCCTCCGCCTACCCTCCTCCGCCTACCCTCCTCCGCCTACCCTCCTCCGCCTACCCTCCTCCGCCTACCCTCCTCCGCCTACCCTCCTCCGCCTACCCTCCCCCTCCTCCTCCTTTACCCTCCTCCCTCCCTCTCCGCCTACCCTCCTCCGCCTACCCTCCCCTACCTCCTGCCTCCTCCCCCTCCCCTCCTCCGCCTACCCTCCTCACCCCTCACCCTCCCACCTACCCTCCTCCGCCCACCCTCCTCCGCCTACCCTCCTCCGCCTACCCTCCTCCGCCTACCCTCCTCCGCCTACCCTCCTCCGCCTACCCTCCTCCGCCTACCCTCCTCCTCCCCTTCCTACCTCCCTCCTCCCTACCCTCCTCCGCCTACCCTCCTCCGCCTACCTCCTCCGCCTACCCTCCTCCGCCCTACCTCCTCCGCCTCCCCTCCTCCGCCTACCCTCCTCCGCCTACCCTCCTCCGCCTACCCTCCTCCGCCTACCCCCTCCGCCTACCCTCCTCCGCCTACCCTCCTCCGCCTCCCCTCCTCCGCCTACCCTCCTCTGCCTACCCTCCTCCGCCTACCCTCCTCCGCCTACCCTCCTTCGCCTACCCTCCTCCACCCACCCTCCTCCGCCTACCCTCCTCCACCCACCCTCCTCCACCCACCCTCCTCCGCCTACCTTCCTCCTCCTACCCTCCTCCGCCAACCCTCCTCTGCCTATCCTCCTCTGCCTACCCTCTTCTGCCTACCCCCTTCCGCCTACCCTCTTCTGCCTACCCTCCTCCGCCTACCCTCCTCCGCCATCCTCCTCCGCCACCCCCTCCACCTAGCCTCCTCCGCCTACCCTGCTCCGCCTACCCTGCTCCGCCTACCGTCCTCCGCCTACCCTTTCCCTTCCTTTTCCCCCCTACTCCTCTGCCTACCCCCTCTGCCTACCCTCCTGCGCCACCCCTCCGCCTACCCTCCTCCCCTACCCTCCTCCACCTACCGTCCTCTGCCTACCCTCCTCCGCCTACCCTCCTCCGTTTACCCTCTCATCCACCACCCGCCTCCATTGCCAGCCTCCCTCACCCTACTCCACCGTCCTCACCCACCCGCGACCCTTCTCCGCCCACCCATCGAACGTCCTCCTCTTGCCCGTCCCCGCCGCCTGCTCTCCGTGCCTTTAATTAATCGAATTCTCCTCGGTTCGAATACACCGCTGCGAGTTTTAGTTTTGATTCGTGATAGTGTTGCTAATGCTTCGGTAAATACAGGATGGAACCGTGCTCACCAGTTGGAAAGGAATTGAATCGTGACCTAAGTAGAGTTCCTATACTATTATCTCTTGCTTTTGTAGAAGACGGACAGAACGATGAAAATATGGAATTGTGGTCTCTGCCAAATGAAAAAGTAACAGATACGTGTGTAGATTAACAAATTGGTTTAGTGAATATATAACTACTTATTCTGTATATATCGATTTCTCCAGTAAAAGGAGTGTTAATTTCATTGTTTACATTCTCACGTACTTAGGTCGTAAAGAGAAAGTACTAAAATGCTGTAGCGGAAAGTGATAGTTTTTCCGACAGAATACCTTGCATTGTGGGGCTTTGATTTTTACAAAATGGATAAATTGTATGCCTATATTGTAAATTACATCATCTCACTGTGGTGTCCACGGAAGCCACTTTCTCCGTTGCCGAAGGGGTTAGACTCAAACCTGACCTGATAATAAAAAGCCGGGAGGGGATCCATGTGGTCGATGTGACTGTCCGCCACGAGGATGGGTCTAACCTTCTAAAAGCAGGGGAGGCAAAAGTGGTGAAGTACCAACCAGTCATTCCCCTGGCAGCCCAACTTCATGGAGTGCCCAACGGCAGAATCCAGCCTGTGGTGGTTGGAACCTCTGGGGCTATGCCACGATCAACAGTCAGTGCCCTCAAGACATTAGGGATCATGTTTCGGGGAGATTTACTAACTAGTTAATTGCCCTCAGATGCTCTATAAAGATTTACACACAATTTGTAAATTACGATGGAGCAATTTAGCATTGCTGGCAATAAATGCAGAAAATGAACTTCTTGGTCCCGTGGGGAAGTCTAGGGAACCCAGGGGATCCGACAATGCCTAGAATAACCTTAGTTACCACGACTTTAAGTGGGAAGTGGATGCTATTTAATGTAGCATATAGAAAATTCTGTAGTCAGAATCCGCATTTTGGGGGATGCTTGATGGGAATGAATGGATGGATGGATGGATGGATGGATGTGTCGCGCATAACTGACATATTAGGAGCTTTTGAGCTGAAACTGGGTAAGTACGTCTGGAGCGTAAGTTGTACAGTTCTGGAGATCATTAAAATAATTGGGTCACTTTACCTGAAGTCCCTGTGACATTTTCGAAATAATCTGGAAAATAGCTGAATTTTTTGTCTCGAAAATGTTTGCTCAAAATGCATTTATATGTACGGTAAAGTATTGATTTTCATTAATAACTCTTACATTTAAAAATTCCCAAGATCTTTATGTTTAAAAGGCTAATGGTTTTCGTTTAGAAAGAAATTAGACGTTTTCCATTCAATTCATTTTTGTTATTTTTGCTTTAAATGTGATGTACTGAGCCCCAGATATTTTATCGTTTGCCATTATTAACCGGTTTGACAGTAAAAAATATCTTTTAATCAAATCATAAAATTAGAATGAACGCTTATCTGCCCTCATTTGTTTAATATTTTATGTGAGTAGTAATTAATCTATTAAAAGCATTCGACATTTCTCCTTCGAGAGATCATGTTAGTGGGTGTTTATAGTTAAGAAAGGAAAGTTTCTTGAGTTCCGAGAGTGTTTCTAAATGCAAATAGCAGGGATTGTACATAAAAGCAATATTCAGCAATCGTCTGACATATAATTAAAATCACATTTTTTTGTGAAAGGACGTATCTGTGGTTACGTTTTGAAGTTAATGTGAACAGTAAGATTTCTTTGCCGTAGTTCCCCACAACATGCATGTACAGGTCTTGGTAAATGCAGAAAGTGTTCATTAAATGTTTAGAAACATCAACTCTGTGTTCACTGAGAATAGCGATTTAGTTGTTCTAGAATGAACAAATGTCCCTCATTTCATTACTCTTCAAGACTTAATAATGAAGGACATGAAACAAAGTGTTGATTTTCCATATAATGAATATTCAGAACTTTTCTAATTTTTCCACAACTACCTCCCACACTAATCTGATTTACGGCAGTCATCTTTCCTATTCAAAATTTTAAGATAATTCCCATCTTTTCCAGCCATTTTGAACCGTATTGATTCTTATGCCTTTGATATTTCGTGCATAACTTCATTCATCTTTGATGTCATGCACTTCTAATTCCGTCAGCATTTATAACACTGCTAATTCCGTTCCCACCTGATTTCTACTTCTGAATGTCGTTGCTCCGTGAGCATGCACACTTAATTCTTCTTTAATTAACTCCTGAAACAGAGGGGAATGCCTCAAGAGCTGGCGGGAAACCTCAGAGAATTTCGTGTTGTTTTTTTGTTTTATATTTTTAAAGAACAAATATTTATTTTTCAACGTTATAAAGCATGATAGTTACATGAAAGTCTTTCTTTTTAATACATATTTGGAATATGGTTAAAAAGTGTACTTTCAAGTGGTGTCGTTGAAGTCTATCTAAAACTGTTGTCCCCAAATTTGAACCCGGTATTTGAATTTGCAAAACTACTTGCCTGATCTCGGCCCCTTGGTGCACTCGTTGGTGTAGTTGTTGTACTCGTTGGTGTACTTTCGGCCACTTGGTGCATTCGATGCCGGGGATGTCATAATAGCAAATTGTAGTTTGACGAGATATTTGGTAATTTTTTTAGACGTAAAATGGACGTATTTACTTTCCGCTAACTTCCATTTCAGCCAGCTGTTATTCAGTTCTAGTCATCAGCCTTTAAACAGTGCTACAACGGAGAACTGCAGGTCTGATTACGTTTATGGCTCTATAAACATTGTCTGCTTCATTTGTCAAGAGCCGCATCCAAGAAAAACCCTCCCCGCTTCCTAAAATTCCTGGAGACGACATTAGCAATAAGGGGAAGAACTTAGAAAAATGTTTCTTAAAGGCTGTGAAATGAGGGATTTAACATTTGTTTGTAGTAGCATGCCAATAACTGTACATTTATGTTAAATAATATTGCAATTTGCTATTTTTTTAGATTTTTTTCAGTGCTTCGTTTTTGCGTAGAAAGGAAAGAAATAGCTTAAGCAGACAGTTTATTAGCATTAAATCTGATATATTTAGGAAGTATCTTATGTATTTAGGAATAGTATTAGTCTCTCGTATTATTTGGAACGGGTTGTGAATTCGCTCAATTTGTAATTATAATTGCTGTTTTGTGAATTGCTCCATTAAACATGATTGTTTATGTTTTCGTGGTTAGCGAAGTGTTATTTCACTTGTGCATAGCTTCATTGACCCTTTTGTTTTCCCGGGATACGTTTTGAACTCGAGTCCGTAGGTTAACATGTTCAACACCGTAACCGTTAGACTGTCATGCAAGTCAAAGGGATCAGCGTCACAACGCGTCCGTAATTTTAAAACATACACATCTTTAATTAGCATATTCAAAAGATTTTAACACAATTGCACCAAAGACATTTATGCTACTTACACTGGATTTCCGTAAGATGAAACATTTTAATTCAAACTTAAAATCTTGATTGTAAAACTGATTTAACTCAATTCACTTAGTAATACTTTTGAAATATTAAACATCGTGTTCACAATGTTCAAATTTTACAACTTGTTTGAAAGCATGAAGAATATTTGCTATAAATATTTCATTTTTTTTAATATACGGTATGTTCTGTGATTTTTATTGAATGAATTTTCTTTTCTTTCACAGGTATGCAGTGAGATGACTTTCCTCATAATACTTATGCGGTTAAGAGTAAGTATAGCACGCTCTTCATATTCCTTTAAAGAATAGGGAAGGTAATTGTTCTTATTTGGGAAAACGAAAAGTTACTTATTTTTGCTGTCAGCAATCCTTTCCCCAAGAATTAAACGGATGTGATATATTTGTTTACATTTGCAAATTATATGCAGTTTCTAGATGAGCAATCAGTTTACTAAAGGAATGCCATATGTTTGCTGATAACTAATGGATAATCCATAGTGCGTGTGGTAACATACAAGTGCGTGTATAGCAGGCAGAGGCGGATGGCCTGTAGCCAACTGCCATCTATTCGAGGGTTTCAGCGTCGGCTTGTTCGCATATATCGAGGATCTTTAAAGGAATGCAATACTAGCATGGAAGAGTTTCTGTAATTCAAGCGAACTTGATGGAAATTTACTACGTTGCGGTGAGCATATTCTCTTGCGTGCATAATGGTTGAAATATTTCCCTCGGAGCTACGCGCTGGCGTGAGTGCAGAACTTCAGAGCGCTCACTAAACATTCGCTAAGCAGCGTGCGTCGACGCGCTATTCTGCAAACTTTTCAAAATACGTCCCAACTTTTTGAAAATGCATTGTGTTGCTCCCTCCACCGCCGCGGCGAACCGACGTTCACTGCCGGCGCTCCGGACTCCTATGAAGTAGAGCTCCTTAATACGCTGAAACACGACATTTTGGCGCCAAGCTCTCGGCAAACACGTGCGAATACCTATGTGTGTACGTTAACTCTCTTGCTCGGTGTGAAAATACATCTCGTACCTAAATGCATAGGATTCTGTACTGATTTAAAGGGCTGTGGCACCTCCCAGACCAGTACCTCGCTGAAGCTAAACGAAACTAAAAGTTTTTCTTATTATGCGTACATTTAAACAGCTTCGGGCTGCAGGGACGGTGAACTTGCAGCTGTGTTACTGAACGGTCTGGTAGTCTGAGAGCTCCGTAAAAAGCTTTGTCTAAGCTCTCCCCTTGTCTGGGTCTTGTATTGGCCCTCTCTATTGACGTAAATGCGAACATCGTGAAACAATTTTTACTTCAATGATATACAGCTGAAACATGTTTCAGAATAACTAGTGTCCTGCAGCAGCAAAATATGCTGCTGTTGGAAGAGTGGAAAATGGAGTTCTGGAGCTGCAAAAATGTGCAGTTTTCAAGCGGCACACGTGAATACTGAAGCTTCTTTTTCCTCGCTGCGTATCGTAAGCAGTGACGCATTATGAGTATGATAATACGATCGTAATATGTAGTATGAAAAGTTGCGGATGAACATAATCAACTATTTGCTTTTTCTAGGCAAAGTCGAAACTTTTTAATGATATTTTATGTTTTTCAAGAGTTCTTGGGTATCCAACGAAACAGTACAAACCTCTGATATTGCCAGAGGCTTCATAGATTTATTCAATTTTTGTCTGCTTCGGAAATTAGTTATGTAGATACTTGATAAAAATCTTTTAATAATAATAATAATAATAATAATAATGATAGTAATAATAGTAATAGTAATAATAGTGAACGGCGATATTACTTCTTTCCTAGTTTATTTATTGACGAACGTCGCATAATCTACGAAATCCTTAGCGGCCACATTGTTACATACGATGTATGAACTGCCACGTGCACGTATAAATAATCACAAAAATTGTAAAGTTGTATTTCTATGAGGAAGCGAATCACACTTGCTCTATTTTTTAATTAAAAGTATTTGAAAGTTTGTGATAATTCGTGTTTTACTTTAAGTTACTAAAATTTGAATAATTAATTGCTAATATGTACTTCATTAGCGATCAATTACAATAATTTGTAATGGTTGACAAAATTTTCGAGTTTCCTCCGTCATTATTTGTATGTGAGTTAACACAGAATGCCATTGGGAAAGGAATAAACATAATCGTTGATAAATTTTGTTTAGACGTAAGGAACATGGTCATCAATGGCAGTTTTCCTAAACTTTAATTTGCTCGGAAAGATATTTTCAATATGAGGTCTCAAAAAGTCTTTGTTTTGTGAAGTTCCTCTTTAATGCTATTATGGGAAACATGGTTACTAATCATAGGTATGTTACTGGCTTGAATGGCTACAATATCAATTTATTCGTTGCCTACAATACTGATATGGGAGAGTACCTATATGAATACATTTCATTCGTAAATATTTTATAATTCATAACATGGATTGAGAAGTATTGCATTTAAAATTTACTAACGTACTACTTTTAGAATCGCTATAATTATAAAAGGTTTATTGGCAATTTTTTTTATATATTTCAGCTCTATATATGACGTTTACTTCACAATACAATACGGAACATAAATGACATATCATTAATGTTATAGTTGTCGATCAATTGTTAAAATGCATCCAGATCTCTTCTTAAGAATACGAAATCTGTCAACTTGCTGATATATTGAGTGTAGTTGGACGGAATTTCATTAAAGAGCGCTCGACTTATTTGTAGATATGTGTCAATTTCCCCGCATTTATTACTTCATAGTTTCAAAAATAAGCATAAATGTTCTTTTAATATGTCCTCATTTATCGATATAACAAAACATTAAAACCATATTGCAGATCAATCATTTATTTTTATTGAAACAATATTTATTTTTAATATAGAATATATATGGAAAACGGTAAACCAATGTCGCTTATAATATTTTCCAATTACTCTGGGGTTAATTGGAACTGCTCTGGCCTTTTGGTGTTAAGCAAGCGCGAACGCGATAGCGATATGAGTACTTGCTGTTTATCGTCCATTAAAAAAATATTGCATTTGTTGCAAATGTTGGTGAAGAATCTTTCATAAGAACTGTGTATATTCTTTAGCAACAAAAACTCCAGAAAAGTCTTTTAAACATATGTTTGCAGTTGATGTAAAATTATTTTAAGTAGCACAATATTTTCTACTACGATTAAATCATCTTTTTGTTTCAAAAACTCAAACGGAAAACTTGATCATCGCATAATATTTGTTTTAAAAAGATGAGTTGCATAGGTAAATAATAGTATGAACAACCTTTATACATAAGAATAATCAGGATGTAGTGACAATTACTTGAGCTTCTTTCTTATGATGAACCTATGGCTTCCTCTTCACTGATCTACATCTCATCAAAAATTGTGATTTAAAACGTACGGGAGTCAACCATCAAATAGCCATTCATAAATCGGACCTAGTAAAAACAAATTGAAAATTTGAGCAGCTTTCATTATATTAAACAATAAGAAATAACAACAAGGTACTTCTAATAAAAACATATTTATTTCGAATACACTAAGATTTATTTATTCATTACCTCAATATGTAGTTCAACACGCAAAAAATATTCAATGGACTAATGATCTTGTAATGGATTATATAGTTCTGTTCCGTGAAGTATTATTTTGTCATTGAACTGTAAGCATTCTGCTGCAGAATATGGAGTCAAACTATCGGCATTTAATGACAAAACTATAACTGTACAATACGTGATTGCTCAATTAGAATGTTGATTTTTATGGCGAACAAGAGCTGTCTTATTAAGAGGGTAGCCAATTCGACGCCCGCGCGAGCACTCAAACTTCAAGACGTGACGCTGTCAATTTCATGTTGGTGGTGGTGGTGGTGGTGGTACATTAATTTTCTAGTTTTACAGGGAGTAGGAACAGAATGAAACATGGCAATTCCTATCAATATGTGTGTTGAACTCAACAATAAATTCTTTAACTTATACTATAAAAACATTACTTAAAGGATTAAATGCAGAAAACGTCATTTCATGTCTTTCAATATTTGTAATTTATTACAATATGAATGCTCAACAACGTGGCGTGATCTCTTTGAAGTTCTGCTTTAAAGTGTGTGAATATGATTTGACTGCATGGATTTCTTTATTTATTATTTGCACAGAAATGAAAGTATGGCTAAATTCTGTGTAAATGGATGTCAACTTTGCACATTTTTGACCTGCACCGCACAGCAAGGTACGAAACTGCAGGCTGTAACTGCATTGAAAGAGTAAATAATTGTATTTCAGTAGCGTATTTTCGTGTATTTATAATAAATTTGAGAACATTGCGACTCTAAAAAAGGTGCCAGAAAATATAAATTACACTTAAAGGATTAAGAATCTGCAATAAAATGTAATAATACAGCCATTCAAGGAGAAACCAAGAGTAGAGAATTCTTGTTCGGAATGAATAGCATACGAAGTCCCTCAGAAAGTTATACAAAACTGGCTGCTTGTGTCTCTTTGGTTGGAGGTTGAAGTGAGAAAGACTGAAATAGGAACGCTGAGCCACGCGAAAGTAACAGGGTGCAGCACTGTACAGTGGAGTGCAGCGGAGGACAATTAGCTTCTTTGGCGAGTTAAGAGGAGAGACGGGCGCAAAAACGGATCGTGGGCGGAGGGCGGGAGGCCGGCGTCGGAGTTAGCACGGTGGCGGAGGCGGTGGTGGCGTCAGTGGCGGCGGCGGCGGCGGTGCCGGCGGCGGCGGTGGCGGCGGCCAGACCAGCGAACCGGGCAAAGCAGGGAGCGCACAATGGCAAGAAACGTGCTTTCTGGCGGCCATATTCATAGGTCTTGAAACGCCCTTAGCGAAATGAGATTCGTTGAATTTGCTTGTGAATAGATGTTCTGTACAATGTGCTTCGCAGTTTCCATAAGTCAGTACGTGTGTTCTCACGATTGCTTCTTATTCTAATGGGAGTTTTTTTACCCTTGTTTCTTTGCCTAGTCAGAAAACAGAACAGATTTTTTGACAAAAAATAATTGGGAAAATAGTCTACAAAACTCATGAACGGACCTGTGCTCGTAAGAAAGAAGTATTGTTTCTGAAATACGAACAACGAGCCACAAGTACATGTAAGTGTAATCTCTTGCACATTAGTTGAAAGGGAAAGTATGTGGGATATAATGACTTCGAGAAATAGTTTCCATACTTTTTCATTCAGATTTCGTCTACATGAAAAAACTAAAACATGAAACACGCAATTTCAAGAATATTGATGTGGTAAATTCGGAGAGAGAGAGAGAGAGAGAGAGAGAGAGAGAGAGAGAGAGAGAGAGAGAGAGAGAGATTTTCCTAGTTCATAGACCTGCAATCAGGGTGCCAAAATACAAATAAATCTAGAAGTATAATATATGGACGTCTTTGCTACCGCCTGCCCTCTACCGATTCAGACGTTCGTAAATGTTGAGATATCTTATGTCTACCACGTCACTCAACTCTTGCCAGTTCAGTTGTCCTCAAAAAACTATATGTAACATGGGTAGCAAGTAAAAACTGAACATTTTTCCTTGAGCTTCACTCTTTTACAACTCCACTTGAACTAGGGATATAGGTACCAACGAGAATGGTTGGCTACCTTTGAAAAATAGAAAATTTCTCTTCCGTATAAGAGAAAATGTACTCCCATCGGCAAACTAACTGTAGATATGATTTTATAGTATTGCTAACAAAATAAAAGTTATGAAGCAATATTTACAGTCAGAAACAGCATGGGGCCATTACATCATTTGCTCAATGGCTCAAAGAAAATGGACAAAACGTCGCACCGAGATGGGGTCATTGACTCAGAAGCTGAAGCATTTTTTTTTCATATTGGTGGGTTTTTGGAGTGCACACATTAATACCAGGAAAATGCACATATGTTTGAGTTCGGTCCCTGTGGATTTCTCCATAGGGATCCACAGATATCAGAGACATTTAAAACACATCAAAAACTCTATTCAAATAAAACATGCAGAAAAAGAATGTTAAGGCGTGTTTATCTCATTGGTCAATAGAATTTGCACTATAGGGGTCTTTATACGCAGTTGGCACAAAATTTCTGGAAGCTGCGTAATTTTAAAGTCTCATATTCTCTAATTCGTACCCTCTACATTGCGTCCACTATCAGTAGAGGTTCTTAATATTTTTCTGTTCGCCGATAGCATTGTTGATACATAATCATCCACTTGAGAAAACACGAAAACAGTCTTAACATTTGAAAATATTTCGATGAAATTTTCACACGTTTTTCTTAGTAGTTATTGGAGCATTTAAATAGTGGTTTGAATTAAATCGGACATATGAGGGCGTTGTTTATGAAGATTTATTCGTTTATGGCTCAAGCGCCCCTCATCTCTACGCAACCCGCCGCACCGTCAAGTATTAAACACGTCTTCACTTCATACAAGTATTCTGCCCCTGCGATTGTGCAGGAGCGGGCCGGAATTATTACTTGAATTTCGGACAACTAAGTAAAATGTTTTCAAGATAAGGTCGTATCAAACGAATGCCCAAATTTTAGAGAGAACATTTTAACAATAGGATAGTTGGCAACCATGTGCAAACCAGAACATAGAACAAAACCCACACTAGCGAAAAAGTCTGTCATATATTAGAATTATCTAAACCTATCTGATTTCTCCGCGCACTCGCTAAAAATCCTCGTGCTCCAAAAACAATAATTTGGTGTGCCCTAAGAAAAGTAGTTAGACATTTGCAACTGCATTCCAAGATAAAGTTGATATTAAATATGATAAAATTGCTGTTTTGTCTCTCCCAGTATCTGCATACTTACTCTCCACCCCACATACATACACGTATATGAGAGGTATTGTTGGGCTGTTCAAATTTGATCTCTCATGGGCGCTCAACGCAACCAATTGATTTCAGATTCCCATCTTCCCTGCCAGGAAGCGACCGAAAAACAGTCATTATCTCTTACGCTGAAAGGGCAAGTAGTGGCCGCAGCTAATGACATTTTAATATTTGTCTCCCCAAAATATTGGCCTACAGTACTAAATTCCTTATGCGAAACTCAATTGCGATTAAAATACATTTTTCTGAATAGATCCCTTCCATAAAAATGACAAATTTTAGTTTGTTGTATTTTTTATTAATTTATTTCCAAGACTCGATTTTGTTACGGTAATAGTTTCAGTTTTAGTTTTAGTTTTAGTTTCAGTGGTGGTTCAAGTATGTTTCCAGCGTATTCATTAAATACGAAAGAAAGGAAAATAAATAAATAATCTCCGTTCTAATCCACGCCAACAAAATGCATAAACGTCAGGTTTTGCAAGTTTGAAGCAAGTGCAAAGCCTCCAGTTCAACTTTTGTTCTTGAAGTGGCCACTACTGGTGTCATCTTCCTTGGGTCGTTACTGGGGTAAATGAACCTGGGTTCTGGTTAGGATGGCAATACTTGGAGAATATACTTTTGTCTGGAGTCTGCTAGTTATTACGTGCTTAGTAAGAAAATGGATTATATACTGGGTGTTCCATTTAACCTGACAAATGGAAACAACTTCAAAACTACGCATCGTATAAAATATCTCAGACACAAAATTAATATCTCCAAGGGGCACATCTACCTGTCGCATGCTCAATACGTACGTAGTAGTATGAATAAAGTTATGAAATGTTTCAGAGAAAAACGGCGATTTTATGAGGGAAATATTCAAATTTTATCCCGACTATCGAATAATTGGATGTTTTTTGTCCTTATCTTTCTAACACGTTGTGTAGTCAGAGTCCATGTTTTGTGGGTCCTTGGTAGCGAAACGGTGGTTTACAGCAAAACATCTGTCCGTTTGCCCGTCCATCCGTCTGTCGGTCTGTTTGTGAAAACCGCCAGCGAGTAAACCGTAAACAGGATTTTCACCACAACTGATATTATCCGATCGGTCTGGCTGATGTCGCGGTACTTTTCTGCGGTTTTGAGTGAAATATGGACAACATGAAAAGCAAGATTTTCTCAGAAAACGGCTTTATATTTATAACTTTATTAACTTTTATATGAATAGAGCTACATGCACTGAATAACATGACATAAACGCCATTTTCATGTACTTTTTGATTTTTCAAAAATTACGCAAATGTAATTTTTTAAATAACTCTCTCGTCGAACACCGCCGTTAATAAACATTACGTGCGTTTTTATACATTATATCATTTGTGGAAAGAGTGTATGGCTATACCGAAAAGCTAGCATAGGTATCTCCCACCAGTGGGGGGCGCCCCCCGTGGCCAGTACAACTTCTAAATCCCCGACCGGTCTCCCGGCATGTGTGGTAGTGTAGTGCATGTCAGTGTAGGTGTGTGTGGAAGGGGTGAGGATAGGGCAAGGAAGAGGAAGGCAATATCACGCATGGTCCGTGGTCCGTTTGTTAGAGTACTGCTCTGGCATTCGCCTCCCGTTGATCGGAGAAACCACGGAAAACTACCTATGAGAGGAGCCGGCCGCTAGAATTCTCCCCCACACAGAGACCTCGGTCAGATGCGCTGCAGTGACATCAGTTGACGCACTCAGTCACCGCTCCCGGTAGTTCCTTTGGGATGTTGTGGAAAATAATTGCAGAAGGTAACGAATCATGAAAATAATGTACTGTAAGCATCAAATAGTGCCTAAAATGTCTTAAAAGATCGTTTGATGTCTCTTTTTATATTTTTTGCATAAAACTGCTAAAAATAAGTAATTAAAAAAATATTCTATTTTAAATGCTAATTTTTTGAAATTCTTTGTACTGAAACGCAAATACTTTCCGAATTTCCGGAAATTAAAATATTATGCGATCGAGTACACAATCGACTACGCACCGAAATCTCTCACCCAACACACCAAACACAAGGACCCCTGTAAGTCAACATAAAAAGAATGTTTCACAATCGTCTTCGATCAGCACGAACTTAGGCAATTGCACCCATTCCTTGTGCAGCTGTGCCGTTCACAGGTTGAGGTTTATCGACGAAGCGCTTCTTCTTTGAAATCCAGGCGAGGAACTACAAGGAAGCCGGAAATGTCGCAGTGTTATTCAAACTACTACTTCCTAAGTGCACGCGTATTAGACACAAATGAATAGCGCGCAGTATAATGCGCAGTTGATTGTTGCTAAGCGGATGCAATGAAACCGAACTTTGTTCCAATCGTAAAGACACCTACGTAAAGATCTTATTTCGATTATTTTCAATAATTCAGTAAACCAAATTTTAACAACATTGTGTCTTCTTATATTATACAAGCACTTGAAAGTCCACTCGTGTGAACAGAAATCAGCCCCACAGGTATTCGCGGAAGTAGGATGCAAACGTGATGGTAATATTGCAGGTACTGTTTCGCGGAACATTACATAAAATTCCCAACATTTCTTCGGTAGATTTTCAGTAAATGGTCTATTCCGATTCTAGAACATTGCACTGGTAAATAGGATTTGGCGATTGTTTAGGATATCTATAATGTACGCTGGCAAAAGACGAGACAGAATGAAATGTGTCTAGTTACACATCTCACTGGAAGCATCGTGAATTGTCTGCAAAAATGTACCTAATTTTATTGGTTTGGATGAGTGAAGAGATCTAATCACTGGCAACACCACCAGCAAAGTAGGCATACAGTCTACATGGATTACAAATACAGTACATATAAATATGGGATGAAAAAGAAGTAGAGCGTAATGTTTGAATGTTTGGCCAGGAAGTACAGTTCTGCGCCTAGGGATTACCTTTTACCATGTTGGTGTGACACTATTGATGTGTTTCTTTTTAAAGAGACTGTTGTATATGATATTTTATCATAAAATATTACACAAAATATATCTCCAATATCTTGTCAAAGTGAAACAGGACACTGAGGGTTACCACTGATAAATGTGAGCTCGTGGGAAATATGAGTGGAAATCATTTTAAAAGCAGCGGCTGCGTCAGCTGGGCGACAGGCAATTTGCGATACGCGGGCCTCAAAAGGTGTGCACCTACACTATTGCTTTCCATTTCACTACCGGTTTACGTGGCTCAGGGCATCAACTGATGTCACCTGATGCAGTGCCTCTGACCCGAGGGTTCCAGTTTAGACGGTGACAGTAATTTAGTCTAGAGAGCTAGGTCGAATTCAGCCGCTAGCAATAAGTTTCCCTGATCAACGCTTTTCATTGTACCTCCGATCAACACCAGAGAAATGCCGAACCAGTATCCTTACAAAACGAGTCACGCTCCGCCCGCGATCTTTCCTTCCTCTTCCTTATCCTATCGTTCACTTAGACTCACACTTACATCTACTACACTACCACACATGCCAGGAGATCAGTCTGGAGCCTAATGCTAGTCCCGTCAGGGGCGGTGCCCCGTTGGTGAGAGATACCTGGTTGAAGGAAAACCCGCATGCCGACAGGTAGGTCGGCGCCAGATCTCACCTCCAGCAGAAGAAGAAAACCGCCACGTACAGTGATAACACATGCACTACACTTACGGCAATAATACCTATAATAGTTGACGTGTCCGAAAGCAGGAAATAATCAGTCAATCACTCCATTTCACTACTGCGTAACCAATCAGATTTGGGATACCACCATCAACAAAATTATTAGTGTTTTGCTGTACGCTCTTTCAAGTACACTCGTGTTCTTTCTCGCACACCTCTAAATGCATTGTTCCGGCGGCCGTCCCTCCAGAATAACATTTTCGACCAGTGTGCTTCGCCAGCAATGCGCGGAAAGTCAGACGACCGCCGGGAGGGGGAGGGCCACGAGGGGGCCCAGAGAGAGCGCGTGCGGCACGCGTCCCGTGCAGCCCGCGCCGTACTTCAAGCTGGCCGGGAATCCAGGCGAAGAAAATAGCCCATTGTCCCTTATTGTCAAGTATTCTTAACAACGCAAATTATCATCAAAGTAGAAACTGCGGAACAAGAATGGGAATAATTTATGAACTGTAACTTGCACACAGAGCGGGTTAATGCGCTCGTCGGCGGCGGCGGGGCTGCGGGGGCGGCGGGGGTCGCGGGGGCGGGGCCGGCGGCTGGCAGGGCGAAAACGCTAAGCACTAGAAAGTTGCCCTGCCCGGGATGAATAGAGACCCGCAGCATCGCCCTCGCGGCGGAAGGGAAAAGCGATGGATTCGTTGACAGCCGCGTCGCCCGCCGCCGGGTGAGCTGCCGGAGATCGCAATGCCATCTCGCTACGCTCGTGGTAGGACACGCGTGTACGAGTCGCAAGGAAGGGTCTTTCGCGATGGCAAGTCCCGAGTTCAACTGTGCTTTGTGGATTAATACTTACGGTAAAATATTTGGGCGCAACAGTTCTTTCTATATTTTTATAAAGAGCTATATATGTTTCTTTACTTAAAAAACGAAGGACAAATCATGTGAGTCGTATTTCTTTCTATTACTATTCAATGGTTATGTTTGCACTAAGTCCGTTATCAAACAACGACAAAACGTAGAAGGGCTTTTGGGTCGCTGCCTTTCTGACATGAAAAAAATTTATTTATTTATTTATTTATTTTACGTCAAAAAAACAGTTAAAAAACTGCGTATGCGTGCTTTGGGGAAAATGAATGTGACATTTTCAAAATTCTGTGTAATACATTTCTTTGAATTTTGAAAGGGAGAAAAAAAACAAAAAACTCCCATGTAAAAAAATCTATTTTAAAGGATAAATAAGCAATAAATTTTGAATTTTTAAAGGGAGGGAAAAAAACTCCCATGTAATAAAATCTATTTTCAAGGATAAATAAGCAATAAATTTTGAATTTTGAAAGGGAGAAAAAAAACAAAAACTCCATGTAATAAAATCTATTTTCAAAGATAAATAAGCAATAAATTTTGGCTCTTATTACTTCCTGCCGCGACAACATGGAAACGATAATTTGAATAATTGTATTTCCCACTGAATTCTAGAAGACGTGCACAGAAAATGAAGTTACATTTATGTCCAGAAGCAAAAGAAGGGGCCACCTCAGCATTTGCTCAATGGATCAGGGAAACTGGACGAAAAACCTGATCGAGATGGGGGGCCTTGACCCGGAAGCTGTATTACAATAGTTGTTACGGGTAGTTTATACTCATTTATACAGTCCAAATGGTAAATAATGCATTATGTATCATTGTTAAAATAATGTTACTTTTCTTGTGATGCTCAGTTATAACAAGTTTACGCCCGTCACATTACAAGAATTTATTTTTGTACCTAACTTTCATGATTCATATTTACTTATTTACTAGATAACGAGATTTCAATTTGACCCGGTTTGTAATATCCTAATTTTCATCAATTTTATACGTTCCTTTCATAATTCCCTCCATAAGAGAACACGTAGTGTCATCAACGGTGTTCATATTTCCCTCATATCCACGATCCTGAATCCAGTTATATCATACAGCGTATATCCAAGGCAACTATAAGCAATAATGTATCAGTCAAAAATAAATTTATTATCAAACGATTTATAACGTATGAAAACATACTGCACTTTCATTATTGTTTTCATAATTCTTCCGGGATAAAAGTTCGAGCAAACATTTGCCCTTTCAGTTAATGATGTTCTCGGTGTTGGTTTGTCAAACTCTTTCACATGGGTTCGAGTATCTTAATGCCCTGCGTATCTATGCCATTCTCTCAAAATTATTGAACATGGTAGATCTGACATCAGGAACAGCTCACCTCGTTGAATCAGAATCAGTCGTTGTGACCTGCCAGGACTTCGGTTTTTGATACAACTGCTTTCTTTCGTCATGTCGTTAGTGTTCTGCTCCATATATAACATTTTTGTTAGTGAATAAGACTGTCAGCCCAGCATATTTTGTTTGACAACGCTCGGATAACAAATAACATCCAACCTCCCAATGAGTATGAGAGCTTTCATGACTTCATTGTTCATTTTGCAATATTATATATATGTAGATGCCTTTTTATGCTTTATTCATACCCCTGTATTCAGTTGTCAATACTATCTCTGACAACCGTCGGAATTTTGCGCGCATGTGAAAATTATCTTGCATGGACAAAGGAAAAAACTATATGGCACTGAATCCTCCTTCTTTGTTATTCTTTGTGGGTTTTGACACTCGACGGATAAATATCATAAAGAAAATGAAATGAAATATCAACATGTCGTGGACAGAAAAACTTAGAAAAAGAGCTGAGCAACTAACTTCGCCAATTCATATGGTAAAATATTATTTACTATCTGAATTAAGCCGGTGTCGTCCGAGTGTTTCTTTATTCGTCACGTGCCCCCGCCCTCCCCGCCCTACCCCGTTTCCCCCGCTACACGGAACCTTACTGCTCCAGCCAGTTCGCTGTCCCCGGCTGGCCCCAAGCCCTGCCCCGTCTGTGGCCTGTCCGCTCGCAACCCGTAATGCGTAAAGGCTTTGCGGATTGCATTAAACCAAAAATTGAATCCAAAACACATTTTTGTACCTTCAAAGGATGATTATAGCCGCCTCATTCTCCACCCTGCCCCAACACTTCTGCCCCTCCTCGCTCAGCTCCGTCCTACCCGGCCACGCCCCGACCATCCCCACCCCTGCCCCAACCGCCCCTACCAAACCCCACACTGCTCTGCTCTGCGACGGCCCGATTTCCGTGACGTGTTCGCCACAGTCATCGTTTCTAGAAGAGACTGCAAGATGCATGCTTCAATTGGAAAACTTTCAGTAGCAAAACCCTGTTTAATTCCTTCATATGACGAGTTTTTAAATATAAGTTCGTAGTAGTTACACCTCAATATGACTCTAAATGTCAAATTTTATGTTTTCAGCAGTTTTTCAACAGTTAAATTTTCAGCAGTTTTGGCTCTGTGTCGATTGGCTCTGCGATCATTCAATCATTTCTTCTCCTGTAACAATATATTAATATCACATAATGATAATACGTTAATATAAGCATTTCCCGTATTCTTTACATCTCAAAATGTAAGGCAAATATTTTTATACTTACTAGAATGGCGTAAGTTAGTATAATTAGGTTGAAGGTGTGTTGAAGATATTGTAGTATTTCAAGTATCAAGTGAACGTGTAGTGAAGTAGGAAAAGAGTTATGAAAGTAATATTTCAAATAAACTGACATAAAGTACTTTAGTGTTCAGTTTTTCATAGCGATTTGGAGAATTGCAAAGATTCTTAAACCACTGCTAATACGTTTTTATTCCATGTTCTGCAAATTAACCGAAATATAAACAACGTACCAAACTAAATAAAGAGCACTGTGAGAAACATGCTCATTGAAAGAAATGTTGAAGCACTGGAAGAAATGTGTTTTTTGGTCCAGTTGCTTCCGTTTGTAGATTTCTATCATCATTCCCTGTAAACATTGTTAAATTATTCAATATCATGTTCTCATTTTTTAACAACAATGATTTTGAGTATTTCCTGTTTGGGATAGTATATATGTTTATTTCAAATATTGTAAGAGATTATTGCAGAAAAAAGAGCCATTACTCTTAATGAAAAATGTTTGTCATTCTTGTTTTTAAAGTTTCACATTTATCCAAAACAATCGTTATATTTGGTTGAAACCTAATGATTTGCGCAAGAATTGTTTCTCTCAATGATACAGTAAAGAATATTATTTTTTTAAATGTCATGAGCATGACTATTCTAAACATACTATACAAAAAATAAGTATAAAATAAATATAATAAAATAGGTCCCCATCAGACTATCTTGCTCAACTATCGTAAGTCGAAATGTATTTCTCTACTTCATATATGGATACAATATCTTGAAGTTAAATGAAGACAGAGGGCCTAATATGTATTTAATATGTAAATGGTTAATGTTTTTACAAGTTGGCAAGAATGTTGAAAGGTATACATTTTTGTCATTATTACTAAAGTATAATAATATTCTATTGTTTCTATTTATTATTATTATTATTATTTTAATAATAATAATAATAATAATAATAATAGTTATTATTTACATCGTAACACAGGGATGGAATTGGGGGGGTGGAGCAGGAATGATCTCCCACATTCCAGCTCCCATGTCAATCCCGAAAGTTTCGCCAACCGTTCAGATAAAAAGGAAGCGCAGAAAGACGCAGCATCCGAATGTGGGTGAGATAACGATGTCACATGTTAGTTGCAGGCGCATCGCCTTGAAGTCGCTGGGGCCGGCGTGCGGCGCGGCGAGGCCACGTGGGCCGGCGTGGCGCGGGCCGGACGCCGCCTCGTTATCCGCCAGGCGCCCTTCCTCCCCTTCCTCCCCTTCCTCGCTCGCCCTTCCCTTCTAAGGGCACACCCGGCTCCTTTGCAGGCAACCTCAAGGAATTTAATGAGCTGCGCGCACAGGAGACATTACTTTTCTCTAAGATTCCTTGGTAATTACTTCACGGAACCGGGTCTTGTTGTATCTTTGGATTTGCGGTAGTGCGTTCATTCCCGATGGACCGCCGGAAAGAGTTCCGAACAAGTAGGGAGTAGGAGGCAAACTTCGTTTTGACCATCACATCTCTACCACAGTGATGTAACATTAAATTTGAGGTATCATTGTACCTATCTTATCGTCCGTACAAATTAATATCCTTTTCGTTGTTTATTAATAGTATAAAGAAACAAATAAAGGATAAAACGAAATGCATATATAATCAGGGATCGAAAATAAACATTCCTAATCGAAGCCATTATCACATAGCATGAAAGATTTCAGGCAAGAATATCAATGCTTTTTCAATTCGGGCAAACAACTAAAGTCAAAAAATTATTTTTAAGAACACTTCAAATCACCTGGACACTATACCCCCTCCACCCTGAGAAAAATTCGGGTGCGTTTCTGACGTGCTGGATAGAAAAAACATTTAAAACTCCTAAACCTAGCGAGTACTGGTGCCAAAAAGACACTGAAAATAAACATGTTGCTCCCCAGTGCTCTTCATTTACTATTGATGGATATGACAGTTCCGTTTGCCTTCCACTGCATTAATGATCATACAATTGATGATATTCATGTGAATTGATGCGTTTACGATGGATAAATGACTGAACAAATAATGGACAACTGGGTATACTACATGGCCGATATTTGCATTTTAAAGTTTGGTATATCGAGATTCATTACACTAATGCAGTCTGGAACGTCTTGCACAAAAAGATCGGTTTTCTGTATTCAATGTTGAATATTGCAAAAGTTTAATAAGTATAACCACGGATCAACTTCATTAAAAGTCATGTATTTCTCACGTCGTGTAGTTCGCATTTTACAATATTCAGGGCCCGATACTCATGAGTCATATTCAGTAATAAGTATTCTTCAGAATTCACGCTATAGTTTCCCTCACAGAAGTAAGAAAATGGAAGAACATTTTCATCCACGAATTTCACGAATCTTGAAAAAGATTCGATATTCGTAATGTTTGATTGTCGTGGATTTTTCATTTGACTGTATCGAACCCTAACTCGTTTTTAAATCTTTTAAGTTTGTGTACTCGATTCTATAATGTAAATGGCTTTATATTTTTACACTTTATTCGACTCGCAACTGTACTTTCTTTCAGAAGGTTATGAATGACATTGCTCATGATTCGCTATCGTACGTCGAACATGGATATCAAAGAACCTATCCGGATGTGGAAGAGAGATTATGAACTTACGTTTCCGATGCATTACCAGTTAAGAATGTGACTCAAGAATGGAAATCCCGCAATCTTCCATCTTAGACCCAATCCTCCACCTTTTATACTTCATGTACTCGTGCATTAGAAGAGGCAGGACAGTTCTCTCCGCTGATGATATGAATGTTCTCTTGAAGAAAGAAACAAAATGTAATACTATTTGAGATTTTTCGATTTGTTTACGTATTAAGAAAGAATATTAAATGAAGAAAACTGTTTAAATACAGGTTCATTAATTTTTTCATAGGCTTTGCAAGTTACATAGGTCAGTACTGTCGTACTTTTACATATGTATTTTGTGGTAAGTTAAATTTACCTTGTATACTAACTTAATTCTAATATTCAGGGTAAGGGAGCTCATAAAGTGCCATACTTTTACTCTCCAACTCTTTCTGTATACTCAAACAAAACTTGAATTGAAAAGCTGTTTTTCATTCTTGTACGGGAATCTGGGATTTGAGCAAGGTTGAAATGGGATAGGTGATCGTTTTGGTTGATGTATGAATAAAATTTGCTTGAGATCTTGGTAATGAATGGAATTATGTATGGGATATTTAATTCTTTGTGCAACAGTAGATTTGAATAATTACACAGAACCATGGGATCTGTGTAATTATTCTGAGGTATTTATTATCAACGGTTTGGATTTTTTAATATAATTTATTTATAAAGGTCGCATAATCAACTAGGTCTTGAGGTCGCATAAACAACAAGGTTGTAATACAGAGTCACAAAGAATGTCTGTATGTTAAGTCTTTACAAAGTATGTTTCAATAAGTTACAATATGACAAATACAGTAGGATATTTTACATAGTATTATACATTATTGTGTATAGTTCACACACTTGACCTGGAGGAAGGCATCAGATAGATATTATTTTATTGGTATGAAAGTAGTTGAGTCTTTGAACATACATGGACACTTGTGTTGGTTTACAGATTTTTGTGGAGTTGAGTTCCACAAGGAAATGGATCACTTTATATACATTACTTTTATCATTCAAAAGTGATTGTATATTGTTTGGAAGATTATATTTTTTCCTTAATTCATTAAGATTTGGGCAATGCATTAATATCTGTATGATAGTGATGGGTAGATTACATGTTTCACAGAGTTTTGGAGATTCCTTTGTAATTAGTTGTTTGTGGGTCAGAGCTGCATGGCCAATTCTCAAACGCGTTAGCAGCACTTGATCACTTCTTTTTTGGAGGTAGGGAGCATGGTCTTTAAGAATTGATTTTCTGATCATGTGTAATTTACTAGGTGGTACTCGGTATCCCACAATATCTTGGTTTTGTGAAGAGTTCTTTTTTATATCATTATGGGAAACATTGTTGATGGTAAGGGGTAAGGAGGTAGCTAGTTTAGCTGCCCTGTCAACTGATGCGTTGCCAGTAATACCGATATGTGAGGGAATCCAGATAAGCACTATTTCTTTGTTAATGTTTAACAGTTCATTATTTAGATCAATAGGTTTTTTGATTATTGGGTCAAGTGTGGAGGTGCTATTAAAGCTTTCTAGTACACTTCTTGAATCAGTGTAGATTACAAATTTTGAATTTGAGATTTCTTTGACGTACTTTAGTGCTCTGTAAATGGCATAAGCCTCACAATAATATACAGAACATAGGTCACTAAGCTTGAAATATTTTGTTTGACCATCAACTAATAGAGCACATCCAGAGCCGTTAGTTGTGGAACCATCAGTAAATATATTGGTGTATTGACTGTATTTAGATGGCAATTCTCTGAAGAGAGATAGATATATTTGTGGACATGTGTCAGCTTTCTTGAATTCTTTAAGACTTGTATTAATAGCAATTTTGGAAGGAAGCCATGGAGGTCTTTTTATATTAGTATCAGTATTTACCAGGGGAAACTTGAAGTCGATCTCATTGAGGTATTGTTTTAATATTTGATATACTGGTTTATGGGAATTTACTTTTGTTTGGTATTGTACAGCAAATATTGAGGAGAAAACATTCCTATGTACTGGGTTACAGAAGAAACACGAGATTTTGCTGGCGTAAGAGAAGGTTATTTTTCGTCTTCTAATGTGAAAGGGCTCTTCTTCAGCTTCGGCATAGATACTTG
Organism: Teleogryllus oceanicus; assembly: GCA_964035755.1. NCBI lineage: Eukaryota > Metazoa > Arthropoda > Insecta > Orthoptera > Gryllidae > Teleogryllus > Teleogryllus oceanicus. The sequence goes on along the minus strand of CAXIVR010000001.1, from coordinate 210,706,620 downwards.
AGACCGGACTTGTCCTGTAGGCTCCAATTGCCATTCGCAGACCATTAATGTGGATTGGGTTTAGTCTGTTTAGTACATAGTTTTTGGCTGATTGATAAATAATTGATCCATAATCTATTTTGAAACGGATGAGGGTTCTATAAGTGGACAAAATAATATTTTTATCTGCACCCCATGAGGTTGAGGAAATAGATTTGATGATATTCATTCTGAGTAGGCATTCACTTTTTAGTGCATTTATGTGTGGTTGCCAGGTGAGGTTGTTATCAAAAATCATGCCAAGAATCTTGATTTCCTTTTCACAATTAATTGATTGAGAATTTTTCTTGAGTTTTAGTTGAACGTTGGTGTCCTTGCTCTTCCCAAAGATGGTGCATTTTGTCTTCGTTTGTGAGAATTTGAAACCAACTTTGTTGGACCAATTTTGTATTGAATCAAGGGATCTTTGTAATTGTTGTTGAATAGTTGTAGGGTTTTTTCCATTAACTAATAGGGTGATATCATCAGCGAACATATATATTTTTACTGGTTTCTGAATAAGTTAGGTTATATTGTTCATGGCAATAAGGAACAAGGTAACACTAAGGACGGAGCCTTGGGGTAAACCATTACATAGTTCGAGTTTGTCGGAAAGGATGTTACTGAATTTTACTTGGAGAAATCTTTCACGAAGAAAGTTGGCAATGAAGATTAGAATATGTCCGTCTATTCCCGTATCATACAGTAGTTGTAGGGTTCTGTCTTTCCACACTATGTCGTAGGCTTTTTCTACATCGAGGCTGATTAATACTCGGTGTTGGTTTGTTATGAATGCGTCGCATATGTTGCTGTGGATGTTGATGAGATGGTCAATTGTTGATCTATTTCTTCTGAATCCACTTTGGTAGGGTGATATTAAGTCATTGTGTTCAAAGTGCCATATTAATCTTCTGTTGATTACCTTTTCCATTAGTTTACAAAGGATGGAAGTTAATGAGATTGGTCTGTAGTTGATAGGATTGGTTGTCTTTATTTGGTATAGGTATTGGTATAACTATTGCTTCTTTCCACTTGTTAGGAAATGACCCAGATATTGAGAGTTCGTTGAATAGAGTAGTAATATATTCTATGGCATTGATTGGTAATTCTTTCAAAAAAATATTTAATATGCCATCTGGGCCTGGGCTGGATTTTGTCAGATTGGAGAAGACAGAAGTAATTTCTTGAACTTGGAGAGGATAGTTCAGTGTTGGATGGCAAGAGGTATTTAGTTCGAGTATTTTATCTTTTGTGACACCAGAATTTAATTTGTGGGATTGAAATTCATCACTGAAATTTTTGTCGGTGGAGTTATTAGTAAAGGTCTGAGCCAACATGTTTGCAATTTCTTTGGGGGCTGTAACTACTCTATTATTCACTGTTAACAGTTTAGTATGAAGAAGGTTTTAATCCATTTTAATTTTTGGGGGCTGTAACTACTTATTATTACTGTTAACAGTTTAGTTTATAGATGAGATAAACGTTTCCCATGATTTTCTTTTGTTTACTTTGTAAGTTCTCCTTGCTAAGGCTCTCGTTCTTTTATATTCTATTTGATTTTCGGTTGTTGGGTGTCTCTTCTATCTGATAAAGGCTTGTTTGTAAATTCTCCTGACAATTTGGCTTTCCTGATTCCACCATGGAAGTCGCCGCTTCGGAATTTTGTTTGAAGATTTAGGAATTGTTGTTTCTGCAGTTTGAAGTCTGAGTTCAGTTAGGTCCTCAATTTTCTTAGTTGTGGGAGTATTGTTCTTGTGTAGTTGTTTCATTACATTGATTTTAGTTGAGATAATTAATTTGTATTTGTTAAAGTCAGCTTCAGAAAGTTTCCCTTTGGGAGAACACTTCGTTTCATTTGATGAATTACATCCTTGTTTGGTGATTATAATAGGAAAATGATCACTACCAAATAGTTCATCAGAGGTTATCCAAAGATGAGCAATTGATGTAGAACAGATGGTTGATCAATGGTACTGAATGTTTTATAAGTATTATTCAGGTGGGTGGTGAACTATCATTGAGTATATTAATATTAGTATGATCCAATATTTGTTCTAGTATCTTTCCTCTTGCATCTTCATTGTGAGATCCCCACATAAAACTGTGACTGTTAAAGTCACCTAATACAATAAAGGGCACCGGCAGTTGATTTATTAAGTGGGTTAGTTCACTAGCAGTAAAGGGATGGCTGCAGGGCAGATAAACATTACATATAGTTATGGGTTTATTTATGAGGTTGATTGTGACAGCATAGCATTCAAGGGTAGAATTTAGGTGAATTTCATCTGCTTTATGAGATGATGATGTATTGATGGCTACCTCACCACTAGCTATGTTTGCATCTGTTTTGTTTTTTAAACACAACTTGTAATTTTTTAATGGTGGTGTTTGGTTGATTTTATTATTTGTTTCTTGTAAGCATATCATATCCGGGTTGTACTTGTTAATTAGCAGTAGCAAATTCTCTTTTTGTGGATTAAAGCCATTTATATTCCATTGGAGAATTGTATATGCCATTTCAAGAGCAAAATTTGGAGAGTGTGTTAGTTTGAATCTTCATCACTGATTTCACTAAGTTTGCCAGTTCTCTGCTTATGTCAATTCTTTTAAATTTCTTTTTTAAATTTGTGAAACGTCTTTTTATGCTTTTATCCGTAAGGAGGGAGTAAGTATCTTCTAACATTTGTAGTAACAGTTTGATATCTGGAGTGAATCCCAGAACAGCTTCCTCAACATTATTTATACACCAATTTAAACCATATTTGTTACTTGGTTCAGATAATGTTCCTTTGAGTGGGGCAAGTTGATTTTCTAGTCTATCAGATTCCTCTGCAAGAGGGATTTCAAATTTTGGCTTTTTATTGTTTTTTGGGTTTGATTTAATCACTGTAGAATTTTTGAATTGGTGGACTTATCTTTGGTGTAATCGGTAATCCATTATCTCTAGTGTAATCGGTTGTATTTTGTTAGTATCCGAGACACTTTCTCTAAGAAAGGTTAGGTTTTCTTCACCTACAACTGAATGTAACGTTTCTGATGTCTCAGATTTAGAAGATAGACTAAATAAGGGACGTTTGACATTTTTTGTAGGTCGGTTGTCAATAGGAGGATGAGCAGTGAAAGAGGGTTTAAGAGTTGGGAAGAAGGAGGGGGACAGCTCATTTGTTTCATTGGGATTAACTTCACAGTACCCAGACGGGTTATCTATTTGTTCATTCATTGGGCAGTTGTTAGCAAATTGACCGTGATCCTTGCATAGAAAACATGATATTGAATCTGATGATGGATATATCCAGAAAACTGTGTGATCATAAATAATTTTCATGGGTTCTGGTACTTTGTCAATAACATCTGGATGAATATAAATTTGTCTCCGGAAACTCAAAATGTGACTAAACCCTGGTTCGTACATGCCGACTCTCAGGAAGGTCATTGTAGAGCCGCTTTGAATTTTGAGTTTCGTTAGCTCGTCAATAATTACTGAGTGTGGGATAGTAGGACACACGTTAGAGAGAATGAGTCATATTCTGCGTAATTAGCGGTCTAATGGATAACGTTGAGTTGTTAATTGAGATGGTTGATTTATTATCAACTAGTTTTTTCACAGATTCCTTAGAATCCAGATAGACACATATAGGTTTTTTGAAATCCTTGAGACGAACCGTATAGTCTGAGGATTGATAATTTTTGCAAGTTCCTGGATGTACGTTTTAACTGATATACCGTCTACTGAGCCCATCACAATCGCGTGTTCTTTTGTGGGAAACATACTTTTCTGAGCAGCAGTTAAATATCGGTTGGCATAATCATAATTTTCAATACTAACTTGACTTCATTGATGGGTTTCACTGTTTGGGATGACTCTTTGATCAGAAGCCATCTTCGGATGGACGTTGGGTGTACTGTGTACACCTATTAAGGTTTAAATGCGTTTAACTCACTCACTGGATTTGATTCAGTTGATCGTGAACACGGAAGTCGACACAACACAACACTACACTCGGCACTGCCGCTTAGCGCACTACTCTCCAACGGTCGGAGCAACACTGGCTTTGGATTTTGTTTATGTTGGTTCCTGAGGCATTTAACCAGATAGGACATACATACGTCATGATATGTCGGATAATATGTTTGTGTAGAGCTATTGTATTGTTTAGAGAGATTTTACGCTTGGAATTATTGAGTGGTTGTAGTTGGAGGATCTTTATTTTTGCTTGATGTGTTTTTGCATTTACATGGTCTTTCCATTGTAACTTCGTATCAAGATTTAATTTTATATATTTAATGTTTTGATTGGGTGGAGTCAAAGGAATAAGTGAGTTACTGATTTGGAGGGGGAGGGGTAAAAATTTGTCTGAGTAAAAAATGTTGGCATTCGATATTTCGGCACTGAGTCTGAGTCCCACTTTATGGACCATTCATCTATTTTGTTAAGGTGCCTTTGTATCTTATTTCTTATGATGTTGCATAAATAACTGGACCTGTATGTGTTGGAATTGTCAGCGAATTTGCCGATGTTGGTGTTGGGTGCTACTGGGATGTCAGCTACGTGGAGATTAAAGAGTGTGCGAAATAACGGAGATCCTAGGGGAGGCCGGCTTGTATATTTCTGGGGTTTGATGTGTGACTGTCAATGTTAATTGCAAAAGTTCTGTATGATAGGAAACTAGTTATTGCGTTGCGGAGATACTGGGGTGCCTATTGATTTTAATTTCTGTCGAAGGCCTGGGTGGATCTAGACACGTGACGATTGTATGAGGCTTTTTCTGAAAAGCTTTCTGGATGAATTCATTGATCCTTAGTAACTATTGAAAGTTAATACAATTTTCCATTTAAAAGAAAAAAATCGTAGCCCATTGAAATTTAACCATGTGTAATTGACTAATGCTAAAATAACAATACTTAAACCTATCACATTGCCAGATGATATTAAACAATTCAATACATAAGTTTAAATGCCAAATAAAAGATTTTCTGCTGCATAACTGTTGTAACGTCGTGGGTAGGGATCTACGCCACAAAAGAACAGACACGAGTGAGTATTTGCAATTTATTTACAATAAATTATTTACAGTAACTAAAACCTCACTCTAAGGCGTTTGTCGGAGCTACCTGCCGCAGCCCCCCCTCTCCAACACGCGCCTTGCGGCCGCGCCTGCGAGTAGCCAACTCGGGCAATTCGCAACTGGGCACCTCATGTGCCTCGGCAGACCATCTGCCCTGAAGTATAAGGCATACTTCACCGTGTCCGAACCTCGATCACCTACTCGTGCCTTCAGCACTTCCGCGCCAGACATGGCCGGACAAGTTTTGCGGTGTTTGCCACGAGGAAACCAGAATCGTTACCCCCGAAGGGTCCTGCGACGCACCTTAATATAGGCGCGAGTCACATCACCTCCTACGTCATCTGCCCTCCACGCACTCGAGTGCCACCGACGTCGCATTGTGTGCCCGGCGCCTACGATCCAGCCCCCTACCCACTGGGATTTCCGTGAGGGGTGGCCTTTGTTCGGAAGCCTACTTTTGGCTCCCTCATCCCCATACCTTGCAACTCAGGAGCAGAGAGTCAAGTCTATGACGCGACACTGTTTATACAATTACTAGATACTATAATAAGCCTCAAAAACAAATATAACATGTATATGAATAATTATATCAATTAACTAGCAGAACCGGGCAGACGTCCTGTCCTCTCTCTTTTTCCTCTTTCTCTCTCCCTATCTCTTTTCACTCTTAACTTTTTCCTCTCTCTTATCCCTCTCCTTTTCCCTCTCTCATTCTTTCATTCTCTCTCATTCCTTCTCTCTATTTCCTTTTCTCACTTTCCCCCTTACTCTCTCACTCCCTTCACTTTCCCCCTTTTTCCTTTTTTTCCTTCCTTTTTCCTTTTCCCCTCTCTCTTTTCTTCTCTTTCTTATATATTTTATTGTCTCTTTTCTCCTCTTCCTTTTCCTCTTTTAATAATTTGTTAATATATTGAAGATCTCTCACAGTCTTTTGTCTCATTCATTTACTCACTTTCCTTATTATGAGGTTTTTATACACTTTTTGTTCCATTTTTTAAAAATTTTCTTTTATACAAACCTTGTCCTGACAATAACGGACACCAAAAAAAGAATTATCCATTTTGGTGCAGTTATTCGAAAGTTATGCACTTACATACATTTCGGCGGTTCACTTTTATTTATATAGATTAGTAATCTTTTGTATCGTATACTTCTAAATGATTGAATATACCCATATCAAATATTGCTATTCGTTCTGGGTAAATGATCACCATCTCAATTAGCTTTTTCATTCAAGTTTCCTAGATTTATTGAGCTGATGCTAAGATGTTCCGTTTATGTTTACCACATGCGTACGATTTATTGAGCTGCGTACGGTGTTAGTCGGGAGTTTAATTATTTCGTTCGTAGTACTATCATATAAGCCGTTCGGCAGCCCGTTTGCCGATGAATAGTAAATTATGAAAGGATTATGTAATGATGGGTATTAATGCACGATGGTGAAGTGAAATTCTAATGCGAGTGAGGAGCCAGCGAATATCATACGTATACTTCATTACCAAGTTTCACAGTTCGTTACGAAGGACCAAGGTCAGGACCGAGTTGTTTCATGTTACCTGTGTTCAGATCAACTGAGCACTACATCAGTAAGATTAGGGTCTAATTTTTAAACAAATATGTTTCCATCCATAAAAGAGAACTTAATGGAAACTGTTTTGTAAGAATAATGAAAATAAGCAAAATGTGAACAAAATACATCGCATTTATTTAATATAATTTATTTTCATTTTTCGATATATACGAATATTAAAATGTATCTGTTGGTATTTTGATTATTTCTGAAATTTAATTTTTTTTTAAATTTTGAATTGAATTATCTGCATATTCTTCAGCTACACTTGTTGTTTTTAATTCACCATGTCTTTTGAAATTTTTAATGTCGCCACCAGCGTCAACTAAGAATATCGTTGAACATACGCGAAAGCAATGATCAGTATATAAAGTTGGATTAGGAAGATTGAGATAGCTATTTGATTACCCATAGTTCTAATTTATTAATCCCTTACGTTTTGTACTGTACATTTGCATTTAATATAATCGACGAAAACGATGGAGTGTTCAATATGTTGGGCGTAGATTCATGTATTTTCTCAAATTTCATAATATTTACCTATCAATATAAAAGTTTTTTATAGGTAGGTTTTTGTATTGGTTATTTTGACTAAAAGTTGTGCATCCTGTATATATTCCCCTTTAATTTTCGTTATGCATGTCATGCACTCGTTATACTCACGCTACCTAGAACAACAACAGAATAAAAATACATTTATACTTGTACATTTTGGTAAAAATTACGGTATGCATTATATTGTATTTACCTTTGTTGAAATATATATTTTATATGATTCTTCATCTTTGAAGGCTTTTATTTTATGAGATAAAAATGTTTTTGAGTCTTTTGCTTTGTACCCGTCGGATTTACATCTTAATAAATCATTTCATTTTGTATACTTGTTGCTGCCTTACGCAATTCTGGGTGTCAGTTAAATGTTCTCGCCAACAACTACGCGAGTTAAATACGATCGAACTAAGTCAAGATACGATTAAGTTTACCAATATTTCCACCTTAACAACGAATACTAATGAAAAAAAATATTAAAACCAACATGCGTAATTCAATATTTACAAGCAATTCTAATATACGTAATCGAACGCGACATTTACTAGAACGATGACAAAATATCAATTACCTCTGAATGCTTGATTTCTAAACTTCTCTCTGATTGGTCAAACATCTCTTCTATAATGAAAACTGTATTATAATACAATAATTATTTAACGGGCTGCAAGCCCTTAAAAGAGGACAAACTATTATTTATGTGGGTTATATGGGTGTAGAAAAAAAGTTGATATTACACGGGAAAGAATATTTCTTCATATCGAAAATATCATTGCTAACTTTATTTATTATTCAACTAAGAGTAGGAAAAAAGAGGGTGAAGGGATTGTGGAGCTCAAGAAACCGTGCCCAGGACATACATTCCACGTACGCATCAGATACGGCACATTGTAACTAGTGTTTACTTTAACCCTCAACTGGCGTGGTGAGTTTTTGTTACATAACCAGCGTCATGGTGCCATTTTGACCGCACGCCTTTTTTGTTTTCATTGTTAAAATTTGTAACAATTTTCAAACTATTTCTGTTTAATTACATTATTTAGGACTTTCAAAATCATTTAGATAAAATAATTAATATTTAATATATTTTACGTCACTAAATAATAATTAACTCTGTGACATTACTGATAAATAATCGTAAAATAAACTTTATTTTCACTAATTTTTTAATCTATTTTTTTCGTATTATCATTTTCTGATGCACATATTTAACAATAAAATATAAAGATTATTGTTATGTATGCAAAAATAGACTCGTAGACACTCTTTACAAATGTGTGGCTGATATTCATGGCACATTGACCAGCAACACGTATCATTTTTTTTTTCGGACTTTTTTTCTGATATAATGCGCACCGCTTCATTTCCCTGGCTACTTGTGGATTACATTCCGTACCGGGAATAGATTTCTGCTATATTATTGAAGTGGTTTCACGAACCTCTCTAATTAGGTGCATGTTCAAGGGTGATGTTCGTATGAGATTCGGCAAGTTGACATAACAGCATCTTCAAGAATTTTTGCTATGTCAGTCATACCCATTTTGTGTGTCTTCAGAGTCAGTATAAGTCACTCTTCACCTCTTCTAACCATCTAGAGATAGCGATATCATGGTCCCTGTCAGCACAAGGCACAGTTTTCGAGGAAAACGCCATTACAAAGACAGTTGCGTAACTGGCGTGGTGGTGCCGCTGTGACCCCAAAAAATATTTTCACTCACCCCACTGCAAAACAACTGCACGAAATTCAACAGTACTTCTCAAATCAAAAGATAAGCACATTATTTGAATATAAAGAGCATACCAACGTTCTCGTTAGAAAAATAGACAGGATATTCAAGTTCGAAATCCAAGTGGGGTCAGAAAGGCACTGCGACGCCAGTGGAGCCGCGACTAGAGCGGGGAGAAGCGCGGCGCGTGTGAACGGCTGGCGGAGCGGCGGGAGGTGAACGCCGCCGAGCGTGGAGGTGAGGGCCGCCGGCCCCTGGGTGGCTCGCGGCCGTGAGTCCGCTGCGCCGCGGGACAGCGCGGCGCGGCGCGGCACTTGTGATGGATGAGCTGAGGGGCCAAGGCCTGTCCTGTATCCCCGCAGCTGCGGCGTCATTATGCGACGCCCCCATTGGCGCTGCGCGGCAATCGGAGTGGATCCGGGATGGCTCCGCGCCGCCACCCCGCTCTCCTTTTGCACAGATTGCTCACTGCAAAGGAAACGCGCTGCGCTGCCTCACATGAAACCCTTTCACTAATATTGTCCAGAAAGATATGTTCGTGATTGATTGATTGATTCGTGATTTCGGGCGCGTCAACTGATAAGGTCATTAGTTCCGAAAATGTAGTCCTGTGTAGGTTGCAGGAATCCTCCACCTCGCTGGATGGTGAGATCCGGCGCCGACCTACCGTCGGCTGGCGGGATTTTCCCCAACCAGGTATCTCCCTCTAGCGGTGCACCGCCCCAGCCGTGGCAAGTCCTAAACTTCAGACTGGTCTCTCGACCTGAATGTTAGTGTACTTCGTGTGTGTGTGTGTGTGTGTGTGTGTGTGTAGGTTGGTTGGTTGTTAGTGATTCCGGGCGCGTTAACAGCTTAGGTCATTCGTCCCGTAAGTGTAGTGCATGTTTTTTCCTTGGGAGATGGCAGTAATCTTCCCTCGCTGGATGGCGAGATCCGGTGCCGACCTTCCGCCGGCTAGCGGGGTTTCCCCCTAACCAGGACTCTCCTACCAGCGGGGCACCGCCCCAGTCGCGACAAGCTCTAAGCTCCAGAACCGTATTCCGGCATATGTGGTTGTGTAGTGCATGTTAGTGTGTGTGTGTAAGTGGCGAAAATAGGACAAGGAAGAGGAAGGAAAGATCTCGCGCGGTCCGTGGCCCGTTTGTTTTTTAATGATAATAATAATAATAATAATAATTATTATTATTATTATTATTATTATTATTATTATTTTTATTATTCCCAACTTGTTTTACAGAGATATATACATTGTTGTTTCTTGGAATTACTAACCATCGATAACCAATTGTGATGGTTAGCAATACTGAATTTACAATTTAATATGTCTACTTCTACATAGTATTTTTTATATGTGGCGTGTTTTTTAACAATATTCTTATTTTTTAACATTTACAATATAAGTTTTTGTGAACATACAAAATAAAAAACCTTGCTATCAATTATACAATGAGTGAAGATTTACAGAGATAAAATAGGTGTATTTACCTAGACAAAATATATATTTACATAAATGAATTTATATTTAATTTATACAGCAAAAAGGGTTTTATTGCAATATTTAAGTTAACTTGTTCATATCATTATCATCATGTTTTAAAATCCAAATCTTTATCTTGTGAAAATATTTAAGGATTTACTATTTTTCTGAGGTATTGGTAATTGATTATATATTTGAGGCGCAATAAACACCAAGGTTCTTTATATCAGAAATTTATGAATTTTGGGTTTTTTAATTTGATTAGTGGCTTTACTACGTATACTGTAATTGGGAAATATTATCTCAGTTAAATTATTTCCGCTTTTGACATAATACATTTGTAGAACTTTATATACAAAAAGATGTTGTAATGGTAAAATATTTAGTTATTTATAAAGAGGAAATGAAGAAGCAGTCTTATTTTTTTAAAGATAATACGGATAAATATGTTTTGACTTGTTAGGGTACTGCTGCGGCATTCGCCGGTTTTTGACCGGAGAAAACACGAAAAACTACCGATCGGAATACCCGACCGCTAGAATTCTCCTTCAGACAGCGGCTGAATTCCACCTAGCTGGGAAACTAGTGTCGAAAATCCTGCCGCCGTCGGGCCTCGAACCGAGGATCTCCCGGTCAGACATGTTCGTGATCGTGGGCAGCCAAAGCAAACAAATCCAGTTTCTTACTCCTGACATCATTCTTTTGAAAATTCGTTTCCTAAAATTCGTGATCATATTATTTAGTAGGTTGCCTTATTAACAATGATATTTTGGTCGGCCCGGTGGCCGATATCGCTAAGGCAGTAGTGTCGTTGTGATTTCGGACCATGGTTGTATTTGTGTTCGTCCTTTCACCCCTTCTCATCACCATTTCGTTTCATCTTCATAGTTACCATACCGTTAACACCAATAGTGGTCGCTAATGACCTAGATGTTGATGCGACCTTAAATAACCAATCAAAAAACAAAATGATATTTTGACATGAATTGTGTTCGAAAAGATCTATCTCAGAAGTAATGGCACTGCTTCGCCGGAGTTTGAGAGGGGTTTTTTGAGCTGAGATGGTATGCTGGGAAGTAGTTATGCAGCCAAAATTTCATTAGTTATTTTCCAAAATACTTGATGAAACTTTGGTTCCAAACTGAAGTTCAATAGACAAACCTTTGTATAGCACAAGACGAAAAAGGACAAATTGAAAACAATGTTCAATGACTTTTATTCACCCACGGAATTGATTTATAGAGAGTGTGTACCGTATTGTTGCATTTGCGGCGCTTGAGTAATAGAGGAAGGGTCGTGCGTTTTCGCTCAGATATTCTCGGCAGCTAGAATCTTCATTACAAAGCTCCAGCGTACAAGTCACTATTGGTCGTCGTAATTTTGCCTGATCCACTATACAGCCCAATCAAGACTTCTTTTTATTTTCGATTGTGAAGTCTAAAAACAAAACGGAACATTTGGGTTGGGTTTTCGGCGTTCAAACCGCGCGCGACGACGTGTATACTTAAGGCGAGTTAAATTACACTGGTCGACAAAGTTTAACTCTTTGTCTGCTAAATGGAATATAATGGCTATTTCGTATGGAAAATAGTGTTCTTATTTCAAATTTGAAGAGCATTTATTTCTAACGGGCAAGGTTTCTTTGTAATAAGCAATCAAAAAGTACATACTAATGTGAAGTCTTTGGTTTTCTTTACTTTATTATGTATAATAATGTTCATCAATAAGTAATTCTGAACGACTGTTTTCTTATTTCGTTTGAGTATATCCTATTTTAGTTCTCAACAATAGTCTGCAAGCATATTTTGATTTCATTTTCCCTTATAACATTTTTCCATTGTTGCAATGTCCTTCTAGAATCGCTTACCGTGTTTGTCGCTCACAGCATCGAGATTTTCTGGAAAGAAGTTCAAGTGTGAATTCAGAAATTGTATATTAAGAAACGTTTTACATTGCAGAGCTTTATAATTGTAAAGGAGTTCCTACATTAGTTCTGCATAGGTCTCAACTATTCTGTTACCAAGGAATTCAGTTACGACCTTTTGAAGCGACATCCTTGCAGCCTTTTCAACACCATTCAGACTTGCCAAGTTATGTTCCTTCATAAGCTCCTTCCTTTGTGATCTTGCAAATATACGCTCCTTTATTTTCGACAAAATGATCCTCGGGAATTTGTATTTTTTAAGTATGGGAAATCTAGCCCACTTTTATCAATCACCATCAAAAAATTTTCATCAATCCGAATTTGGTGTGTGAGGGAGGAAGATATGCGTGTGCATCATGAAAAGGGGTTACGAAGTTACAGTTTTTGTCCAGGAATCTGATGTTGAGACCAGTGCTGCTTCACAAAACGATTTTTGCGATGTCTGCTATCCCACTCGCATAGAAAACAGCAAAATTATTAATATCCTTGTTGGAAAGTGCGTTAAATTTAAATCGCCGCGTACATTCCGGGTTATAAAATCGTCTTTACCAAAGTTGCTAGAATTGCAACCAAGGCAATGTATAAATAACAGCCCGTGAGGAGGTCTTTTGAATCCCTCCCATGGGAATTGCAAGTGTCGTAAGTCGCGAATTTCCGTAAAGCCAACCACTAAGTAATGATACGTAAGACGCACGCCAAAGATGAGAGACACGCGATTTGTTCTGGTCACCGATATGACACCCGATATTCAATTTCATATGCCTTTCTCATTAAGGGAGTAATATTCCGCTTTTGGCTCTTCAAAGATACATCTTACCCAACAGAAATTCGGACGCATCTAACATGTAGTGACCCACGTGCACAATATGTGTGTGTGTATATATATATATATATATATATATATATATATATATATATATATATATATATATATATAGAGAGAGAGAGAGAGAGAGAGAGAGTTTAGAATAAGGCAATTACATGGTAACTGAGCCACTTGGGCAATTTTTGTGGTTGTACTCGGCTTGAGCATAGCAAAGTACACAAGAAACAGCTACACTTGGCCTTTTAACAAAATCACTGTCGACCAGTGTTATTTTATTAACTCTTGTAAAAGACTTTAAGATGTACTATTTCGACCATTGGCAGATCCGACGGAACCTGTATTGCCGAGAAGGCCGAATTTCAAGAGTATTTCCTTTTCAGCTAGGTCGAATTCGGTCGCTGTCTCGAGGAGAATTCTAGCGGCCGGCTGCTCTGATCGGTAGTTTTCCGTGGTTTCTCCGATCAACACCAGGCTAATGCCGGAGCAGTAGCCTAACAAAGGGACCACGGACCGTGAGCGATCTGTCCTTCCTCTTCCTTGTCCTATCCTCTCCCCATACACACACACACTTACACTAACATACACTACACTACCACACATTCTGGGAGACCGGTCGGGAGCTTAGAGCTTGTCCCGGCTGGGGCGGTGACCCGCTGATGGGAGAGTCCTGGTTAGGGGAAACCCCACTAGCCGACGGTATGTCGGCGCCGGATCTCGCCATCCAGCGGGGGAAGATCATCGCCATCTCCCGAGGAAAAACATGCACTACACTAATGGAACTAATGACCAAAGCACTTGACGCGCCCGGAAACACGAAAAAATCAATCAATCAATCAATCAAGATTATTTCAAAAGAAACTTGAATTTTTTTTCAATTAAACAAGTGTCATGTAACCAGTTTCTTTCCTTTCTGGACATTCCTTTATAATGAAAATAAGTAATTTTTGCTACAGAAAGAAATTATTCTTAGCAAGGGAATCTTTACGTCGATAAATATTTTATTTTCATAGTGTAAAAAAGTACTTAAAATAGTTTATAATGGCTATTTTTTAATTATCCGACTAAAAACAATGTAAATGCAGAACAACACGTCATCTTCTTTAATTAATAAAATGCTCTTACCTACGTGTAAAGTCTAATAGATGTGAAGAATGTCTGGGGATAATATAATTTTCGTGCACGAGTAGAAATACAGTCACGCAAGAAGGCATGATCCATTTGCTTGCGTGCAACGTTCTGAGTTAATTGCATTATTTATTAATTTCGTTTATTTTTCTTTATGTATTCATCTATATACTCGTACACTTTATATATTTTTTCCGTGCATAGAAATAGCTTTTATACGATGAAATCCTTCTGACTTGGTCGCCTCGGATTTCGTAAAAAAGCGTGTTTAAAGTAGAGGATCTGAAGGGTTTCGGAATATTTTGTACTTCACTCTTATGTTTAATTAATTTTTTTAAATATTAGTACCCGTAAGATAATTAATGGTTAATTATCGAAAGGGTTTGAAGCTATTTAATGGCAGCTTTTCATTCTGGTTGCTCTAAATCCACAGTTCACTCATCTGCTGAACTCCACAGTTCACATATTTATTCACTACCGCTTCGATAAGTCCAATTTTTCCAGTAAGGACTATCTATTCTAACGAGCATCCCATATTACAAATACCAGCGGGATGAATTTGTGGAAATTTGCATTTAATGAATACGATTTAGCATAATGTGAGTATCATTTTACACATCTTCCTTTAAGTAATCACTGCTCATGAGGTGACAAAGTTCATTGCCTTTGACGTACACAAAAGATAATTTAAATAGACAGATAGATATATAGATTTGATTTATTTAGCCTTCCGAGATATTTGTGTTGCATGAAATTCATATTTATATGCGTTGTTTGAATTAACTATTTACACAACTATTTTTTTATTTATTTTATAATTTTTCTTTTCAATTATTTTATTTTCACGATTTTTCATTTCTAACGGTAATTTAGTAAATATTTCAAATTCCTTATAAAAGAGTGTACTTTTTGCTTGAAAATTTTATTTATGTTAATTACTAACTTTTGTCATTGTCTTCTTTCTCTTGTGGTTTTATCTTTAACTATTTGGATTTTGTTTACTAAATTTTCTGTTCTCTGATTTTTAATTCATTTAAAAATAAAAATAAGTGTCTTATAATGAATTATCTATTTTAATTTCATAAATAATATAAACTTCAGAGTTTCTAGCACTGAAGTGAATCTACTGCATTTAATTATTTACTGAAATTGACATAACGCTGGCAGACGGATATGTTCCACAGACTAATGACTATGCGTTTGGGA
The DNA here is from genome assembly GCA_964035755.1 of Teleogryllus oceanicus. Lineage (NCBI taxonomy): Eukaryota > Metazoa > Arthropoda > Insecta > Orthoptera > Gryllidae > Teleogryllus > Teleogryllus oceanicus. The sequence continues at coordinate 210,691,132 of CAXIVR010000001.1, read as the reverse complement.
TTGTTATCACACGGAAACATAGTTTCGAAAATCACTCACATTCTTTTCTGTTATATTAATAGATAATATAACATTGATAATGTCTGTGAAAAATATGCACTGCTTTGATGAAAAAACATAACGGACAATGAACATAATAGAAAAAACAATAGAAAATGAACTAAAAGATTCGTCGTTAGTAAACGTGTAGAACAAATACAAATAACAGAGATAATTTTTCACGAGCAAACTCTACCTATACCATCTCTGAAAATATTTGTCATTTAACCGATCAATTCGAAATTTATCCATTGGTAATACATTCCTGACGTGGGCTTCATTTCTGAAAAGTGTGCTTAGGACGACTAGTAAATTTTGAGTCCCATATTCTCCGCTAGGGATCGCCTCAGAAAGTCTCGGAAGTATTTATTCGTTCTTTACGCGTTCACTGGCGCTTGCGAATATGATATATTATTAAAGAGGGAACCGTCGGAGGATTTAATTTTGCCGGGTGTAAGCAAGAGATCATTTACATGCTGCAAGCTCGTCACGGCCGCTGTGGATTATCTGTCCTTTGAAATTTTAGTGGCGTCGCCCGAATTCGAAGCCACGCTATGGGAATTGAATGGCTAACCATTCTCCCTCCAAGGTCCTCGTCCCTTAGAATATTGACGCTCAAAAGTTCACAATTGACTCTCTCGATTGGAGAGCCGCGCACAGGTCACACAACGGCACTCCGAATATTGTTTTCGAGGTTCAATGCTGAGCTTAATTCTCGCATAATGCTCTCATTGCTTTCAGACCGCTCGTCTGCTCGGCTTCGCGTTTCAGCCACATTATCGGTTGTGTTTCATTTGTTTCAACTCAGTCCTGCGAGAAATCATACTCTATCTTTGTGGTCCATTGTGTGCGTGGAAGAAGAATTGTTTTCATGAAAAATCCATATTTTCTGACTGTTTTAAAGTACATATAGGGTGTTTTCAGAAGAAATATTTAAAAAAAAACGAATCGCACGTGTGATACTTATTGATAAGGTATTGCCTATGGAAATTACTTGACACAGGCAAATGACTTCAATGAAAATACGACGAAGTTCGCAAGTTACATAATGGGCTCGGAGAGTGCTTGGCCGCCTAGGTACACATTAATCGGCGACATGTATTTCTCTAGCAATTTAAAATGCATAAAGGAAACTGTAGCATGAAAAGAAAAGATTTTCTCCGTTCCCTAAGCTGCTTTTACGTGTCGTTAGTACCATGCTTTTGATATATCTACTTTATTCAAACTTTAGGTGCGTGGCAACCGGAAAATAAGTGGCACGTGTATATTTGATACGTAAAAGGCGGCATCGCGAAAATGGCTCTAAGTTTGTGGGTTTAAAAACAAATGGATACTTATTAAAAATTAACAGCTCTAGACACTGCCTAAATCTTAAAAGATGTAACATACATGAAATCAGTTAGGAATGTTTTCCACAGCGTATACCGCCAGTGGTAAAACCCCACTAAAATGTGCGACTTGACGCAATCAATATTAGACTTCTTAAAATGTATTACGAAAACATAGTTTCGGCCTGACCATATAAATTAAATATAATGATCCAGTGCGTAGTGATGTTTTAGATGCGGAATAGAAATTTTTTCAAATCAACTTTGAGCAGTAGTGGAGGGCAAAGATGTATTTTTTTTTTTAGTTGAGTCAAACCTATGTTACATGTAACTTACACGCAACTCAGTAGCTTTTTATGAACTTATTTTGCCACAGAAGGGTTTCCAACACGAATTTCACGCTAAGTTTATTTCTCTACGAAATTATGAAACAAAAGTGACTTATTTATAAAAGGTATAATTTTGAAAAAGGTATTTTTCCTTCCTAACAAAATTGTCGAAAAAGGAGTGTTAAAACTGCAGTTGTCTGCATCTTGAAGTGAACTGACGAAGTTTGCTGTGTGTCACGTTTCCTGCGACTACCTATGATCACATTTAATAAGCTGGCCTAGCATTCTGGCTATTTGCATTCGTGCATTTGGCACTGATGCGGGTCCAAGAGAGAGAAATGATACTATTAAAAATAGTCCGTTTGGAGGCAATACCAGCCAATTGTGCGTTGTAACTTAAGTTGAAGTGTCACTTTTACGAAAAATTGAAACGATACACTACAAAATTTCCACCTTAACAAACTTAAAATATTGGTATCTTCTAAAATTAATACACATTTCACCTTGTGTGCGTTAGATATTTAAAAGGTTTAGAACGTGATTACTTCCCGTGAGCGTGGTGAACCCACAAGATTTTGATTGAGGTCCATACGCAAACGATTTATTACGTAACGTTTATATCCTTTTTTGTTCTACTACCCCATTTTCTACTCTCTAAAACCTCTAAAGCTTGAATCCGCCTCATAATTCTTTGTGCCCTCGACGTTGCTTTTACCTTTTACGCTCTTCATTACTTTATATCGTTTCTAGTTGTTCGATCGCGGCTTTGGAATATTACATTGCTGTTATGATCATCCCTGCTACTTCGCTGTTAAAGCGCAGAAAACTATTTACCTTCCCTGTTTTCGTCGCTCTTTATTGATTGAAGCTATTACAAGTTAATGTTCTGGCACCTGTCGGAATTTTAGATACGCATAACACTGAAGTTTTCGAGCTGCTACTCACCCCAACCGACATACATGCACGTATAAAATATCGTGCAATATTTTTACCTATCATTTTCATCCACAACAACTTACTTATAATTTAATATTCTGCCCATACCTTTAAACTTGTTATTCATTTTCTAATATAAACTCAGCATCCTACAAATTCAGTTATTATGTACATTCCACTTTAAAAAGAGAATTATCTCATTACTTTTAACCTCACACATTACAATTATTAACAACATGCAATTGGTTTTCTTTGCTGTAAAATTTCAACATAATGTGGGCTTGTTTTCTCACGTTCGTTGGTTCCGTAGACGATCATTAATACAGAATTCATAAGAAATAATTATATGCAGAAATATACTTGAGGAATTTTACTTTCTAGTATTTCTAATACAGGAAACGTTTTGTAGTACATGATGATAGTGTCTGATAGCCTTGCCGTTATCGCCATTATAAATAAACTATCATTATAAAGTTAAGATGAGCATGTAAAGCTGAAAATACCGATTAAAATTTTAATCGGAAATTCATGCTTCCCGCTTTCAGAGGACAAAAATGAGATTTTTTAAAAATAAAGGTTACCCCTGGATAAGATAGTAAAAAGTTCCCCTAAACCAAATGACTTATGAGTGGTTACATTATAATTCTAACATTCTCTAACTTTGAGAATGACTGCAATAGTTCTGTGCATTTATTTGAGTGTTTACTGTACATTACTATATATTGTTGTAGCACCCAGTAATATTTTGATTTTGAAATTTAGATTCAAATGATCATTAATTTTAATCTTTCTAATCCTTTGCATAAGCATAGCATACGCTAGGGAAAGACGATCGTTTTTCGCAGTTTATGAAAAAATAATTGACACAAGTGAAGTGGGGAGAAAATGATGTGTGAGAAAATGAAGAGGAACAGGTTTAACCCGGATTGACAGACCTGTTTTACTGTGTCTTAGATCACCGGCCCAGACACGAAGAAATCTTAAAACTTCATCTCAGAACACTTGTGATTTTTTCCATATTTTTTTAATTGATGGCCCTTAATTTAAAAAAAATCAGGCAAATAATAATTTTGCAGTCAGACTGTCCGATAAACGCTGCGTCCTAGGCACCTGCGACCTTCCTCCAGGAGGAAGGTCATAGAATGGTGTCTAAAACAAGTTTTTGCTGGATGGGTGATGATGGGATAAGAGGGATGAGATACAAGAAAACCGTGAGAAAAGTGCCGTAAACCTGCGTGATACACCATACATTTCACATGGTTCAAACGAAATTTGACATGTAGTATCCTCGGGGAAAAGGTGAGCTACACCACTCCACAATACGTATGTAATTGATTGATTATGATTGATTATTTTGTGATTCCATGCACGTCAACTGTATGAGCATTAGATCCATACGTTTAAGGCATGTTGTATACTGGAAGCTAGTGGTGTTACTCCCCACCTGCAACGAGATCCGCGCCGACCTACACGTCGTTTTGCGTTTTTTCTCGATGTAGTTATCTCCCTTAGTGGGGCAAGCCCCTCCCCCAGACGTGGCATGCTCTGAACTCCCAACTGGACATTTGATATTTGTAGTGTAGTGCATAAAATATTTCGTGTGAGTGTGTGGGTGTGTGTGAAAGGGGAAAGGAAAGAAAGCGCTCATCTCGTGGCTCGTTTGTTACATTACTGCTCCGAACTTCGCCTGGCATTGATCTAAGAAATCATAGAAAACTACTAATCAAACTAACCGACTGCTGGTTCTCCTCCAGGCAGCGGGTTAATTCGCCCTTGTTATTTAGTTGATGTCGTAAATGCGTCCCCGTTGGGACTAGAAGTCTAATAGCGTTCTCCATTCGCCGCACTGGTTCGCAGCCAGTGCGCACTCAGTGCAGCTTTCGTGTTCCATCCGACCGCCAGGGCGCCCCAATAGAAAGAAGCGCATGTTCGATTCGCACAATGACACAGAACCAGGGCGCTCTCGGGGTGTCCTATACTGCACTGACGAGCTCGTCAGTGTAGTCCATTGCACAGGGCCATTTTGAGGTTAGGTACGGAAGTTATGCATGCTGAATTGGATTCGTGGTGAAATTGTGAAAGCGATTGAGGATCTTCTGTCACGAAGGGATACTTCCAATGATGGAATATATTATGTTTTGCAAGAAATGTCTTAAAATAATTTTTTTGACTTACGCGAAGTTCGGAAAATCAGTTTGTGTTTTCCTACAATTTTTACCTTGAAAAACTTTATGTTAACAAATCCAATGCAAATCCAATGCTCTTGACAAACTAAAGTACATTTCAATTTCGAAACGCTAATAAAGTGGATATAAAAACAGTGACTCTTACAAAATCATTGTGTCAGAGGCGCTGCAGTGGGATCAGTTGATGCACTGAGCTACCGCTACCGGTACGCATTTGAAGTTTTAGTAGCTTTTAAATAAAGAAATCACACGTTAATAATTTATTAAGGAAATAATTAAGAATTACCAAAAGCCTTCATAAAAATTATAACAACGATCATAATTCAAAATTTTTAGTTTTCGAGTTCCATCAGTGTGACAGACCAAGAACAGCTGTCTATAATCTCACTGCGTAGCACACACGCACTGACTCAGTTCCGGAATCCGTTTCATTCCTGGCTGCCCTGCACTATGGTGGGTTTCAGTGCAACGAATGGAAAACGCTATAACATCTCTCGGCCAGAGACACTGCAGAGGCAGCAGCTGTTGCCCGGAGTCATCTCAGCCAGCCAGAAAATGCACCTAAAGAAAGTTGGTTTGCCTTCGCTGGTTCCGTGCTACTGTGCCGCCTCCTCCTCCGTCGCCGCCGCCTTTTGGGCACGCGGCAGCAGCGTTGCGCGGCGCGCCTAGAGGCGATGCGCGTTTGCCCCGGCGGCGGCGCGGCGCAGAGCCTCGGCGAGAGCTGGCGCTGGGCGCCCCTTAATTAATGCGACTGCCGCAGCCTGCATCCGGCGGCACCGCCCCACTGCCTCCCTCACCCCCGCCCCCGCCCCCACCCGCCCCGAGCGCACACGACTCGCGCCGAGACTGCTTCTTATTGTTGTCGTAGGCGCTGCACGCGTCCCCGCCCAGCCGTTGAGCGCTTTTAACGTCACCGTTACCCGCTGCGGTTGTGTAGCCGGGAGTGTCTCGGCTCATCGGGTTTTCGCGCAGCCAGAGAACGCGCACTCCGAAGCCCGCTACTAGAAAGTAATTGATGGACGGAATTCCTCCTCTGTTCGTGGAATGCTCGCTTCAACAGCGTTTCTACTCAACAATAATTTGCCTTTTCTGCGAGGGTAACTAAATTGAAAGAGTCACTGCGATCACGTTATGTTCGCTTTGAATGCCATGGTTTCCTTAGCGATTCCCATTTTCTGCAGAAAAACATTGCGTATCTTTCAAGAGAATTCAGTTCTTATTCAAATAACGTATTTATAAAAAGCTTTGTAAAAAATGTTTTATGTTTCTTCTGTTGGCATGTGACAAAAACACACTGCTCTTAATAGAATGTTTAAATTTAATATATTTTCACTTTTATATCTGAGTTCTCATTGTACTTACGTTAAAGTCTTTGTACCTAAAAAAGGCCAAAAAACCTACAGGAGGAAACGTTGGTAGAATCTAAGACATTAAATGAGAACGTAAATTATAAGGTTAATAATATTAAATAAATTCCTGTACAAACCTTAAGTGTTTAACATTCATTTACCGTACTTGTAAAAAGTTTAATTTTATGATACAAGAAACAGCAATTAATATGGAGCCTGTTAATATAGACCTCATTAAGAATGTCGACTCCGTAATCATACATTTGATTATTTCTTCGAAAATGAATTATTCCGAAATTAAACGGCCAGTACATGCAGGAAATGCATGCATTGCACTTCATCCCTTTCCAAAAGTAAAATACTACTTTAGCTTCGTGCCTTAAATTTCAAACTTCCGATTTATAAAAGTATGTCTTCAAATAAAATGTTATAGTCAAGTTTATATTGCAAAATGAGTCAGTAAACAGATAAATATGTTAGAAGTGTAGCGTCATAGACTTGACTCCCTGCTCCTGAGTTGCAAGGTATGGGGATGGGGGAGCCAAATACAGGCTCCCGAACAAAGACCACCCTCACGGAAATCCCAGACGCCGGGCACAAAATGCGGCGTCGGTGGCACTCGCTTCAAGACGAGTGCGTGGGGGGCAGATGACGTAGGAGGTCATGTGACTCGGGCCTATATTAAGGTGCGTCGCAGGACCATTCGGGGGTAACGATTCTGGTTTCCTCCGGCAAAACACCGCAAAACTTGTCCGGCCAATCGGCGCGGAAGTGCTGAAGGCACGAGTAGGTGTTCGAGGTTCGGACACGGTGAAGTATGCCTTATGCTTCAGGGCAGATGGTCTGCCCTGAAGCACATGAGGTACCCAGTTGCGAATCGGCCGAATTGCCTACTCGCAGGCCCGGCCGCAAGGCGCGTGTTGGGAGAGGGGGGCTGCCGACAAACGCCTTAGAGTGAGGTTTTAGTTCCTGTACATAATATATTGTAAATAAATTGTAAATACCCACTCGTGTCTGTTTCTTTGTGGTGTAGATCCCTACCCACGACGTTACAGAAGGAAACTACTGGTGCTCCAAGACATCATACTATTTCGCATTATATCTAAAGTTGAAATTTCAAACATTCAAAGTTTCGACGAAAATGAAACATTGTCTTTTTTACTTGCGCGTCCTTTGCTCTATCCATAGAGAAATGTTAAAAATTGAGTAGTTTTTGAGGTTATTTTTTAACCTCAATTTATTTGTTAATAAATACATTAATTTATAGCATAAAGTAAGCAAAAACTCGTTTTAAAAATTACATTGTATTTTTTAAGTGCAATATTTTTTAGATGAAGATACATGAAAGTGTCTATCATTTGTATTGTAATTCCGCAATGCCATTTTTTTTGCAATTTTTGAAAATACAGAGTTCGCAGAAAATGAGACTAGTACCAATCTTTCGCATTCCTCTGATACATACGAGGAGAAAATTTAAAGAATAATTTGGGATCGTTTTTGAGAAAATTAATGTTTAAAATTTGCCTATATTTCGCACAAAATTATGTGAAAACTACTCATGTTCTTGAAAAATTGTACATGACCATATTTTAAGATGCCTTAAAATAAGATTTATCTCAGGAAGAAATCTCTATCCTCAGTATTGTAGTTGAAGGATGACGCTGAAAAACATTTGAACTTTTGCAATTTAGGAAAATCAGTAATTTCAACCAAATTTAGACCTGCACCATTGTCTTAAATGTCATTTATGCTATTCGAAGAAACAATTTAATAAAAATGGAGCAATTTTTTAGGAAAGTTTGAAAATATTATAAAATAACCCCTAAAATCAAAATATCCGTTTCAAACTTGACTTTGAATTCATTTAAATAGATCAGAGAATATATTTTTTAATTCAAATTTGGAGAAAATCTGCTAAACGGTTAAGGTGATAACGTGTTCTTCCGTTGAGAAAGTTCACATATGATCATTTCTGCGTTCCTCAGATGCTGAATGTATAGTAAGTCACGGCCACTGCAAAGAACTGAAAAGGCATTGTCTGGGTACCGGTCAAATCATTCGTATATTTTCCTCTATTTTCAGTAGAGTAAACAGCAGATAAAACTTGAGTGTGAAAATATGCCAGACCACATATGCATATTTAAACATTTTTCAATACAATTACGTGGTTTAAGAATTCCGCACATACCTCTCTGGGGTCAACATGATCCCTCTTTTGTGCGCTCCAAGACACCGGTGCGCGGGGTTTGAGGCGACGAACGGGCTGCATATTGCATCGGAGGCCGGCAGGCCGGGGGGGGGGGGGGGGGGGGGGGGAGGACGGAGGCCCCCAGTTCTGCGTTCGGTGGACGGGAACGCGTCTGTGGCAGGAGAGCAAGGTTCGCGGGTATGGCGGGGGAGGGGAGTGTCCGACGCTGGGCAGGACAGGGAGCGAGGAAGAAAAAGGCAGCGTGTGGGATGTTTGGTGAAGCGGAGCCGACCGAAGAGACATAATACAGAGTAGTGTGTAGGCCGGACAGCGGGACGGGAGAACAAAAGAGGAGAAGAAGAAGAAGGAGATGTTGAAGAAGGCGAGAAAGAAGACGACGAGGAAAAGGAAGACATTGCGGCGACGCCGCCAAACGAGGTGAAGTGAAGTGAATTGCCGCGAGGAAAGCAGCGGAAAACCCTTGGATACAGCGAGGTCGTGGATTGGAGGGCGGAGAAAGGCAGACAAGAAACGTCGAGCGCGGTGAGGGCGACCTGAGGACAGGAGGGAGGCCGGGCGAAGGGGGGGGGGGGGGGGGGGGGCGCTGTCCGCGGGGCGCCGGGGGCCCTGTGTCCGCTGGGAGCTGCCGCCGGGCTGCCTCTCCCCTGAAATATGAATGTTTGACAAGCGCCCGGCGAGATGGTGCACATATCGATACCTTACTTTTTAACAAAGTCGGGAGTGGAGCCACCCTCTGACGGAGAGATGTACGAAGGGCGGACGCCGCCAAATACATTTTATATTGCATTCCTCGGAATATCCCTGTGGCTTCTGGCGCTGGTGATATACTACTTCGTGGCTTACCGATACATCGATGGCGAGGCGTAGTCATATTTCTTCGAGTTCTTCTAGCCGCAAATAATAGTAATGGAAAAATGAATACAAGTTAGTATATATGAAAAAGCCCATGGAGTAATTGAAATGTAATGAATATTATTCAAATGCCATCAATCGGGTTGGTAAGATCGATTAAGGATTTATGATGATTCTACTTGACCCAGGTAATGTACGAATGGATGGAAAGTGTGTGATTGTGATATTGTGCTGTAAATAAATACTCGAAAATGTTATATGGATTTTAATGACTTAAAACAAGTTATTTGGCATATCTGAGAAAATGCAATTAATAAAATGAAGTATTTTTATCCATCCAACATGAAGATGTCATTGATTAAGCATACTTGTATTGTTCAATTAAAATGGCTCATTACTATTGGAATAGAATTCACGAGCTCTTAGAAAACTATTTCTTCTAAGCAAATTCTTAATATGTTTCAAAATAAGAAAATTGGGTTGTCATCTTCAGTGCCTAGAGGTCAATATGGATGACTTCTCCGAGAATGAAGAAGAAATTTATAATATATTCAAAAAGAAGCGCCGATATCAGGGTAAATAATCGAACAATACCGGACTTCTTAGTGCGCAAGTTCACTGAAATACATACATAATTGAAGTGTAAAATTTGCATATTTATTACAGTCGAAGCGAAAATCAATTTCTGGAGTTTCATAAAACTGAACAAACACTATAGTTAGAATGAAAAAGACTAATATGGTACATTGTTTACTCATGTCAATATTTGTAACAATACATTTGAATTTTTTTTTAAATTCAGGGCGTGATCAAACTGCTACCACATTTGCGTCAGTACTCCATCAGCTTTTAATATAATTAAGCGTTGTCGCTATTGAACACATGTATGACACATTGTCAATTAAAACTATTTTATACATCCATTCACATATTAAAACCGCATAAATGTGTTTGTTTCACGGGGAAAGATAAAAAGCAGTTATTCTATTTTTTAAAAAAAGCTTATACGTCTCTTCTTTTCACTTTTCGGTGATTTCTCCGCCTGTCGGTCGCTCTGTGGTCAAGACTAAAGCCTTAACCGTTCAGGCGATTATCCCCAAAACTGATCTTGTCGAACTCGACGCCTTTGGAATTTGCAACGGATATTTTGTTTTGGGGGGATTCATTACTCGTAAATCAATCCTAAACAACATTTTCAACATCTCAAAATTGGCTCCAAATTTTAAATGAATTTTTTCTCTGATAAAGCAGTACATTTAAGTACATTTAAAATTCCGCAAGTTCCATTTTGGTCTGAAATCGAAAGTTCAACAAAGACACCGCTTCAGAAGAACTGAACATTTGATTTGAGAATGACCTGAAATTTTGTAAGTTAAGTGTTATTAAAACTGAAAGATAATTCGCTTACATTGTGTTTACACTAATTTAAGTCAGTGGTGATAGGGGGATAATAAAAAGAATAGTACAAAAATATAAAAGAGTTTGGTGGGACAGATCTTTCTTCAACATAAAGTAGAGTAGTTAGACTGAATAAGAAGGCGAAGAAGAAGGAGGAGGAGGAGGAGAAGAATAAGAATTTGTGAGGTATATGTAAACGTCGGGCCAGCCGCACATCCGCCCCCTTCCGCTCGCGCGTGGTGTCCGTGCAGCGCTTCCCGCGCCTTTTCGATTTCCTCCTCGCGGTGACGCTGATTGATTAATCTGAGGCGCAATTTGTCATATCGCGTCACTGTACAGAATTCCGTTAAATCGCCGCTGTCTGCGTGTCGCTTCGTTATCCAGCCGAGAAGAAGCGATCCGCTCTCGCGACGAATGCGCTAATCCAACCGGCCCCTCCCCCTCCGGCGCCTCGGAGAGCGTGGCCCGCGACTCTGGGTCGCCCACGCTCGGGCTGAGAGGTCTCAGTGATCGCTTGCGATTCCGCTGCAGCTTCTTTCACCAGGAGGTTCCATGTTTCGAGTAGTAGCGTTGCGTGATCGTTTTTTCTGGGTAGGCTCCCAAGCAGATTAGCGTATTATTTAACACTTCCCATCTGCCTTTTTTAAAGGAAGATTTGGTGTAGGTCTTCTAGTTTTCCCTCATAACTTAAATTAATAAAGTATGTTGGGGATTGTAACTAACAGTCTACGAAATAGTCGTCTGGTAAAGCCATATTTCCTACAGTAAACAATAACACTTGTAATATGCATCAGGTATTGATCTGAACTAAACGCGATTAATGTTTCACCTGTCAGATACAAAGAAGTGAAATCTTCTTAAATTCTTGAGCTGGCTCGTTTCATATATGTGTCGTAATATATAAAGTCGTCCCACAATAATATAGAATAAGCACAATACTTCAGTGTGTTCGTCAGTACTGCAAGAACGCAACTGAGGTCTTATTCTCTCACCGTGAATGCAGATGTCGCACACACATAGGGGTGCGGGGAAGCGAGCGGTCAGCCTGCACATCTGGGCACCATACCAGTGAGTTAGTGAGTGAGTGTCTTGGCGTGAGAGGGCCCACCGCTTGCCCCGATTGATCTCGAGGATTGTTGAAAGACCCGTTTAGGTGGGCCTTCGGAGGAACCAAGCAACCCGTGTGAACAGAATATGTGCGTCTGCGGGCACACGTTCTGAGCATGCGTTGAAGGCTCCGAAAGGCCAGAGCCTTCGTTCTCTCTCGCGTACGTTCGCAATTGAGCAAGATGACAAACTCACAAAGCCACACGAATCATGCGATTTTTCATTCGAAAATTATCAATAAATACATTATAAAGTGTTTTTTAATGAAAAGCATTTTTTGCTTTTCATAAAATATTTGGGTAGGCTCCGCCTTGCAGCCTAATAGGAAGTTACGCCACTGGTTTCGAGTCCCGACGGTGGCGAATTTTTTACATTAGCTGCGAAGCTAGCTCCAATTCAGCCACTGTTTGGAGGAGAATTGTAGCGGCCGGCTGCTCTTAGGGAGAGTTTTCCGTGGTTTCTCCGATCAGTACCAGGCGAATGTCGAAGCGATACCCGAACAAACGGGCCACGGATCACACCTGATCTTTCCTCCCACAACCGCGGCATTTGCTTTCCCCTTACATACGCAACGGCGGGTGCAACACTACCACACGTCGTGAGACCAGTTCGAGCTGATCTTCTTTAGTCATGGGCGGTGCCCTGTTAAGGAAGAACACTAAAGAGGAAACTCCCCAAGTCGTCGTTTAGGTCGACGCCGCACCTCACGTTTCAGCGGGGGAGGAAGAGCGCCATATCTCAGCTATAACATGCACTATACGCACGTGACATGCTCAAAGTAGTTGACGTGCAGGAAAATACCATTCTCACTCCACCCACGTCCCGCTTCCCTTCACTACGCCTGGCTCTGGCGCCAAGGAATGCTCCAATTACTTCCGCCGGCTACTTAACTCAGCAGAAGCTCCCATGGCTTTACACTCATAAGAATCCCTCTTGAGACGGAGACTGACCGTAGAGCAAGGTTCAAGGGCTCTAACGTTGCGCCACTTAATTACTACATTCTGGGAAGAAAATCGCTCTCTTTCCAAGTAGTGTGGATGATGCGGTGTGTTCCCTTTTAAATTATCAGCTAGAGCGAAATATGTACCTCTCCTGTAATCACTCTTTCCTCCTAATACTGGTAGCAATCTCTTCTAAGATTTTGTAATTATGACTCATGTAGTTGTTTTTCCTGTAATTCGAATATCATGATAATTATTTACTGCAGCTCAATTTCACAAATTACAGAATCCATTAGAAGGAGAACATTGTAATTTACATACACTTTTATTGAGACGAGTTGTAAGAAACGTGTTTGTCAAATATTCACAGATATTTCTCGTGTTCCTTTATATTTTAATTTTTCAACTTATATCATTTTACCAATACTTGGCATTATCTGCTTTCATCTTCTCTCAGTTACGGAATCTAACGAGGTATTTTTTCCGATTAGTTTCGTAATTTTATATTTCAGTTGTGTCATGCTGTTTGTTAAAAATTCGAGATTCTGAATACTTTTTTCACTGTTTCGATACATCACAGAGCATCTAGTGTTTGCGGTAAAGCTTTACTAACCATATCACAGAGTTATCATCTCTGCTTCTATGATTGTTTTCTAGAAGACAAGGATATTTTTGCTCTTCTTTCTCTGTTACAATAATAAGAATGATCCAACATTCCTACATTTATCATTCAGTCTTGTAGAAAAGGGCGTAAAAACGTAACATTTGCCTGAGAAGAACAAAATATTCGACTTGGAAAATGACTTCAAAGATATAATGAAAAATGTGTTGAACAGCTGCCTTCTAAGTCGTATTTAATTCATTGTTCTACTCCTGAAATGGCCACGAATGAAATGTAAGAATTCGATCGCTCTCGTCCAGCTTTTTTACCCGTGACACAACAGAGCCATTTTATCCGTGCAATTGTACCGGTAAAATAGAGAAATGTTACTCGTGCAATTGTACTGATTTCGTTTTCTTTCTTCTGTTTTCTGGCGTGCACTTGTTTTCATATATAATACTACGTAAATATCAATAGATTTTGAACGAAGCGTGTTTAATCTTGTTACTTCTCCAAGCCTTTCATCAATATGAAAAACAGAAACAATATAACCGCACTTTCACCAAAAATCTAGATATTAACATTTAGGAATTACCTCAAGCTTGCTGTGTCGTGAATTTTCTTGCCAGTTCTGTGTGATCCCTTCATATATTTGTGTGGCTTTACTATTTCCTGCAATTTCTCCCTAAACTTACACTTGTAGTGACACTCTCCTTCGAAGTGAACCTCTTCAACCCAACAGTACACTGCTGCGCGGTTAGACTCGGGATCATATGGAGTGCTCTTCCTCATGCTGATACTTTCATTCTAAAAGTGTAAAATATGAACTCATAATACTTTCCCACTGCCTTAAAATTGTTGGAAAGGAGAGCCGGGGCGGCAGTGTTTAAGATGCCAGTTAGAGCGCTAATTAGCGGAAAAGCCGGCCGGCGTGCTCGCATAGCGCCTGCCGCCCGCCCTCGAGATAAACACGCCCTTTTTCTTTTTTCTCCTTGGCTCTTCAAGCGCGCATCTAAATACGTGCCGACGGCCGAGTTAGAACATCTCGCTGCAAATTGCGAACAGAGGCCTCCAGTGCAAGCTCGAGGCTAAGGTTTTGCAGTTAAAACAAGTACGATTAAAGTCAGTGGTGCAGCTGATGGCGGGCGTGATGTATTGTTCTTTTCCGAGCGCCCGTCGCGGTCAGGGATTGGGGGTGCACGAGCGGGGCCGCGGCGGCGGGTGGGGGTGGGTGCGGGGCGAAACGGGGTGCATTGCGCGGAGGAAGTGGGAGCAGGGGTCGCCGGAAGCGGTTGCCGCGTGCGGCGGTGCCCCGTGTTCTCTTTTTTTGCGGCGGCGAACCTAAAGTTATATTTTATACGCGCTCTCGGCCGAGGCGCACTGCTGTGTTTGCCGGTTCTGCTACTAATTTCTTCCCAGGATTTCGTCCTCTGTTCATGCAGAGCGGCTACGAATGTTCACGAAACTCGCTTCCAAATCCATACCGGCGGCTTTTGAATGAGTCTCTCCGTTCCCCGGCGACTGGCGTCTATTGCAAAGCTCTTTCGGAAGGGCTGCTCTCCATCACTTCCCTCGTGGCATCCGTTTGAGCGATTCACAGCTACATTGGCGCATGGGCTTAAATGTTGACGGAAAGAGACCTGCCCTCTTTAGGCCAAGTTATCGATCCCTCAGTCCAATTTCGAATGGATTTGACCGGCTGAGTTTAGCTCAGAGTATTGCCGCTCTCTGTAGCGATTCTGGTCGGTGTCAGCAGGTTCGAGTCCCGACAGTGACGAATTTGCCACACTTGCTAAGTAGCTTCGTCGGATTCAACTGCTGTCTGGAGGAGAAGTCTAACTGCCCGCTTCTCTCATTGGTATTTTTTCATGATTTCTCCGATCAATACCACGATAATATCGCTCGCGATCTTTCCTTCGTCTCCTTGTCTTATCCTCTCCCCTTACTTACACCCAATAACACTTACATGCACTATACTACCACAGTTGTAGAGAGACCAGTCTGGAGCTTAGGCTGTGTCCGGACCGGGGCGGCGACCCCCAGGGAAAGATACCAGGAAGGGGAATTTCTCGCAGCTCGAGGTCGGCGCTGGATCTCACGATCTACCGGGGAGGAATACCGCCACCTTCAGTAATCGAAAACATTCACTCTACTAACGAGACTAATGACCATAGTAGTTGACATGCCGGAAACGTCAATCACACAAATGTGTTTGAAGGGTAAAAAATGCTACTGATTTGCTGATTCTGCTAGTAATTACCGTTGGTATTCAGGATCGAAGTGAAAGTTTTTTAGAGTTAGGACATCTAGGGTAAATTTGAACATTGTATGTTTGAAATATATTTGGTGTGAGAACATTCGAAGATGTGCAAGTACAAACACAGCAGTGCTCCTATATTGCAAAATCATATTTCCTTCGCAAATGTCTTGGGATGTTGAAATTTCTGTTTAACCCCCAACAGCATTGCCAATTTTATAGGTAAATAACTGAATGCTACAAATTCGTCGATGCAGGGTCACTAACTCATTTGTACGAAATCAAAGTGTATTGAATTGATAATCTTTTCTGCTGAGATGTGTGAATTGAAAATACGTAATTGACTTTAAAAAATTGTCTTGTATATTGTAACACGAAGATATGAAAAGGTTTTATTTTGATAATATATATTCATGTGGTTGTGTTACTGTCTGACTTTAGTAATCGAGTTCCTTTAATAATGAGATTTGCTACACCACACATTAACTTGACCCAGTTTCTTCACGATTATTTAAGAAACTTATGTGAAGCAATGGTCACGGTAGTGAACTGAAATATAACTTTCTTAGATCGGAACTATAATAGGCTACATACGACATATCACATAATAATACAGTATTCATAGGAGAGGCAGTTAGTGAAAAATGATTGGCAATCTCAGTACCCGGAAATTGACTACTCACAATACTCTCCCTCTTTTGATCTTCCTAAAGTGATATTTGCTGCAAAAATCTATTTGACGTTTTCATAGATTCACCCCTTTCTAAGCATTCTCTTATTTTGTTTTGCGTAAACTAATATTATAGTGGGGTAAACGTTTTATGACGCAAAGAGTGCACTTATTTATCACAGTTGTAATGTCTTCTCTGCGCAATTACGTGAAATATATTTCAGTAGTAGTCATTAAATGTTATTCAAATTATTTCCAAACCCTTTCTTATGTCGTAGCCGAAGAGTAAACCATCACTTCACAATAATCTTCAGTAGTTCACATCACAGAAATAAAAGTAGTTATGATGCGTCTCCAAGCGAATGAATCTACCAAATCGAAGTGACAGTTGCAGACATAATTACAGCTCATATTGAATTATTGGAATAACACTAATTCCTTTTCTCAATTGTATAAATAATTGTTTAACTTGGACAAATGGAGAGATAATGTTTTACTAATTATTGTGTATTAAGTTCTAATAGCATTAATAAAACGTTCGTTGTTAGTAATTCATTTAGTAAATTACTTGTAAGGTATAATTTAATAGCCAGTAAATTATCAATTTCAGCGGTTGAAAATGTTTCTATATTTTATGTGTAAAATAAACATTTGTGTGGAGTTTTGCTGTTAATTAAGGACTCTACAAAAACGAATAGAAAAAGGTACAGTCAACTTCAGCTATATATTCCAATAATTAATCTTGTCCTAAATTTTACCAGACTCCTCTTTACAGTATGTCTTGCATAAAATACTAAGTTTTTTCTCTAATATAACAATCGTCAGTCTCATAGAATCAAATTTCCGTTTCAGAATTTTTTCTCTTGTTTTTCGCCTCCTAACGAACGAAGTCAATACACTCTGCTCACCGTCGTTAGGTTTTTATGTACGTACTTTACAATTATGTTAATTACTCACTTTCTTAGTACAATCATCGTCATTTCACTCAAAGTGCGCTTTCCTCGAAGTTGAAAACGCAAAAGTAAGCTCACGAATCATCCTTCATGCACATTCTCCGTTCAGGACTAAATTAGTCCCGGTCGTTTTTTACACGTTTTGGGGCGAGTGTGCTCTTCGGAGAGCGACGCAGGCGCCTGCCGCCCGTCCCCGCCTTCGCCCTCTCCCGCCCCGCCCACCTCTTCCCAACTCCAGCCCGAGCCGCGCCGCGCCGCGCCGCGCCGCGCGCCAAAACTTGTCAGTGAGTGTCACGCGCCTAAGGAAGCAATTTAAGTTGAAAACACGAAAATCTACAAAGCACTGCAGAACAGAGGAACACTCCCGAAAAAATCTCCTGTGCCGCCTCCGCTACCGGCATCGACAGCGAACTTTGCCCGCCGTTGTTCTCTCAACTTTGTTACGCCCACAGAACGAGCAGTGGTGTACGTCTAATACAGATTTCTTCTACAGCGGCGTTTTGGAATTAAAAATAGTATGCATGAATTGCACGTCGTTGACATGCAAGTGGCAGCGAGTTAAAATTTTTTTAACCGATACACATTTTCAGTTCTGTTACGAAGAGAGCATACTACTTTCCACGTGCTTGCTGTACAACTTTAAGGTCGCACGTTGCAGGGGTGCGCCGGGGCATATGAAAGCGTTAGTTCACACGCATTACTAGGCAGTGCACCGTGCGTTTGTAAATTATGTTATTTCCAATATAAGTTTTGAAGTCACTGTCTAATATTCGCATTCCAAATATTTTGCATAGCATCGTTAATGGCATATTTCACATAACGGAGCTTCATCATCGTATGCACTGAAGATGGTATGCGGGAAAACAATTTCAGGGCCCAAGCCCCGGTGAGAACGGCGGCGCTCGTCAGGACGGTGGTGTTGGCGGTTCACGAGCTGCGGCTGCAGGTGAGAGAGCAGCGGGAGGGGAAAGGACTGGGATGGGGGAGCAGGGGCTGGGGAGGGGCAGAGCACGGCTGCAGCGGCAGCTACAATCCACCCCGCGGAACACACGAGTCGCGTCACGCGCTCGTCCGCCTCTGTTCCGTTGGCATTTTATGAGCGCTGGGAACGGAGGCAGTGTTCTCCCAGCAGTGACAGATGTAGAATTTCTGCTGCGCGAATAATTGATGTTATTTAGAGATTTCCATTAGCTCAGTTTTCCACGCTCGGCGTCGACATATTTCCACTGTCAGTGTCCGCAAAAGAGGACAGAACGTTTATGAATTTCTTTACGAATAATTGACTTCAGTTTTCCGTTTTATAGGGGAAAGTACTTTCAGAATATCTTTTTATAGCTCATAATTTAAAAGCTATGGATCGTAATGAACAATGAATAAAGTGGAGAACTTCACTATGCCATGTTGCAGCTAAAACAATGTGTGCGTAAACATCTAAACAATACTACATATTTTGCTATTAATATAAAAATGTTCCCAAAGAACGTGTGGTATATTTTCAATGGTAATATTGTATCAAATTGTTAGTAAATAAGATTGGAAATAAAGCTGTTCTTTTATCAGGACACTGGACGATAATCTGAACTACAGGCGCATTATTTTGCACTGTATTGCGCTGTGAAAAGTTTGATTTTTTTAAAATTTGCATAAACTTCAATTACGGTAAAACTATTTCTTCAAAAAACGACACGACCTTATTTATAGATATACTTCTTTAGAACAAATTTCGTGTAATAAAAAATATTTACCATCAAAATTGTACTTTTGCGATATTAATTTTTTGCCATTTTCGAAAGTACAGAGAGTTCCAGAAAACCTCTCCTTTTTCAGCACCGCTTTTTTACAGCCTTTTGCTACCTACAGGGTAAAAATTTAAAGGAAAAAGTTGGACCCGTTTTTTGAGAAAATGATAGTTTAAAAATTGCCTATATCACGCAAAATTATCCCAAAAGTACTCGTATTTTGGAAAAATTGTTAACAACCTATTTCAACAACATATTTGAGTAGTATTAAAACAGTATTTCAAGTTTTAACAATCAGGAAAAATCTCCACTTCAATATTGTAGATGTACGAAGACGCTAAAAAAAATTTCATCTTGCAATTTTCGATAATTCTTAGATTCCAACGAAAATGAGGCTTCGGCCACTTTTAAACCCCCTTGACGTTACACAAGGACAAAGCTTAATTAAAAATTTGAAGCCATTTTTCACAAAGTTTTGAAAATGCTGCGGCTTCATTTAAAGAACCCCCAGAAATCAAGATATCCGTTTCAAACTCGCAAGGCCTCGATTTCCTTGAGAACGATCGGAAAATATCAATTTTGGAGAAAATAGTTTGAAGATTTAGTAGTTAGTGTTGCCCACAGACCGACGGATGGACGTACGGTCGAACAGACGTTTTGTCGTCAATACATTTTTTGATTGCAAGGACCCCCAAAATGTGGGTTCTCACTTCACAAAGTGCTAGAGGAAGAAATTTACTACATATAGGAACTGAATTATTCAATTTTTTGTTACCAGGGCTCGACAATAAACGTTTTTCTGTCGATAAATCGCTGATTTCCGCCGCACGATTACAATATTATCTCTTTACTACGTATGTACTAAGGCGAGAAACCAAACACAGAGGAAGCCGTAAAAAGGCTAGAAATATTTTCAAGTTGTACATATTCTGTAGTTTTAATTACAATGACGTAGTAGGCACATGCAATGTGTTAATTACAAAAGAAGGTAACCGTAATTTTTTTTAAATGTGCTCTTTTCGAAAAATTGTTAACGACCTATTTCATTTCTTGATTTTGATTGCTTTTAACTGCTCTTAAAGCTCTAATATGATGGTTAACATATTTGGCGTTTGAACATACAACGCGAACTGCATTTTGAAAAGAATTCAGTATTATATTGCGATTGCAATCCGCTAGTGAAACTTCGCAGTCCGTTAAATCCTGTGTTCCAGTCTGGAGGGTGAAGATTTTCGAAACCAACTAAATAGTTAGGCCGAACAAAACCAATAGGCTAGAGGAGAATTCTCAATGTGAGATGTTACGTTTTCTCTATTAATGTCAAGCAGATATTGAAGTAGTACCACATCAAACAACTCTTGGAGCAACCGGAATCCTTGGTGGTCTTGGTGCTTTTTCGCTTTATGTCGTAAGAAAAAAGGAAAACGGCAATTTTTCGACAAAAAATATAATTATCTTGCCCTGGTAACTAAAAAGTGGATAAATCTTGTTCCTATATATAGTAAATTACTTCCTCTAGCACTTTCTGTAATGAGAACCCACATTTTGTGGGTCCTTGATACCGAAAAATCGATTGACGGCAAAACGTCTGTCTGCCTGTTCTTCCGTCCGTCATTCCTGTCGTTCCACCGGAAAGTCCGACTGTCTGTAGTCCCTTAAACCTTTCGGCTGATTTTCTCCCAAACTGTCATTCCTCGATCGATTTATAAAACACGAGACCCTGCGAGTTTGAAACGGATATTTTTATTTTTAAGGAAACTTTACACGAAGCCTCAATGACATTTTCAATGTTTTCTCAAAAGACTTTTTTCCTGTTTTTCTCCTTCAAATAGCATTTAAAATCTTTTAAGAGAATGACGCTGATTTCATTATGGTTTAATTCTCTGGTTTTTCAAAAAATTAAAACGTTCAAGTATTTTTTCGGCCTTTTCATGGAACTATAATATTGAAGATCAATAAAATCTGTTTTTCAAATATAGATTTCGAAATATCTTGTATAATTTATTTAAAATAATAGCTTTCGTAAAATTTTGCGTGAAATTGAGGCACGTTTTAAACAATTATTTTCTAAATAACACAGTTTCAAATTTTTTCTTTATATTTTCTCCTCATATGTATCAAAGGATGATAAAAATTGGTTTTAGTTCAATTTTCAGCTAATTCTCTGCATTTCCGAAAATAGGAGACAGTTATCATTCAAAAAGTGCAGTAGAAAGATAGAGATTTTTGGTTTAAATGAAATACGTTTCAAGAGATCAGATATTTGGATGACCTCTAATTTCGAACAGACCTTCAGTGGCTTACCATGAAGAAGACGAAGATCAGATTTTTAAAAACTGACTTTTTGTAAAAAAAAATTAGTTTTTTTCACGTAATTTCTCTTCATGTAATCTATAAAAAACATTTTATCAAATAACTCCATTTTTTTCTTTAATTTTTTCGCCAATAGAACAACGGACGCTTAAAAGAATGGCGCAGTCTCATTTTCGTGTAACTCTCTTAATTTGCGAAAATTGAAAAGTTAGAAATAATGGAGACGTTCCGTTGTAACGCCACTAGTTTTGCATGCTATTATTTTCCAATATAAACACTAACACACATCATAACAAACATGGAAATTAGAACGGATATAAGAAAGTATTTTGGATAACGAGGACAGATGAAAACTAGGATGTCTATGGATACATCACCTCTTCGACTAGAAACAAGAAAATTGTGGCAAGCAATATTGTAGGTACTTCTTATGTTCCAAAGACTTTGTAATGAAGGAAAAATAAAATATTCTTGAATTATCAAATCAAAATACTTATTGTTTGATAAGAAAGGTTTCTGTAAGTTGTTTGACATACTTTGCTCAATTAAACTTTATTTGTTTCCTTTAAGTTTCAGAACTAATTATATGGGTAACATTAGTACAACATGCAAATTTATATTTCACGACATACTTTGAAACAATTGAAGTGTTCCTCGATGTTAGCTGACTGACCTTCAAGATTTCTCTGTGATTATTGGTATTCTATCATATATTTATTGATTTGCAGTCATGCTCCCCCCGTCGCTTTGAGAAACGTTCCAACTTCGAGAAAGAATTTCATTGGCTACGAAACGTAAATTGCTTAGTCGTTCCCTTCCCGTTCCGCTCAGACTTCAAATTCGAATAGAGGTGGGTTCTTCAACTTCAACTGAACTGTCTGCTCTGGGGAAGAGAGAAGAATGCCGCAAAGAGAGATCGAAAACGAAGAAGTGGAAAAAATATCTCTGGGTTCCGGGTTGAACAGACTCTCAGATTTATGATCGTCATTATTTCTACAAATGCGAAAAGTAAAGTTAAGGCTGTTCCGCAACAAGCTCTAGCCCTGCTCCTGTGTGTGTGCGGATAGCCTCCACCGTCCACACCTCAATGAACGAAGGAAAGGTGCTCCATTAATCGTCACAACTGTCTTTGAAACGGACTTTCTCAGCTGAATGAATCTCTCTTCAGCAGTGAATTGATCTGTGTCGGAACGGAGCAGTGAATGTAGCCCGTGGGACTATTTGAGAATCGACTTACAATTACCTGTCGTAAATGGCATTGACTTATTGCTTCACAGTAGTAACGAGATGCTTTTTCGCTTTGTTGATTTTCGTCTTTCCTTATTCATTGAGTGTTTTTTGAGTAGTGAGCAGGAAATTTGAAACGTCCCATCACCACTGTCTCCAATTTGGTTCGTGGCTTCATTCCTTTTCTACAAGTTTCTTGTTACTGCTTTTTGAGACAGCTAGGGAAGATTTGTGGACTGAAGTCATGACACCAGGGACCAATGTGAAAATCCGGAGAAGCTCGGAGGTTAAGCCGAGACGAACGGCTCTCCTTGGGAGTCGGTCTCTATGGAAGCAACGTGCCTCGCTATTCCTCAACACACGCTAAAAAACAGCACGCGATTTAAACGCGAAATGTTCCACCTTGCAATCCAGACTTCATTTGTTCAAGGTGAGGATTGTGTGTGGTTCGTACAGAAGAATTGAGTTAACGCTCAATCTGAGTATGCTTCATGATCTGTTGCACGTTTGCTTCCGACACACTTGGGTTGTATATTTATTTTAGTGAGTGAAATTAAATATGTGTTATTTATATTAAACTTGTATGAGGGAATCATGAAGCGCAATGAGAAAATGAGATCTGTGCGTTCTCGACTCCTGCCAAGGGGCCTCCGAATATGCTTATGTTTGTGTGGCATTGATGCCAAAAAGTGTAACCCTAATCCTAAAGATTCATTTAATAATTCTGTGAAAATATTTATGAGAAAAATATTTTAGGTATAAAGTTTTTGCGGGAGAGGCTATATGTATACATGTTTTAAATTATTATTTTTTCACTTAATTTTTTTGTCAAGTCGGTTTTATAATTTTTAATTTACTATTCTAATTTTGATGTCATTTCATGTTTATACTCTTTAATTGTTATTGAAATTACGTTAATTTCTATTGCTTTTGTTTGACACAATATCGTCTACAATTCTGAATGGTTACATACTCTTATAATATTAGAATTAAGTAAAACAGCAGGTGACTAAACGGCGATTAAGTGAAAAGGTAATGGAATTATGTACAACCACTTTCCATTATTTTCATTTGCACTTTGTTTTTTGCGGAAATTTAAAAATTAAATCCTTTCTTACTGGACAGACAGGAGCAGATATCACTTACTAGATATATTATCTCTGTAAAATTTAACTTCATGTGCTTGTGCATGCATTAAATGTGTTCTCATTCTGCCCACGAGCTTGGAAATTCTTGTGACGAATTTATTCAATGTGAAATAATATTTACTCAAAAAAGTATGCAAAAATTCAATTTTAAAAATGGAAATTTTAGAATGCGCATTATATTTATTGTAGAAAATACTGAAATTTTGAGTCCACATGTTTGTCATATTATGTTTGTGATAGTTCTTGCAAATTATGGCTCTGTCGTCCGTATTAATTAAACTTAAAACTATGTTAAACTATAAGTACTTTACATTTCAATGTATCATTTAAAATTTAATATTATTAATAACTATTGAGAAGTCGAAATAAACCATGCAATATTCTAAAGAAAATTATTTAATGCTGTTAATGTGTTTTGAAAAATAATTTGGACGTACTTCAAGATGCTTGTAAGAAAATAATTGTTATTTCATTGCGACATTGCGTGTCTTAATTAAATTAAAGTGCTTACACAACGGCTTCTGTTCAAATATGACGAATGTGACGCAAATTGTTCTACATCGGTTTCAAGTGAATTGTATGATACTCAAGTAATTTGTACGTGCAAATTCGGCAAACAAGATGGAAAGTCTCTGTCAAATGTTAATTGAGTCGCGATTCTGTTCGAAGTGGTTTTCCATGTTTC
Source organism: Teleogryllus oceanicus (assembly GCA_964035755.1). Lineage (NCBI taxonomy): Eukaryota > Metazoa > Arthropoda > Insecta > Orthoptera > Gryllidae > Teleogryllus > Teleogryllus oceanicus. The sequence goes on along the minus strand of CAXIVR010000001.1, from coordinate 210,666,865 downwards.
CTTTCCTAAACATCACTTGACAAATGTAACAAATGAACCAAAGTGGGCGTATATTCATTTGTCAAATTTTGCACATTCTTCAGCTAAGGCGCTGATTTTGTAGGTGTTAAGGTTCCTTGTGTTTGGCCGATATTCATTAGTTTATTGATCAATGGTAATTGAAAAACTACCTGAGGTTTACCGTTGAACTTTTTCTCATTTGAGTCTGGCATAATGAAGTGCTAGTGACCCAGATTTTTCTCCTCACAAAACTTTTCGGGCAACTCGGCTCTTTTATCAGAAATCTTTTAACAATAAAACTATTCTAATAAAACATCTGTATGTTAATAAATTATACTGTTAATGATGGAAGTATTTACAGTTTTTTAGTTCACTGAGACAGTAAAGCGATTCTACATTTTTTATTTCATTGACACTATTGATGGTTTCATTGACACTATTGATGGCATCTTACAAGTCAATTATGGTTACAAATAACTCTGATGTGTCAATTTGGTTTTCCCTATTCCTGTAAGGTATATATATTCTAAATTCTTTAAATTCAGACTGATATATTGGACAACTATCCTTGCAATTCTCGACAGGAATATGTTTTAAAAATATTGTACTCTTCGCAACAATCCTTAATGCAAGAATAATATAACGTAAAAGAAAAAAGAAAAGCGTGAAACATTTTCGCGTACGTAATATTGACGCACGTGAGTTTACATTCACAGAAATAATTATGACTTTTTGATAACATTTATTTCAACATTTTGATTAAACCAGTTGTGCAGTTAGGGAAATAAATGCTTCACTACAATATAAGATTCAAAAGAATGAGTCTTCTTTTGGTATTAGTACTCAGTTTGGAACTCAATTCATATGGAAAGAAAAACTTCACAGTGAAAGTATTGCTTTTTGGGAGGTGGGAGAAGGAAATTTCCTCACTACCTTTTCGTTCAAATCATTTGGGATTACTGAACCGGTCATGACCAATAGCTGCAGGAAGATGAGAGAAGTCCTTTATCTCGTATGTCACGATAGTCTGTTCAAGGAAGATAAGGTGACACGAACGAGCGAAAGACTCGGGAAGGAAATAGGAAAATAAATTTCAACGCGCACCGGAGGCGACCAGCAACCAAGACTCCTCGCCGTTCTCCGCTGTTTCCCGCCACCCCCGCCATCCCGCCTCCTCCTGACGTCCCCACGACCTCCCGCTATTTCCCGCCATTTCCCGCCCCCGGGCAACTCCCGCCATCTCTCGCCACCCCTGCAATCCCTGCCGCTCTCCACCCCCCTGCAACTCTCACCATCTGCCTCCACACCCGTACATTCCCACCACCTCATGTCACACCCGCTTCCCAATATCCTCCATCTCCTCCCATCCCAGCCACCCCTCGTCACTCCAGTCCATCCCCTACCTCCTATCATCTTCTGCCACCCCCGTCCCTTCCGCCACCCCTGCCACCCTCCGCATCTCACAACCCCTGCCATCTCCTACCACTCTCGTCCACCGCCGTCTCTCCTCCCTCTCGCCCCCGCCACCTCCAACCCCCCCCCCCCCCACCACCCCCACCCCCCCCCCCCCCCCCTTCCGGCCGCCGCGCACCGTTAAGCGGGTAAGAGTGACGGCGCCGCTTCACAAGAAAACATATTCCCTTCATATTGAGCGCGCGCCATTTCTTTTGAGCAGAGGTGAAAATGCGTGGTGCGGCGCGGCGCGGCGCGGCGCGGCGGGCCGGCCATCTGCTGTCGCCTGCAGCCATGTGAGCGAGTGGCGACCGCGCCACCTGACGAGATCGGTATGCGAAGACACGTTTGGCGAGCGCGTGTGAAAAACTGCACGTGCGGCGTTCGGGAAGAGCACGCGCCGCTGCCGCGAGAGGAGTGAAGATCTCATATTTTCCTTTTATTAGTAGACTTAGAAGAGTGTTCTTAGACTTATAGTTCATCATTTAATACGTTTAATTTTTGGTCTGGAAGAGTCCACAAATGATTCTTCGTGAATCTTATTGCACCATGCCCTCGTCACATGGCTTCCAGTGTCATAAGATGATCCATCTTTTAATTGTAGTCCATTGCCTGCGAAGAGAAGCAATGCACGTTACAATTTCTAGTTTTATAAATATTGAACTATTTTTGTTGTAATTTTAAATGTTTCCTCTGTTATCGCTATGTGGTCATATTACATATTCATTCAGCCGAACTGAGTGAACCACTCTTCCGTTTCTCTTAATATTATCTAAGTGATTATACTAAATTCTTCTTAGTTTTATAACTTATATTACGATATTATTTCTGTTAGAAACAATTTTACTGCGCATCACTAGCTTCTTTCCTCTGAAATTCAAAAGTGAAAAAATGTACAATATCAACACACATATTTGGCAGTAATTTATATTTCATATATTAATTATATTTCATTTCATACTCGATAAAATTACCTGGGAAGCATTTGGGACTGGCCGGGCAAAAGTGTAAATACATTGAGAAATAAATATTAAATATAGATGTGTTATTAATTTAGGTATTTGTCATGTGTTTTTGGTTTAAAGACTGTTGTGGAGATTATATGTGAAATGTATTTACTCAAAGCGTGTATGAAATCAAGCGAGCGCTTGCGCATGAATCCATGTGTCCGTGTATTCGCGGGGGCGTATGTAGTATCATCGCAAACGTCAGTGCAAGTCGGTGTCTGTGTGAGAAGGTTAGGATTTCGAGCCAGAATATGCTGAAATATGGCTTGGGGCACGTAAGGTATGAAGATGAAAAAAATTGTGTGCGCATGTGTTGGCACACGAATGCTCTCGTGTCTCTCTGTGTCTGTGTGTGAGAGAGAGAGAGAGAGAGAGGGGGGGGAGAGGGAGAGAGGAGGATCTCTCTTTCGAGAGAGGAAGAGAGAGAGAGAGAGAGAGAGAGAGAGAGAGAGAGAGAGAGAGAGAGAGAGAGAGAGAGAGAGATGAATGGAGTAATGAATATATGTATGTAGAGCTAAGATTGTTGGCACTGTGATTGATAGATGTAGTGACAGTGTTGAATGATGTTTCTAAAGTATGTGTTTAGAATGTGTATGTAGGTGCGAATACATGCGCTTAGTTAAAATATTAATATTAATCCGTAATTGCAAGTGTATTTTGTTGCTGGCCTTTGGCATATTTTTTTATTTTATTGTTTATTTTATTTTTTATTTTTTTTGTTATTTTTTGTTATTATTATTATTGTTGTTGTTGTTGTTATTATTATTATTATTATTATTATTATTATTATTATTATTTGGGTATCGGACATTTCTGACCAGGTTACACGGTCGAGACCAGGTTACACAACGAGATTGCAAGTGTATTTTGTTGCTGGCCTTTCGGCATATTTTTTATTTTAGTGTATTATTTAATTGTGTATTGTATTATTATTATTGTTATTAATTTGTTTTAATATTGTTATTATTTTGTTGTTATTATTTTGTTATTATTATTGTTATTATTATTGTTATTATTATTGTTGTTGTTATTATTGTTATTATTATTATTATTGTTATTATTATTATTATTTGGGTATCGGACATTTCTGACCAGGTTACACGGTCGAGACAATATCATATTATATCCCGGAGAGGGATTAACGTGTGTCATTATGGAGATCTGCTTTCGTGGGAAAAAATATCCCGGCCACTCGTATATCAATAACATAAAAACCAAATTACTTGAAATGCTCTTTTAACTCTACTTTGACTCAGGGATTAACTGAGGAAGTCAAAACGGGCGTGTAGCGTTTTAGGAGTATTATGTTTTTTGATTCCACTTGATTTTCTAATTTCTGCAAAATTGCATTACCACTTCTTTGAATTTCATTTTACAATGGTAATATAAAGAACGCCGTGCACTGTGTACATTTTGCTCGTTGATGAGATCAGGTTACTATGTTGTTGTGTGGTTAGTCACTGGTGACGTATTATTTGCTTTTAAGAGTTTCCAACGTATTTTTAAGATTCAATACATATAGTAAATCAAATTTAAGTGACTGTTTCAGAGACGATGTATTGTTAGAAAAAGATTGTTGAAAGAAACTATTTAAATAAACGTACTGAAAACAAACAACAAAGATATTCAGGTGGATCTTCTTCTACTAATTGAGGTAATGAAAACCGCAAACCATAATCGTTGAAAATGCTGTAAAGATGAATGATTTAATAAAATATCTGTTGAAACCCAAGAGGCTACTACACAATTAGTTCTTTTGTGAAAGTTCTAAAGTGCAGATAGATATATTTCTATCTGCACAATACAGAATTACAGAACTATTTATTTTCTTGTACTTTGTGTCATTTATTTATTTTAGATTGATTTGCCTAATGGTCATTATCAATCTCAACTAATTTTTATTCATGTTTTGTAAAAGACTCTGAAACTGATATCCGTGTACTTTCATTATCTTATTTCAAACTTTTTCAGTTCCTTTTGCTTCGTAAGATGTATTGTCTTTTATTCTGTCTTTAGTCTGTTATTGTAGTAAAACAAGACTATATATAAAAAAAGGCGTTCATAAAACATATCTGGCTATCATCTCCTTAGAAAGGGCATGTTATCTTAGTATTAATTTCGCGTATTTCTTTATTAATTTGGAAAAATATATGCAATATACATTGCAATATTTCGCATCCTAAGCTTTATTGATACAACTTTTAATAGGGAGCTTGAATTCATTATATATCGTATCGTATAAAAGTGGCAGGCATGAAAATTATTTCACGCTTCATCTCAAAATAAGAAAATATCGTCAATACCTTTTTTACTGAAACTTCAACTAAGCTTTCATTTCTGTTGTTGATAATGGTAATTCGAATGTTGTATCAAGTTTGGAAGGACTCTGATAAGATGAGCCATTGAAATTATCAATTTCTCTTCTCTCAGTATCAATAGTAAGCTTGTACCTTTTCTGTTGATGATAAGTTACGGATTTGAAATGATGATACTATAAAACACACTTTTACAGACTTTGTAGAGCTTATCACTTCATAAAATACACAGCAATTGCAAAATTATTATTATTATTATTGTTGTTGTTGTTGTTGTTGTTGTTGTTGTTGTACATTTAGCACGTCCAGTGGGTCCACCACGAATATCTTTTACAGTTATAACCTACCTGCAGAGCTATTAGATGAGAGTGAGATGTTTCGATGTTGTCGAGTTTCCGTTATTTTGTTCGGCTCCATTATAAGGCAGTTACACCGGAAAGGACGCACTTCGTTTCTTTGATACGAGGGCGCTTATCCCTGCGAGAAGATGCGTGGGCGGGCGGAGACAGAGCTTCCCTGAACGGCGGCGATATGTGAGCTCGCCTCTCTCCCCACCCCGCCCTCCGTCCAGCCCCGCCCGCTAAGCCAGCCCTCCCCGCCCCGCCCCGCCCCCGCCCCGCCCCGCCCCGCCCCGTCCCGTCCCGCCCGCCCCGCCCCGTCCGTCCCGCCCCGTCCCGCCCCGTCCCGACACGCACCGCGCCCCCCCGCCCTCCCCGCCCCGCCTCGTCACCCCGTCCCGCACGCACCGCATCGCCCCGCCGCGCCCCGCCTCCCAAGCGCCCCCGCCACGCCCACCCTACCCCGCCACGCCCACCCTACCCCGCCAGGCCGCGCCGTTGAATGGACCTGACCCGGCGCGGCGCGTGGGGCCGCGCGACGCCTGTGCCGCCTGCCGCCCTGTCGCGTCTCTCGTTCGAGTCTCGAAAATTATTTCTTACTTCAATATCCGGTTTCCACCCCTGAACCGCCTCCCGTATCTCCAGAAACCAGACTCCCGGAATGGAGCGTTCAAGGAAAGGAATCATTTTCCACAGAGGGCTAGCGAAGGCGCGCGCGCTCGCCGCCTCGCGCCTGAGAGATCCGCGCGCAGCGGCGGCGGCGGCGGAGCCGGAGAGAAGAGCCGAGGACAGTGGGGGTGGCGAGGATAGGGGGAAGGGCGCCAACTAGAGCCGAGACGAGCCCCGCTCCCCGGAAGCGGCTGCCGGGAAGAAAGCCTGGAGGCCGGATTGCGGCGACGAACCAGATGGGAGGCGAGCGCCCGTGGGCAAGAGAGTTTCAAGCAGGTGCGAGATCATAGCGTTCGCCACATGTTTTACGACGAGTGATCTGACGGTAGAGAGCGAGTGTACGTTGTCAGTGTTCAGACGTTCGGGCAAATTAAATGTGATGAACATGGATCAGCCGGGTAGTTAGATCAAACATCACGACTGGAGATGTTTCCGAATTGTTGTTAAAATCATCGTTCGATTCCAGTATGTCAGAATCGGGATGCCTCTCTGATTTGCTGTGGAAATGTAATCCCTTTGATCTCAGAACCGAGTTACGATAAGTGAGAATGTCAGGCTCTGTCCTGTTGCAGCCGAAATCCAACAACTATAAGATACTTCTCGCAAACCAGAGTCACCATCTGAACAAAGGCAATTCCAGAAATAGACAGTCGTTTGATATTGATAGTTCGCGCTGAGCCGATTAAGGCAATGACGTGTCCAGGAACGGAGCAATGAGCTAGATGCATGATATGCGGACGATAGCGACGTCGGTGCTCAACGCACTTGATCAATTTTACATGCTCTTCATACTACATACGCAGTAAAGAAAATGTCTTTTAATGCTGCTGCAAAAATCCGCGATATTTCAACGGAAAAACTCGTATTGTGGGGCCATGGTATCGAAAAAGGGGATAAATCGTGTCCCTATATGTAGTAAATAATGTATATCTTCTAACTCACACAGTCAGAATTCACGTTTAGTGGATTTTTGATACCGAAAAATTCGTTAACAGTAAAACGTCTGAGTTCATTGATCTGCGATCAACGCCGGCGCCTAAAACCGTATTGACGATTTTCTTGAAAGTTGATATTCCCCGATTGTTGTAGTCGAAATCGAGGCTCTGCAAGTTTGAAACGTATGTTTTGATATTTGGGGATACATTTCATAAGCCATTATATCTTCAAAATGTTCTCAAAAATGGCCCCAAACCTTTTGATTCATTTTTTTCTCTGATAGGATAAACGACACTTGAAAGTTTCAGGTCCTATTTTCGTTACAATCATTGAATTTTCGAAAACTGCAAAAAGTTCAAAATTTTTTCGGCATCTTCCTATTACTACGAGATTGAAGATATAGATTTTTATAATGAAATCTGTTTTGGGAAGATCGGTTTTGAAATAAGGTCATGAACAATTTTTCGAAAATACGAGTAATTTTTTGTGATGTTGCGTGAAATATGGCCAATTAAAAAATATTTTTTCAAAAACTGCTCCAATTTTTTATTTTAAATATTGCCTTCGAATAGAGCAAAGGATTATAAAAAATGTCCACATGTCTCATTTTTAGCGAACTTTATTTTCGAAAACCGTAAAAATCTTAACATTGAAAAACGACAATATTGATCATAGGGTTTTTTTCTTATTGAAATCTGATCTAAAGAAATAGATCTTTAAATAAGATCACAAACAATTCTTGAAAATTATTAGTAGTCTTTGCGCCATTTTTGTGAGAAATGAAGGCAATTTATGAAAGAAATTCTCAAAAATGACTCCATTAAAAAAATCCTGAAGTAAAGTAAAGTTCATTGATCTTTGAATTTTCGAAAATTAAAAAGTTATAAGTACTTCGAGAAAGTATGTGCTGTTGAACACCAGTAGTTATCATTCCTTGAAGCCGATCCCACCTTATACCAGGAGTAGCAAATGGTACGATAAATAAGTGATAAGTGACAGCTTTAGAAATGGGGAAGCAAGAGTGGAAAACGGACAATCCTGAAATTATACGAATTCGTTTTGTCCACCAGAATTCCGCAAGGAGTTGCAGGGATTTGTGTTCTCGCCCTCGGATCGCTCACGGTAGTAAGCCACGGTAAGTGATAGCGGATGGAGGTGGGCAGTGCGAGGCAAGAGAACCGCGGAGTGCGTATGCAGTGGGTAGAGGGAACGCTAGGGGGGGGGGGCGACTGAAGAGCAAGTCGTCGAGCGCGCGGCAGGAGGAGTGAGGGTGGCAGGCGGGGGAGGCAACGGGCAAGGCACCAGGCGGTAAGAAAGTGGACGGAAGGGATGAAAGAGATCCAATGGAATCCATTTGAAATGAAGCAGATACAATTAGTGAATAGAAATCATATTTATTGATTCTCTGTGAAATTTTATTATTCAATCGATTCCTCTTTTGCTAGAGTCAAGGAATGTCCAAAGTATAAAATAAAATATTTATATAATTATTAAAACAGTAATAAAATTTTTAAATTAAAAATGAAATGTATAAATTAAAAGTTATAAATATTAGGTCTTTATGTACCACGAAAATGAACAAGTTGAATTTAGATTTGTATGTTTAAATCTTTTTAAACATACAAATCTGAATTCAACTTGTTCATTTTCGTTATGGAATATTACAACAAATAAGATGCTACATCCTACTAGAGGCTCCCCCGTATTCTTCTTAACGGTTTCTATCTAAAATCAGTAGCGGCTCGTAGTATCGTGAATTGGAAGAGCAAACACTCTACAAAAACTAGCAAAAATCTCATACATACGGCAACAAATATCTTCAGCTGAGCTTTTTCAATGCTATGTTGCAAATAAAGAAAAACATAAGTTTGTCTGAGTACTTAAACCATCGTTCTTCCTATTAGTAGAGAAACACGTTTCCACCACCAGTAGTGACATTGCAACGGGAAAAACTCTTACAAAAAAGAAACAAAATAACTACACTATAAAACGTTTAAGATTTCAAGAATTATTATAATAGATTATTTGAAGATTGTATCTACGGATGTATTAAATTATTAAATTTACCTTTAATGTGAATTGGAGCATTCCAGATATTCCAAAATCATTACATATGTTTTACAACTCTAACATGAGTTTAATTATCATGGCGCTCATTTATTGTAATGTAGTTGCAGTGCGTTCTATACCGCACCAATAAATTTAAAATAAAAATTTTGAACCGTGTGTAAGAAAATTTTTAAAATGGCCTAGGTCCTTAATGAGAAGTACCTTCCAAAATTAAAACATCCATTTTAAATTCGCAGAATCTAGAGTTCGGACAGATCGATCGAAGAATAACTTGGTATTAAATCCTGTGTACAGTTTGGACGCTAGTGTTATTCAGAGATGCACAGACTGACGAATGGTGTGACATTTTTGAAAAAAAATGAATTTCCGTCACAATCTCGGCATCGATTTTTTGCAGTGTCACATGAGCTTCGTTATCGTACGTATATACTAAGCATATGCTAGTAAACGACGAAGTAATTTTTTTTATCTATGATTGCAGCATGAGCTAGTGGAAAATATTTTTTTCGTAAGTATTAAATTTTAAGAATTTGTTCTCCGGAAACCATTAGGTACGGCTGAGGAAAACCGTCTGAAGGGAGAAAACCTGCCGTCAGAAGACAAGTACATGCTAATCAACGAAACTCTTTCTAAACTACTTATTTATTTCCTGGAGCCGGCGTCTCGTACTCTCCTTCCAGTCTTTAGCCTCCTCAGCAGCTGAAATGAAACAGCGCAGTGAATGATCGCCTGCGCCGTCGACTCCGCACTTGCTTCTCAGACACTCTCTCCCATTTGCCCCTTAATATGCTCATTTTATTGTTTAATGATTTACTTATTTGTTGTGCATCAACTGATGTCACTTCAGCGCCTCTGACTGGGTGGTCCTAGTTTCGAGTCCTGACGCCGCGGCGGCAGGCGAATGCCGGAGCAGTACCCTACCAAACGGGCCACGGACCTCGCGCGATCTGTCCTTCCTCTTTCTTGTCCTGTCCTCACCCCTTACACACACATACTTACACTAACATGCACTACACTACCACATATTCCGGGAGACCGGTCGGGAGCTTAAAGCTTGCCCGGCTGGAGTGGTGCCCTGCTGGTGGGAGAGTCCTGGTTAGGGGGAAACCCCACTAGCCGACGGTAGGTCAGCGCCGGATCTCGCCATCCAGCGGGGGATGATCACCGCTATCTGCCGAGAAAAACATGCACTACACTAACGAGACTAATGACCAAAGCAGTTAACGCACCCGGAAACACGAAAAAAGCAATCAATCAATCAAACTTATTTGTTGATTGATTTTATTTATTTATTTATAATTAAATGTATTTATAATTATTAATTTAAATTTTAGAATTACCTATTCCTTAATAACTTATTTACTTATAAACATTTTAACATATTTATTGTTTACTTATTTATTTTCTTCCCAGTGTAGGCTCCTCTCATACTACTATTCATTATTTCAGAACCGCGAATGCAGGGGAATTGGTAAACAGAGAAGGCAAGGTAGGGGAGAGAATACCAGGTAGGGTACAGTGGGGGAAGGAATGCAGAAATGGGGATGAAGCGACGTTCGCTTCAATGTAGGGGGAGTCGGGGCGGGGTGGGGCGGGAGGAATGAGATGGGTTGGGGGCCGGCGGACGGTTGGCGAAGAGAAGGCGCTGTCCGCGAGAAAGAACGAGTCGTTTCCAGGATTCCTGGTGTGGAAGCGCATGTTTGCGCGAAGCAAATTTCTTTTTATGATCCGATATCGATTGCTATCGCCACCTCTCTCCTCGGCGACGAGAACTAATTAATCGAAATATCTTGATAAAAAAGTCCTCCTTGGTGCTACGCGATGAGACGCTTCGCAAATAAAGTTTATTGGATGATCTCTGCTTGAGCTCTTGCTCGCCAATTCTGTTATGAGTTTTCATTCAGAGGCATCGAAATTGAAAATTCCAACGCTGTGAAAAATTTACTCTGCTTTAGTGATTCTATTGTAAATCTAGTTGAAATACGTTATTTATTGGCCCTGCTAGCGGGGATTATAACGAGGGACAGCAGGCACCTGGATTTAAATGATCGCGAATTCGAATCCAACGGGGGACCGAGTATTGGCTCAAAAGATTACTGATACATTACTTGGAAAGTGATGTATTATAGTTCTTATAGAACTGTTGGTATAAAGAATTCTAGTAAAATAACTATAAACACTAAAATCGTCAGTTATTTTCACATTTCATATTTTTCTCGTGTAGTTTTCGTATATACACAACAAAAAGATTGTGAACAATTCCGTAGTAGTAGTAGTGGTTTCAGAACATCTTTAGAAAGGGTTCGGTCCTGCAATTGAATTTCCAGGAATGTCGGAATAAGCAGACTTCCCGAAGGCTGGAGTAGATTAGCAGCATTGCATTTTCTGAGAAACATCCATGACTAATCCTATTGCTCGTACGGGAGCTCGTGTTTCGTGCTCCACGGAGCGCAACTCGTTGCAACGATTCGCCGTCGCGACGAACGCGACATCCCGAAGGTCTGCCTACCGTGCGCCTAGTTCTGCGAAAAACAAACGAGCTCGCTATGTTTGCATTTAACACTAAAAATACGTTCAGAACGTTACATCACATCTTGTATTGTTGTGAGTAAAACATAAAAATAACGTAATAATTATGTTCCAAGATCTGCCGAGTCCAGATCTCCAAAGGTATTCCGATTACTCATATTGTTCCGTTTCCTAATAAGATTATAATTACTATCGGATTTATTTAAAAAATATCAATCAAAATTACCTGTAAATTCGCTAATTTCCTAGTAGATACGACTGTAAATAAATGAAAAACTATCCACAAAGTGCCATAGCAAAAATATTTGCTGTAGGATAATCAGGAAAATCACCATAATCTTGTATGCTCCATCCAAATTATCCAGTAACCGGATTACTGCAACTCGCCATTTTACAACTACTGTTTGGAAAGTTATTTTCACCTGTGAAAAATGTGCAACTCTTATTCATTGTTCAACTTATAAACAGAAAGGTTAATTAACACAAGTATTCAGAGACGAATCAACATAATCAGTCAAAATCGACCTAATAAGCAGTTGAATTATTTTACTGGTGGCGTTGATTCGCACATGGCTGTGTCATAACACGAATCTACTAGCCGGGATATGCGAAGGAATAAATCTAATAATTTAACAGTTTTCTAATACTGAAATTTGAAGGGAAAATAATGAATACATGGAAACATGTTCAATTTAAAGAGAATAACTAATATATGGAAAAGTGAAATAATGAAAAGGTATAATTAGGAAACAATTAGATATAAAAGAATCTGTTATTAACACGATGAAGAACATACATTAATAAACTCAAAGTACATTCCAAGTTCAGATTACAGAAGGACACATATATAATACACCTTCAAAGTCGAGTGTTGCATACCTCAATCATCTTTCGTCTCTTACCCACTGCTGCTTTTGAGCAGTACGCCGTAATGACAAAACACGAAGAACATGTGCAAGCAGCCAAATGCGCCTTGTAGTCCTAGTTAAATATTTCGTTTCAGCCAAGTGCCAAATGATGCCAAAGCAGAGTTCCAAAGTACACGTAGTAATTGCATGTAAATGACGTGGATAATTCGTATCTATGTGCATTAATGAGGCGAAAACGAGTCACAAGTTCAATGCAGAACAAGATAGCAAGTACCTAATTGTGATAACTAAAATCGGTGTCAGCTGTAAAAGTTGTAGAGACTATACAACGTCGCATTATAGACACCACATAATGAACAAGTTGTAAAACCTGTAAAGAAACGGTTATAAACGCGTTGAACGTGAAGCATGCACTTAAATTCATTCGTGTAATGAACATCTGCTGCCTAGAGTGTCAGCTGGCTGACCCCCTGACGTCAACAACTTTTTTTGTAAAGCTTGTGTCGCGGTGCAGATTACACTGTGCACTGGTGAATAAGAGGTTAAGGTATGCACACATTGCACTTCACGGAGAGATTGACGGATTAGAGATAATGCTTTATTCAACAGAGATACTCCCTTAACACGGGACGTTTTCTTTAAAGGGATTGGATAAAGCAATAGAAATGGGCATGATTGTCAAACAAATCTAAGGCAATGACGGGTGAGACCCTCAACAACTGTGATGTGGACCAATGTGACAAAAATAAAAAGGTGACATTTCGGGATTAGAAATATGTTCTAACATTGAACCCAATCGCAAATGCAAACCAATGTGTATACAATCTCCGTGGTTTTGCCGCACCCTCTTCCAACCTGTCATCTATAAGCGCTTAAAAGACCTCGTCAAGCGCCTACAGGTCCATTTCGCAGTACTTACCAGGGGACGTTAACAGTGAACAGACCCCACGCACAACCCGCATATCATTTAGGACTATATCGGTATTGTACCATTGTAGCCCATGGCCCTATTTGCTTATACTATTTTCCGGATGCTAATTCCTATCAGACCAAGAAATTGTGGAAGGATTAGGGTATAGAGGTATGATAACTCTATACCCTAATCCTTCCACAATTCTATTCACAATCCTTCCACTATATTAATGGCGGATTACTCCTTAAGAAGCGCTCAACGCTCGACCAGGAGCGAAGAGACGCGTTGCGTCAATAAGGTCAGAGTAAAGACGCAAGGAATTAAAAAACACACAAAAAAACACTGTAACAAAATTACAGCTGTTATTCAAACAGTATAATATCTTCCCACCTTCACTGTGCTTGTTCACTCAGTATTTACAAAAAAGGTTTATAGAGTTCGTTTGTAAATTGCGTCAGAGTGTGAAGAACGATTTTTCTCATGAAAACAACGAAGCTTCTATACTGTTATCTTTTAAGTATGTTTAATCTCTTAGAATAAAAATATACCTGTACTTTTCTTAGAACCAATGTGGACCTTACACCGTGTTCCTGAAGGTGGAGGTTCCGAGGCGCAATATCAACTAATGTTGAAGCAGCACACGAAATCGTCACCATGGCAACGGATCCTCCTCACCTTTCCTGTTTCTCTCCGCTTGTGGCATTCCTTATGACTACGAATTACACGACCCAAGGTGTATAGAAATAACTTCATTTTCGGTTTAACAGAGGACGAAGATGGGGGACGAACTGCAATTCTGAGAGGTCGGAAGATCACTTCTACTCATTACAAAATATGCTTCCAGGCAGTTCTTAAATCTAATTAATTAAACCGAAATTGATATTTCGTGTCGTGCTACTTAATTAATTAAAATACCTTTTGATAATTAAAATATAAATAGTGGCTTGCAGCAGCAAAAAATATTATTTCCAAAACGTATTTCTTTCTTACTACAGTTCATTATATACAAAGAATATAAAAGTTTCTGTCCGGAAACGCAACACTTAAATAGTAAATATTTAATAGTAGGTGGCCTCTTCCTTGGATCCTTACTGTCTCATGACGCCAGCTGTGTCCTAAGGACGCCCTGAATATTAGAATATGAGAATTCTGTCGGATTGCAGTGTATGGGATTGGGCGGGAAAAGAAATCAAATATTGGAAATTTTCAGTATAATTCAAACTGTTTCATTTTGTATTTTCCCGAGTTTACGGGATATAATAAAACCATAGACACTTCTCACATGACCAGAGACTGCTTAGTTTTCTTTCTATTTCTGCGCGCTTTGGAAATTAGTAATGTATATAATGGAAATTGCTATTTCATCACTTCAAACCTGTCAACGTTTCTAAACCGGATAAAATTACCCTCCTCTGACACTTTTGTGGTACTTCATAAAATATGTCAATAAACTCTGCAACGATATTCATGTTAAGCAGTCTTTAGAGGCGTAGAGTGAGGAAGGATAACAAGAACCATTAAGAAACTTTGTCATTCAGGATCAGTTAGTCTGATTTTGTGGTTTCCTTTGCTATATTCGAGCAATAACAGCACTGATCCCCGAAAGATAAGGATAAAAGGCAATGACATTATGGCAAAATGACTACGTTCAAGGAGGAAGGTTTGGAACATTATTACGAGAGTAACACAATTAAACGAAAAAAGTAAAGTATCTCGGTAAAAGAAGAGATTATGTGGAAGTTTTACTTTTGGCTAAAAAACCTGGTGCCACTCTCTTCAATTTGTGGTTGTTATAAGTCGCTTAATATCACCCTTTCTCTTTTATTTCTTATTCAAATTATAAGGACTTCGTGGTCCCATAGGGTAATTTACTGATTGAAACAGCACTGTTCGACGGTATGATGTGTAATTTCATATGGGTGTGCATGGTATAGAAAGAAACTTTTAACTGAATAGTAACTTAGTCGTACTTGATATGAAGTCGAAAACTGTACCCTTAACTGTTTTGTTGCACCCAATGTTTCACTGTTACAAATCAATACGGTGTAACTTTGATATGTTTAAACGACTGCAAATGTGTAACATTATTTCTGATACAAATTGAACTATATAAAACAATATTATTTCTTAATCTGATATAAATCTCATGTACGTTCTGCAAACACATTACTGTATACCATTGTCAGTTATTCTATTTGTACAATGTAATGTCTCAGACTTTTGTAGTTTTTATACAAAATAATTAATCAGTGAAGCAAGAAAGTCTACAGATTTTCTGCGACTACACCGATATTAGGCTAGGGCTCTATCTGAGCTGCAGCATCATGAGGAAAATTTCATTTTTAATGTAGTTTAATTAGATGAGAATCTTTAGATGCTACATTCTGCTAGTTTATCGTTAATTATCAAATTATCTTGAAAACTTGAAAATACGTAACGATTTTTGATAAATAAGTCCAATAAATGAGAATTGTTTAGTAAACGGAAAAACATTTTTTCATAAAGTTGTTGTTCTAATTCTAAATTTCTGAATGCGAGTATTTTAAGGTTATTAAATTCCACGAATCACTATCATCTTATTCCTTACGAACCGTCTTATAGGTTAAATAAGACGGTTAAATAAGTAAATTTAGAAAACACTTGAAGGAATTCTACAAAATGACGGCGTCGCTCGCCAAATTGCTTTACTACTCTCCGTGAAGTCACGAAGATTAAGTAACTCGAGATCCCGCGAGTTCCTGGGTGTGTGACCCTCTGGAACCCCTGGGGATCTAACCGCGCGGAACCCCTAACCGAAGAGATAAAAGATAATGACTAACTACGACTGACATCACTGTCGAGGTTAAAGGTCCATTGCTCTATAGTTCCGTTCGACATCATTAAAGGACTTACAGAACGTTATTATAAAGAACGTAACAGAAATTTAAAAAAGTATGAAATTGTAGAGTTCCCAAGAATGAAAAATAATAATAATAATAATAATAATAATAATAATAATAATAATAATAATAAATTTTTAATTTTAGAAACAAATCAAGGTGATGAGTATATTGAAGTAGAAGGAACGTAAAAACATGACAACTCAATGTACTACATTAGTAAAAGAAATGAATTCCTCGCAAAGTTCAGCTTAAGTACCGTGCTCATGGCTGAAGGTAAACGATGTATAAGATTTACGTCTTTCCATTCCTTTCCCTTGATACCATTTCAATTCTAAGCAGCTGACCCCAGTGGTTGTGATCTTCCACTGCAGTGTCTTTAACGTGCCCTATATGGATGATTGTTGAGAAGATCGAGTGGGTTGAATTATAATTGGAGATGCTTCAAGTGGAATATGTGATCAATTCCGCCGCCACAAATTCATGATGGAGTCCTAGAGTTCGAGTCTCGATTCGACTCCTAGCTACTTTTCTGAGTCGAATTCAATCACCGTCTAGAGAAGAATTCTATAGTGGCCAGCTGCTCATGCAGTTGGTTTTGCGAGTTTTCTCCGATCAATATCTGGTGAATGCCGGAGCATTACCCCAAGAAACGGACGTTTGTGGCCGATGCCTGGTTAGGGAAAATCTCCACAAGGTGACGTAGGTCGGCGCCGGATCTCGACATCCAGCGGGGGAAGACCACTGCTAACTCCCGCGATTCGACTTATACTACACTTAAGGGACATGATATTAACAGTTTACGCGCTCGGAATCACTAACCAATCAACCCAAGAAACGGGCCACGGTCTGCGCGCGATCTTTCCTTCCTCGACTTATCAGTTTATCTTCTCTTGCACATACGTTCATACTTAGAAGCACTAAAATAACACACATGTCAGGAAATCATTTTGGAGCTTAGAGCTTCCCTGGCTGGTGCGGTACTCCACTGGCGGAGATAACTGAAGGGTAAATCCGCAACCTGCGGTGGTCAGCGCCGGATCTCTCGCTCCACCGTCACCTCTACCTCCAGCGGTACAACGTTCACTAAACTTACGAGACTAATGATCCATGTAGTTGATGCGCCCGGAATCAATAAATGCACGTAGGGATGAGAGAATTAAGTAACTCGAGACACTGTGGGTTTCTGGGTGGGTGACCGTCTGGAACCCACAACCTTCGGCACCGCGTATGCAGACGGTGCTCCAAAAGCCGTTCTGCGTCCGCTTCTGTGTCGCCGAGACAGGCAAGAATATGTAATATAATATTCGCAAAAACGTAAGATCAAATAATGTAGTATCAAAATCAATAGATGAATGTCTAAGATTGTGGACACGTTCTACATAGCAATTTCAAGTGAAGAAAGACCGAATATTTCGCCTTTAATTATTTCTTGTAATTGCGAATCAGTAGTTTTTGTCAAAAATGACTTGCTTAAGGGCGGTAATATATTTTCAGAAAACGCCAATGTCTATAACTATAAGACTCGACGTAGTAATCATATCCATCAGTGCCAACAGCTCATTACAAAAACTTTCACATACAATACATGTACATTATTTTACAACACTTTGCCAGATGACATTAAACGATTAAATTCGATAGAAGCGTTTAAATCCCAAGTGAAATTGTTTCTGCTGCATAACTGTTTCTATACAAGTAGAGTCTATACTGAGCATCAAAAAGAAAGTAACATTAATTTTAACTGTGATATTTAATGTATTATTTACCATTTGGACTCCAAAATTCTAAACAACCTGTAACAAGTATTGTACCGCAGCCTCTGGGTCAATGGCCTCCATCTCGATCAGGATTTCGCCAAGTTTCCCTGATCCTTTGAGTAAATGTCGAGATGGCCCCTTGTTTTTCTTCTGGACATAAATGTAACTTCATTATGTGTGCACGTCTACTAGAATTCAATGGGAAATATAGTTATTCAAATTATCGTTCTCCATGTTGTCATGGTAGGGAGTATTATTCCTTACAAGGACATGATGAGGGATAAGAGCCCAAATTTATTGCTGTTTACCCTTGAAAAAGATTTTATTACATCTGAGCGAATACTTCTGTTAACAATCCCTGAAAAAAAACGCTCATTTTTTCTGAATTCAAAATTCAATTAGTATATGGCGTAGGAATGGTATCACAGAATTTTGAAAACTTGCAGACTTCACTTCTCCCAATAGCACGTCACACACAGTTTTTAATTGTTTTTGACGTAAAATAAATCAAATAAAAATATAAAATAAATTGCATAGGTAAAGTTTCTTTTTTGGCATGTAAATAGTTATGCTCGAATGTTATCTTGCAACGGTTTGTAGAAACTAGGATATGTAGAATATTCTAGTTTCTTCATGGGTCGCTGTCCAAGGAGGAAACGTTATTAATTTTTAGAGTGGGCTATCTAAGTAAAAAGTTTATATGAATATGTGTCCTGTTTCGAAGGGTTTGCGAGGTAAAGCTAAATGACTGTATCGTATTACTTATGCAGTATTTTGAGGGGTTTTCGACATGGAACTCACTATCTGCAATGACAGTTGATATAATTTTTTCAACTGTCATATGTGGTTGCTTTTGCGTGCTACAAAAATATTTCGAAAATTCTGCCGTGAACATCAGTGCACTTGTCAACTTTTTTAAAGTCATACCATGGTTGTTATTGAAAGAAAGAAAGCAAGGGAAACTACCGATCAGATTATCCGACTGCTAGAATGTTCCTCGAGACAGTGTCTAAATTCCACCTAGTTATGTAGCTAGTGTCGAAAATTCGCCACAGCCTTGCCTTATGACTCTAGGACCTTATGATTAAAGATGCAGCAGAGGAAAATAATGTTTCCACTGAACCATCGCAGCTGTTGTAAAAACGTTTACGAATTACGTTTACTTCTTTTGAAAATTGCAACGTAATAAAAGATAAATCATTTTCTAGTATTGCGTAGAATTATGCGTAGAGAATGTAAGTAATCACTCACAAGAACAATTGCCATAAGGTTTGTGTGTAGGTATTAAACATTTTTCACTGATGTACCTGTATGCGGAGCGGTTTGCAGCATAAGCAAGGCTTTTCTATATTTGACACACGAAGTCAATATGTCTCTTGGCATTTTCATACTCCTACAAAAATATTACCCAGAACTGAAGGGAAAGAGAAAATTGCATTCACTTTAGGCTGCGGCGCTTTAAAAATTAGTATGATTTGGAAATTGAATTCCGTCCTAAATCGGGTGAACGGAGGGAGGCAATCCAAGGGTGCAAGACAGAGAAAACAGAGACCGAGAGAGAAGGAAGAGAGTGAGAAGAGAACGGAAAGGAGGGCAAGAGATCAAGAGGTAGCGCCGCGAGGGGGCTCGGAGCGCTTGCTCAGATGTGCGCTGAGTCGGGAGGAGAGGAGGCGGTGCGGGAGGGAAGCGGGGGGGGGTGGGGGGGTTGGAGCCGTGGCGGGAAGGAGGGTCGGAGCAAGGAGGAACAAGGGGAAGCAGAGGGGGAAGGCGAAAGGGGGACGTGGCGGGGAGAAGCTAGATGGGTCGAGGAAGAGCGTGACTGGGCGAGGAGCAGGGCCGTGGAAGAGCGCATGTTTGATTGATTGTTTGATTGATCGATGATTGATTGTTTGTGACTCCGGGCGCGTGAACTACAGAGGTCATTCGTCTCGTAAGTGTAGTGCATGATTATTCATGGGGAAGTGGCGGTGATCTTCCCCCGCTGGATGGCAAGATCCGGCGCCGATCTTCTGTCGACCAACGATATTTTCCCCAACCATGTATCTCCCATCAGCGGGGCACCGCCTCAGCCGGGACAATCTCTAAGACCACGAGTGGTCTCCCGGCCTGTGGTAGTGTAGTACATGTTAGTGTGTGTGTGTGTGTGTTTGTGTGTGTGTGTGTGTGTAAGGGGTGAGGACAAGTCAAGGAAGAGGAAGGAATGATCGCGCGCGGTCTGTGGCCCGGTTGTTAGGGTACTGCTCCGGCATTCGCCTGGTGTTGATAGGAGAAAACTTGGAAAATATCAAATATCAGAGTAGCCGACCACTAACATTCTCCTAACTACCGATCAGAGCAGCCGGCTGCTAGAATTCTCCTCCAGGCAGTGACTGAATTCAACCTAGCTGAAAAGCTAGTGTCAAAAATCCTGCCGCCGTCGAGACTGGAACCTAGGACCTCCCGGTCAGAGGCACTGCAGTGACATCAGTTAATGCACTGAACCCCGGACTGTAGATGTGCGGACCATGGCGGAGAAGAGCGTGTAAGAATCTTGGAAAAGAGTTAGGGGGGCGGGAAGGAGCGAGGTGGAGCAGCGAATGCCGGAAGGAGTGGAATGGAGAGGTGTGGACGGGGATTGAGAAGAGCGGCTAGGCATGTAGAAAAGGGAGTTAGGAGGAGTGGGGCGGGCGACGAGGAATGTAGAAATGGAGTTCGGAAAGGCGGGGAGGGAGCGACCGGGCTGAGAATCGGAATAGAGAAGAGCAAGAAAGGGCGGAGGATAATTGGCGGGTGAGGGTGAAACGGGGGGGAGGCGGGAGGGGCGGGGGGGCGGGCAGTCTTGCGCCAGCGGCGGGAAAGGGCAGAGCAGGCGGCCGGGCTGCCCCGCCGGCCTCGTTGGGATTCGGATCAACGAGCAGGCAATAAAGTGAGAAGCAAGCTCTCCGCGACTGACAGATGCGCGCTAATCGGGGCGCAGTTTATTGGCATGTCGTTCGTCTCCCGGCGCGGGGCCTCCTCACGGTGGGATATTGGCGGGCGCCATGAAGAAGGAAGAAACGCTTCACGCCGCCATGTCATCGTCCACTTCGTACTCGGCAGGACGACTGGCATATAAATTGTGAGATTTGTGCGGACAATTGCACGACCGAATGCTTCCGTCCCTCTTTGGCATTATTAAATAAAACATTCATGTAAGAAACCAGTCCTAGTTAATTAAATTTCGGATGTTTCGTTGACGTGCTATTCTTAGTATATATCTTTATTTAATAATACACTGATTGTTCAATACCAGTTTAAAAATGTGTGACCATTTTACCCTTAATGCCGTATTCAAATTTGCATTAGTTTGTATCGTTATGTGCTAAAATGATTATATTAGTATTAGATGATCTACGGGAGGAATTGAACGTATGCAAAAATTGCTCGTTTGTAAATGTTTACAATTATGATTATGCAATGACGTACCAATATTTTGGAGTGATTGTTATAACATATTCAGCAAAAATTATGCTAAATAGCTATGTTATGTTAATGACTAATCTTCAAAGATCACAAATAAATAATTTTCCACAATTTGGGAATTATTTTCCCTTTTAGCAGATTTTTCTGAAGTGTGTTCTCTCATCTAAATCTCTCATTATGTGGAATATGTTCTTTTTGTGTTGCTACAATGAGAGTAGTAAATTTGATCAGTTAATCGATATTCTTCGATTTCTTTATAAACTGTTTGTAGTAATGTAGAACATTGATGAAATATTACTTGAATTTCTTGCTGGATTGTGATGTAATTATATAATTAATATTTTAATATTACATTTTAATATCACATTATGAAATAATGTAAACGTAAGTTGAGAATTTGTAGTTTTTCGATATTGAATTGTTTCTTATGGGATTAATGTTAATATTTTATTATATTGTAGTTTTAGAAACGAACATGCTCGAAAGTGAAGGGTTTCCTTGGGCAAATAGGTGACGGTATTTCCTTGGAAAGACTCGCCCATTTTCTTGACCGTGTCTTGGCGACTTCTTCTTCGGTTGCCATGGCGAGAGGTTGCCAGAGCGTGGGAGGTTCCTCCTCTTCCGCCCCCCCCCCGCTGTGTTCCGCACTGGAGAGCACAACTCGGGTCTTTGATATTTCAACGGAGATCATTTCTTTGTGGGCTTCAGAAGACGCAGCAGCGATTTTTCGACGCCGTGGCTGCCCCGGTGTTTCTGTCGAACTGCGGAGAAGCGTAAAGAACACTAGACGGCCCTGCGTTTCGAGTTTATGCAACTCGTTAGCGAAATTGTAGGTTGTAAACCTGCTCGTTTTACTTAAATTTATTGAGAAAATTGTATCGAGAACGTTCATCGAAATTGTCAACAGGTGTTCCAAGAAAATGTTTGCGAGATTTTTCTCTGCGGTTTTTAAAGAACGACGATATTTTTTTCAATGTAATTCATATAACTTGGGAGAGCACAATCACCTTCCGTTCGAATGTTTATTTTCAGTGTATTGCAGAAAATAAAGGAATATTAATGTATATTCTGATTTCGGGTTTCGAGTTAAAACATTTCTGTCCTATTCATTTGTAATGTACGGCGTTAGAATTATATTATCTCAAAATTAAAACCCAAAATGAATATTTTTCGTTTATTTTGATTATATTGTGCTCGTTTATAAGAACTCTTAAGTATTTTGCATTTGTCAATTATGGGGGAACGGCAGGTAATATTGTAACAATATTCGCATCACATTCTAAAATTAATGTCAACATTTTCTGTTGTTCAGTTAAACATTTTTTTCAGACATGTATCCCTTACTTGTTCCTCATAATTACACGTTACCAAACAAGCTAACAGATTATTAACTAAAATCTAAGTCAGTGTTGCTAAAACAGCACGTACTTTCTCGCCCGTATTTTCTCGCAAAATTACGGGAAAAGTACTCAGATTTTGAAATATGGTCTTGTACAATTTTTATAAAATTTATCTTTATGGAACAGATTTCATAAAGGAAAAAAAACATTTTTATTATTTTAGTTATAGGAATACAGTTTCTGTACAGAAACCTCAAGATTCTTAACTAGAATTATAAAAGCCGAAAGTCGCGCGTACGTTTTCTGCACGAACCGCCAGAAGTCACCGCTAGGGGCCCTAACGAGAAACAAGTGAATTCAGCCCTTCGAGTACTTTTAGTGGTGGTATTTCTGTGCATGCGTTCAGGCTGTGATGTTCATTTAGTATTAATTAACCATGAAGAGCATAGAGAATCAAAACAGAAAGGCAGAAATTGAAGAAAAAATTGTATCACAATATCTCATTTTACACAATCATACCTTGACACATCTAACCACAAAATCGAAATGGCCGATTACCGTGAATGAACGATTCTGCCGCTAGAGGCGCTTGATTCAAACTCTAGATTTTCTGCATGAAAAATTATGAACATATTCATGCAGAAAACGCGCAGTCTGGACTGCACGATTTCTGTACGTCCAATCTACACGAAAACTGTACCGTGTATACCTGGCTGAATACTCAAAGATAATAAAGCAATTGAAAGGCTTTCAAAAGAAACTCCTCGTTGAGCCTCTGTCCGCTGCGTGGCCGTCGCCGCCCGGCGACACCGCGGCTTCCGGCGAGGTGTCATTAGCAGAGACTGAGCCCCTTCACCCGGGCACGCGGTCGCCATTTACACCCCCTCACTACCTGCCTCCGGCCGCCAAATGCATACAAACGTTTCCCAGAAATCGGTACTTGCCAATACAGCGCTATACTAAGGCATCTCGCCGACAAAGAAACATACATCTGCAAATGCGGACGCGCCCGCGTGGCCGCCCCACCTTCTCTTAATCGGCACGTCAGATGCCGCGGTGCCCGTGAGAACCAAACTTCAAAAATTACTAATGGCATGCAACCATCGCGAGCACCTCACGTGTCATCGCCGTCAATGTCACATGACGCTCCTCACCCCTTATTCGAAAGACGAATCCAACAAATCAGAATGCGATCGCGGGCACTTCGCGTCTCATCGCCTCACCATTGATTAGCGGTCAATGTCACGTGACTCTCCCCACGGACTCAATAACACAGCCAAGTAATGAATTCGGCAGCTTCGCTCCCACGCGACTACTATGCACTAGCCAACTGGCACAGTTTCAAACTATTACTCACTATTAAAGACTACTCAGACAAAGATTACAGCGAGGACCACTCAGGTTTCTGTTCATACTACACTCAGGTTTCTGTTAATACTCAAAGTACTACAACTTCACTACTGTTGCTCAGAACTGTCTGTTCTGCTAGAGCAGAACACGCCAAACCGGGAGCGGTAGCCCAGTGCATCAACAGATGTCGCTGCAGCGCCTCTGACCGGGAGGTCCTAGGTTCGAGTCCTGATAGCGGCAGGATTTTCGACACTAGCTTTCCAGCTAGGTCGAATTCAGTCGCTGTCTGGAGGAGAATTCTAGCGGCCGGCTGCTCTGATCTCCGGTAGTTTTCTGTGGTTTCTCCGATTAACCCCAGGCGAATGCCGGAGCA